>CP092866.1:47413043-47506526 GCA_030710605.1 Cordylochernes scorpioides
ATCATTTCATTAAATATAAAATGCTATGTTGTTTTTAAATTTAATTATAAAAAAATTGTAAATATATATATGTAAATTCTTGTGTGGAAATTGATTAATGGTAGAGAATTTACATATGTCTTGTTAGTTGGTTAGAAATAATAGTTTGTTTTTTTGGGCAGAGAAGCTAGATGCTCTCAGGTTAGTTTTCTCTTGTAAATATGTTTATATAATTTCTTAAAAGTCTCTGATTTAACTTTATTGTAAAAATAAATATAATTTCTTCAGAGGGGTACATATGTTTTTGTTGATTAAAAAGAAAGAAAATCTTTGAAAGAGGTGTGTGTGCCATCTGTCCTTCCTTCCACCCAAGAAAGGTTATGGGCCTACTAGCAAGCTTTTAGTTGTATACTATAGCAACTTAAGAAAAAAGAATTGGCTAAACTTTTGGGGCCGCATTAAAAGTTTGAAAATGACTGATACAAATTTCACTTTTCCTAAGCTGAATGCTTTTAACTATAATATATGGAAGGTGGATATGAAGGTCCTTCTGATTGATAGAGGAAGCTGGGATTTTATCATTGAAGATGAACCTGATCTTCCAGCTGAGGCAACAGCCAAAGATATTAGAGAATTTAAATGGAGGAAGGATAGGGCTTTCACTACAATTTACCAAGGAGTAAAAAGAAAATACCAAACCTTGATTGCTAATGCTGCTGATGGCTGATGGAAAAGAAGCCTGGAATATTTTAAAGCAGAATTTTGAGCCAAATTCAAGAGCCAGACTGGCTGGTTTGATTGACGAATTTTATGAACTGAAATTTGCTCCTGATGAAGAAACTATTGGAATATTTATTAAAAGAGTCCAAGAGAAAAAACAACTGATTAAAGAAGCAGGATTTGATCTACCTGAAGTACTTGTGTGTTTTCAGTTGATAAGGAAATTACCTCAAGATTATGATGGCATTGTCCAAGTTCTATACAGACTAGAAGAAAAACACTTTAATGTTGAAAACATTGAAGCCCACTAGATAACTGAATCGGGAAGAGTTCAACAAAAGAAAAAAGATGATGGACTTGATATTGTGGCAAATGCTTATCAAACAAAAACTCCCAGGATGTACCAAGGAAATAAAAAGAAAAATTATTTTTCTACAAAAGCACAGTATAGCAGTGGAAGCATGCTGGAGCCAACAGTGCATCCAAGAACAGCAAGAACCTATGATATAAGGAATTGCTCCTTCTGTGGGAAAACTGGCCATCTTTTAAAAGACTGTTTTCTTAGAAACAAAAACTCTCAATGTCAACACTACAGAAAGGATCAGAATTACAAGGGAAAATCTTCTGCATTTCACTCAGAAATTCTAAGCTTCCACCACATTAGTGAAAGAGCAAGTGATCCAACTAGTGAATGGGGAGAATGGCTGATAGACAGCGCAGCTACATCTCATTTTTGTAAAGAAAAGGATTGGTTTGTGAACTATCAGGATATCCCCCCGATGGACGCTTTGATTGGAGATGTCGACTGCAAGTCAACAATCTTAGGTAAGGGAGATATTAACTTTGTTTTAAGAGATATAAATAACACCTTTGTAGAGGTAACTCTACTTAATGTTTTATATGCACCAAACATGAGAAGGAATCTCATTAGTGGATCATGCATAGACATAGCAGGAAATAAGATAATATGGAAAAATAGTAAAATGACAATCTTTAAAAATAATGGGGAATATTTATTTACAGCAAGACTAGTAGATAAGTTATATATTGTAAATGGATACCCTAATAGAGCCAAAGCTCAAAATTATTCAGTTTCCTATAACTCAAATCTTAATCTTCTCCATAAAAGATTTTGTCATATTAATTCAGAAATACTTAATTCTATGAGTAAAAAGAATACTGTCAAAGGATTAGAAAAAGTTCAGGATAATCCAACCACATGTGATATATGTAAAGTAGCTAAGATCACCAGATCATCATTTAAATTTAGCTATACAATTCTGACTAGAAAACCTTTAGAAAAAGTGCATATGGATATCTGGGGTCCTGCACCAGTGAGATCACTTGGTGGCAGTAGATATTTTCTTTCTATCATAGATGACTACTCTAGAAAGGTTAATGTTTATTTCCTAAAAGAAAAATCAGAAGTCTTCAACTATTTTAAGCAATACTTGCATGAGTCTGAGAGAGCATTAAATGCCAAATTAAAATGTATTAGGACAGATAATGGATTAGAATTCTGTAACAAAGAATTTGAAAATTTTCTAGTAAATTTGGGTATTAAAATAGAAAGAACATCAACTTATAGTCCTGAACAAAATGGAATTGCTGAAAGGTTTAATCGAACTGCAATTGAAGGTGTTCGAGCAATGCTTTTAGATAGTAGGTTACAACCCAGATTCTGGGCAGAAGCCCTAAATACCTTTACATATACTAAAAACAGATGTGAACATGCCCTAACAAAAGGAGTAAGTCCAATGGAATTATGGTCAGGACATAAACCATCTGTAAGACATTTTAAAATTTTTGGCTCATTAGCTTATGTACATGTCCCTAAAATAAAAAGAAATAAGTTACAACCTAAGGCCAATTCAGGCATAATGGTAGGATATGCAACCAAAACAAAAGGTTATAGAATCTGGTTACCAGCAGATAGAAAAGTAATAGAAATCATTCGTGTATTTATTGATGAAGCTAAGAAAGGTGTAGATACTTTGTTTGGTACTGCTTCTAGAGTACAATATGTTTTTTACCCACAGGATGATAACTACCCTTATGAAAATAATGATAGTGATAACCATAATTTACATACACTTACCCCAATAGACATAACTAAATGGAAAAGACTAGAAGTACCTAGAAAGACAGGATCAAGAGTAGACGTATACTATTACCCCCCTTCTAGTGATCAAAAATTGAGATCATTAAATGATGTACAAAAATATTGTGAAACACAAAAGCTTGAATTCAATTCTGAAATGTTTTCATTTAGACCACAAAAACCAGATATAAGCGAGGAAAATGAAGTTAAAATAGAAACAAATTGTTTGGAAGATGATTTGTACGAAAGTATTTTTCATGAGGAAATCTATAATGTAGAACTTCCTAAAAACTTTAATGATGTACAACAATCACAGGAAAAAAGAAATTGGATTAAAGCAATGGAGGATGAACTTAAGGTGATGAAAGATAGGAAAGTATGGAAATTAGTAGATCCCCCACCTCAAAGTGTGAAAATATTAGGTAATAAATGGGTATATAGCGTAAAAAGTGATGATAAAAATAATATAAAAAGATATAAAGCTAGGCTTGTAGCACAAGGTTATAGACAGAAATATGGAATAGATTACACTGACATTTTTTCACCAGTTGTAAATTTTTCAATAATTAGATTCCTGTTTATAATATTAGTATCTTTGCTAAGATGGAAGCATGTCCAGTTAGATGTTAAATCAGCCTATCTTTATGGAAATTTGAAGGAAAAAATTTACATGCAACAACCTGATGGATTCAAACTAAAAGGTAGTGAAGATAAAGTTTGTCTTTTAGAAAAGACTATTTATGGGTTACATCAGAGTGGAAGAGAATGGAATAAAGAATTGGATTCAATTTTGAATTCAATAGGATTTGAGACCATTAAATGCTGCAACTGTGTATATAAAATGAATAATAGTGTTATCTTGATAGTATATGTTGATGATATCTTGTTATTTGGAATAGAAACATCTGTAATTGGAAAAACTATTCAAATTATTAAAGAAAAGTTAGATATAGAGGAATTAGGAAAGGTTAAATATATGTTAGGAGTTAACTTTGAAACTACAGACAAGGGCATATACTTACATCAAGAAACATATATAAACAAACTTATAACTAATTTTACAGATCTACCTAAGACATTGATGAATTTACCTTTTAAGGCAGGGTGCTGGTTGACACCAAAAATTAAGGAAGATGAAATTATTGAGACTGAACTCATGAGAAAATATCCATATAGATCAATAATAGGTTGTTTATCTTTCCTTGCAGACAGAAGCCGACCAGATATTTCTTTTTCAGTAAACACAATGGCTCAATTCTGTAATGGATACACATATCAACATTGGAAAATCGTTGTAGATCTAATGAATTATGTCTTTAGGACAAAACATTATAAAATAAACCTATCAAAAGTTAATAGAGGCATCTTAAATGCATATTCTGATGCAAACTGGGGAAGTCATTTGACCAATAGACACTCTACAAGTGGATGCATACTATATCTAGATGATACCCCATTTACATGGAAATCGAGAAAACAAAAGTGTATTGCATTAAGTTCTATGGAATCCGAATTTATAGCCTTAACTGAAAGTGTAAAAGAAACAATATGGTATTTTAATATATTAAAAGAAATAGACGTACAACCTAATGTGGGAAAACCTATTCAATTCTGTGACAATCAGTCAGCTATATATTTCTGTAAGAATAGTGTAGAAAATATAAAAACCAAGCATATTGATATATCTCTCTCTCAGACTACAATTCATTAGAAAACTTGTTGAGGAGGAAGAATTCACTTTAAAATTTGTTAACAGTAATTTAAACTTAGCTGACTTCCTAACTAAACCTTTATTCAAAGAGAAACTAAGTCGTTTCATAGAGAAACTGTTTTGGAGATGAACTATCTACAAATTAATTCAAGATTCATCTTCAGACAAGATTGGACCCGAAGCAGGAGGGAGTGTGAAGCCCACTACTTGTACAAGTCGACAAGGGACTCTGCATCATCTGTAAATTCCTTCACTGTGTTGTCCTATTTATCTCATTCTATCGCTTTATAATTTTGTGTAAATATAGCTATCATGTTGTTAATCATGGGAAATGATGGTCATGGGGCCGATTGTTACACCTGATCATCATTTCATTAAATATAAAATGCTATGTTGTTTTTAAATTTAATTATAAAAAATTTGTAAATATATATATTTAAATTCTTGTGTGGAAATTGATTAATGGTAGAAAATTTGCATATGTCTTGTTAGTTGGTTAGAAATAATAGTTTGTTTTTTTGGGCAGAGAAGCTAGATGCTCTCAGGTTAGTTTTTCTCTTGTAAATATGTTTATATAATTTCTTAAAAGTCTCTAATTTAACTTTATTGTAAAAATAAATATAATTTATTCAGAGGGGTACATATGTTTTTGTTGATTAAAAAGAAAGAAAATCTTTGAAAGAGTTGTGTGTGCCATCTGTCCTTCCTTCCACCCAACAGAGACTTATATGCGCCTTGCGGCAGCCGGCGCTTCCTTCGCCAAGCGGATTTCTCCTGAGACATTTGCCTACTACGTGGGGCTCCACGCCATTGCGCGAGTGCTTGAGCTCGCTGATTTGAGCCCCCGCGGAACCACGGTCTCAGAGAGAGACTTCACCAGAGCGATGGGACATGCGGGTACCCACATCCCGGAGCCTATCTCCCTCTTCCTCTCCGGATTGGGTGACGCCGCATCTCTCGGCGGGGTGAAGTACCTCTTCACTATGCCACACATGGAATACGTCCCAGCCAACAACAACACCCCCGGTTGGTTCGGGCGCTTTGGACCAGACACCCATTGGCTTTATATGGGTTATCCATGTTCAGGACTTCTGGCCTCCCGTGTTCTAGCAGAATTCGGAGGCATGAACGGGCCTTGGCCATTGCCCGGTAACATCAGCCCAGCAGAGGACGGCGCAGGCCTTCCAACTCAAAACATCGTGGGCTACGGGCAAGCGGAGCCCCTGGAACCGGCGGCACGTAGTGCCTTGATGAGCTGTGGAATTGCTCCAGGTCTGTTTCCAACGGACAATCAGACCATAGCCTTAAACCACAGCCTACTGTCGCTGGTCGACGGGAAGCTGACCTCCCTACAACGGCCATCCTTCAAGCTGGGTCCAATCCCAGCAGAGACAACGGGCTCTGAGGCCCTTTTGGCCTGGACTGAGGTGAGCCCAAGTGCCACCTATTGCCTAATGAGTCGGCAGACTCAGGGCGCTGCCATCCTCCAGACGCACAGCACGGAGTGCTACCCATCGAGGATCGGCTGCGGCGCGGGCACCTTCATGTACCGCATGAGGTTTTTACCTGTGCCCCTCAGCAACGACAGAGCCCAAGAAAGAAAGACCTGGTGCGACTTCGACGACTTCGCCGCCGTCCCCAACACCTGGGCGGCAACTGTGAATAGCCTCTGGACCATGGAGGGCCCAGAGGTGAATACCTCGAAGTTTAAGACTGCGGACTTCGACCAGGCGTCCCGAGTACGTCTAGTACTCCAGGCGCTAAAGACTGGTTGAACAGCACATACACACACACATACATACATACTTCGAGTATGATTTAAAAAGTGGTCAAGAAGGAATCTTTTGCCTTCCAGTAACTCCGGGGCGAATAGAGAAAGATCTGAGTGTGCTTGGACCAATAACACCAGATGGAACGAGAATTGATTTGTTCAAGTTGCAGTCTCATTGTGGGGATTGGAGGTACTACGCTCCCATTTTGAACGGGCAAGTTCGGTGGACAAATGATACCGATTTAGGATCGAAATTTTTGGGCATCATTGTTACTTCTTTACCAAAATTACTGATCAAATCATTGGAAGATTTTCGACTTGTCGAAGAAATGTCCGGAAGATTCTACAATCGTTCAGGAGTCTTCTGGGCCATAGGGTCCGCTATGGCACTCACGACTCTTGGGGCGGCAATTGGTGGCGCATACTACCGGAGGCCCAAACCGCCGAACTGGCGGGATGACTCGCGTCTTGGACGTAACGAGCTGCCCCTACCCCTAGGGAGCCGTACCCCGAGAAACCCCGCCCGAAGACCTCCACTAAAGACCCTAATATGGGCAAACACAAGTGATGTAACAAGCAACTTTAATTGTATGGTGTATTAAATTGGTGTGTTCAATTTGGTGTATTTGGTGTATTTAATTGTAATATAAATGTAAAAATATATGTATCTATTAAAACATTTGAAAATAAATTTAAAATGATTTTTAAACAATAAACTGTAAGAACCTTATAAAATATAAAGTATACATACATACATAATACAAAGACATTACCGAGCGGCCGCGCTTGTTTTAGCTCCGCTGCTTTCGCCTCTGGCGAGCGGAAGAACATCGCGGAAAAATATAAAATTCATACTGGCTGAAAGCCCTCAATCCGCTATACAAGTGCCTGAAAGGCCCAGCGTTCAATCTCAACCAGGTGACAAGATATCACCGAAAGAACGAATTGAAAAGAATTCTTCCAAAGAATTTTCCATGGAATTCCAAAGGAACGCGGATCCGCCGGCGCGAGAGACGCATGCAAGCCCGGCCGCCGCGCGTGACGACGTCACGCCCAGCTTGGCAGCCAATTTATCGTACAATAGCCCATGCCCCGGGAAACTGGGCGGACTGCGCTGAAGATCTACGCCCTGGAACGAACGACGGCTTCACCGTCGTCAAGAGCAGAAAGAGGCGGCGCGAATCGGCGGGTTCACCCACCGCCGCTGCACCTTCCTCCAATGCCGGAGGTGCCCGGGGCAGTCGCCGATTGCAATCATCGGCGCGATCGGTGCCCCGGGCACAGGAGATCCCGACAACCAGGGCCCACATCGCGGAGGCCCGGGCGCGGCAGGCGTCCTCTGCTGAGGAGCACTGTGTCTACTTGGAACACGGCCCCGAACTGCAGCCCTTCCACTACCTGAGGGCGCTGGACAGGCTGCTTGGAGGAACCGCCGGAGTTATCCAGATCTCCAAGGTAAACGGCCACCAACTCCTGGGACTGGCCAACAGGGGCCTCGCCGAGCGCCTCATAAACGACGGCCTTGAGGTTGAGGGCACTCTCCTCAGGGCTTTTCCTTTCCGTAAAAGAGCGGAGAGGATAACGGTAAGCAACCTCCCCTTCTTCGTGGAGGACGCAGCCATCATCAACGCCCTTAGGCCCTATGGGTGCATTACTTCCATCGCGCCCAAAATGATGAAAGCCGGCCCATACACCTACAACGACGGCCGCCGTGAGGCGTTCATCGTCCTCCATGAAGGAGTGACCACCGAGAGGCTCCCCACCCGCCTCGACATCATCATCAATGGCGAGGCCTGGCCCGCTTACCTGTCCTCCGGCATTAAGTGTTCCAGATGCCACGGGCAGGGGCACCGCAGGGCCAACTGCCCCCTGCTTGCAGGGCGAGCCAACAACACCGGATTGGCCCCGCCAACCTCTCCTGCTGGCGTTCCACCACCGACCACTCCTGCACCGGCTCAGCGGTCAGCAGCCCAGCCTCCTGCACCGGCACCCTCCGGCCCAACCATGGAGATCCCCGGCGCTTCTCCTGCGGTCCGAGCTGTGATTCCATCCACAGCACCTCGGCCATCTCCAGTACCTGCAGCCCCTACACCGGACGTTGAGATGTCCATCATCGAGGAGACATCCACATCCTCGACAAGAATCTCAACGAGAGAAGGCCTCGTTGCATTTATCGAGGGGAACCCCGGCGTCTCCTTTGCCGAGACGGATGCCCTTGGTCTCAGGCGGGAGAAGGCCCTGGACCTCCTATCCTCGAAGACCAGGGCGCGAAAGCAGGGACCCCTCCTGTCGCCTCCGCAAAGCGACGCTCTCGCCGGCCTAATCGGCCAAATCCTGGACCTGAGGCCCGGAGGAACCTCTAATATATTTAAGGTTCTCGGACAGGTTAGGGCTGAGCTAACGACAACACCAGCCGCAGCACCTACACCCCCACTGCCTGCACCTCGGCCTGCTGGGCCAACACCACCCGCTCCCCATGGGGATACGACGACACCGGCCATGGCGACACCTCCGCCTCCACTGTCTGCCGAAATGGAAAGAGTTCTGATGGACAAGCGCTGGAAGGTGGCAGGAGATTTAATACATGAATTGAGTCGTGAAATCGGCTTGCAGCACACGTTCCAAACGCAAGTCGACGTGGATGACATAGTGAAAGCAATCCTATACCCCGGGGATAGGGAGCCCCTCCTCAAGCGCCTACCCACTCGGGATAGGTACATCCTCGGTGGATTCATCAGCACCGCCATCTGGCACGCTCGGGACTCCGATCCCTCTGTGCGTGAGAGTATGTCCGAACTCAGGAAGTTATTACCTGATTGAGTCCAGACGACCCTCGGTGAGGACACCGCCTGATTTGAACTGTAAATTGCAATTTCTTAATTCCTCCTACTTAACTCTTAGGAGTTTACCGATTGACTAAGTTGTCAATAAAACATTTTTAATTGTCAATTGTCATACATACATATGTAGCGGCTCCCATATATTAACATTGATATCATATTAATTGTTGTCATATCAATATAATAAAATAATTATACATCATTTTAAATATAAAACATAAATCATATAAAATGTAAATATTTATCTATAATATATAACATTAAATAATCTAGAAATGATATTTGACCACACAGATACAAAAATAACTTGAACATGTAGTATACAACAATTTAACCCTTCTGATAATTTGTATAAATAAATGTAATTAAAAGGTTGATTTTACAATAAATAATTTGTTATCTGACTCCGCTTATAAATCTATGCCGCCCACATAAATTTAAATACGCGGTATTTAAAATATAAACTTTAACGAACATTTGCAAACAATCAAACAAGAATTTCAATTTGATCAAAAGTGAAAAATAAAATTACTCATAATATCAAATTATAAATATTTAAGAAATACATATTAAATATTTATATTTAAAACAAAAAAATATAACATATTTCGCAATATTTAAAAAAAAACGAAAACGTACATCGTTTGGTATTTAATTCAAGGCAAATTTTCAACTTATAACAAAATCGCTATCAAATATAATTTTAAGAAATTATTTATGTGGTTTGTTATTAACCACCACACATACATACATACATACGTACGTACGCATGTATAAACAAAATCTAAGCATGCGTCATATGATATATAGCTAGCAATAAATATGTATATATATATATGTTTCTATGAAAATGTTAATCTGCAAGACGCAGGTTATCATCATCTTTGTTTTGTTGTTGTCACTTTTTGGCGTTTCGCAAAACAACAAAAATGCTGTATCAGACTTTACTAAGACAATAAAGATTTGCTACAAAATAAAAGTGTACTAAGATGCTGCATTTGGCGACGAGGATATAAGAGTAAGTACCCTCGAATTTTGAAGTAAATATTTTTAGAAATTATCTTTGATTTTGCATATAATTGAAAGTTATTTTTAAAAGACTAAAATTGCAAAGTTTTAGGATGCAAATTTAAAAAAAAAAAGTGGAATAAAATGGCTAGTTACCAATTTAAGGAATATAATGAAGAAACTGAAACTTTTGAAACGTTTTATGAACGATTGGAACAGTTTCTCATATTGGAGGAGGCAGGGGATGAGAAGAAAAAGGCTTATCTCCTAACCCTCATGGGAAGTAAAACCTATGGTGTTTTGAAGAATTTGTGCAGTCCTATTCTACCTAAAAATAAAACTTTTGATGACCTAATAGATATCTTGAAAAGGCACTTCTCTCCAAAGCGCTCAATTGTAGTAGAGAGGTTCATTTTTTTTAAAAGAATGCAATTAAAGGAAGAAAGCATCTCGGACTACTTGGTGGAAATTAAGCGTTTGGCTTCCTCATGCAACTTTGGAAATTTTCTGGAGGATTCTTTACGTGATAAAATGGTTTGTGGGTTATATAATGCCAAAATACAAAATAGAATTTTGTCGGAGGGTGACATTTCTTTAGCTAAAGTAATTGAGATAGCATTATCTATGGAAGCGGCTGAGAAAAATACAAAATTATTCCATTTGGAGCAGGGTGAAGATTGTGTAGATAAGTTGAGGATTGAACGCAAGGTTGAATCAAATTTCCAGAATGGCAAATGTAAACATTGTGGTAAACCGCACAAAGAACCATGTAGATTTAAGGAGGCGATATGCTTTAAGTGTAATAAAAAAGGACACATTGCCTCAATATGTTGGAGCAGTAGAAGAAATCTAAGGCAACATCAGAATCAGCCGGGAAATATACATCAGATAGGAGACCAAGAAGAGGAGGAAGAGTATGTCCAGAAAATTATAAGCGTGACGATACCTGAGTATAAAATTAATTTTGCCTCAAGTGACCCTCCCTATCTGATGGAGTTAAAAGTAGAAGGAAACTTTATTAAATTTGAAATGGATACGGGTAGTGGTCTAACACTGATATCAGAAAAGGATTTTAAAAATAGTCTTCAACACTTGAAATTGGAAAAAGCGAGTATTATTGTAAGAACTTATGATGGTACCGTGGTACCCATTCTGGGTAAAATCAATGTCAAAGTGGAGTGTCAAGATATTACTTACAAACTTAGAGCGTTGGTGGTGAAAGGAGAAAAGAGGGCGTTGATGGGAAGAGAATGGATAAATAGATTGAAATTGGGCTGTTTCGCGGTAAAACATATGCCTGTGGAAATTACCATTGAGGAAATTTTGAAGGAAAATCAAGCCTTATTTGTGGAGACAACTGAACCAATAAAAGGTTTCACATTTTCAGTAAACATGTGTGATGTGAATCCAATTTTCCATAAGGCTCGTCCGGTGCCTTTCGCCATTAGGCCAGCAGTTACTGAAGCATTAGACAAAATGGTGGCTAAGGGTTATCTATGTGAGGTGGCGAGCAGTAAATGGGCCACTCCAGTGGTTGTAGTGCCGAAGAAAAATAAAGAGATCAGAATTTGCTGCGACTTCAAGGTAACTCTAAATAAATATTTGGACACTGCGGCCTATCCCCTTCCCACACAGCAAGATTTATTCTCCACATTGGCCAAGGGAAAATACTTTTCTAAATTGGACTTGAGGAACGCTTATCTGCAATTAGAGGTGGACCCAGGCACCCGACCGTTACTAACGATAAATACTCATAAAGGGCTGTTCAGGTTTAAGAGAATGCCATTTGGATTGGCAAATGCGCCCAGTTATTTTCAATCTGTAATGGATAGGGTTTTGTCGGGTATAGGAGGCGTAATTTGTTATATTGATGATGTCCTTATAGCCACAGCATCAATTGAAGAACATCTGGCGTTGTTGAAGACTATATTTGCTCGCTTGGCGAAGTATAATATCAAACTAAAGAAAGAAAAATGCCTATTTTTGCAAAAAGAAATTGAATATTTAGGACATCTTGTCACGGGAGAGGGCATCAGACCTTTAGATCATAAGGTACAAGCAATACAGAAGGCCAAAATGCCTACGAATATCTCTGAATTAAGGTCATTTCTGGGTTTAGTTAACTTTTATGGGAAGTTCATACCCAATTTGCCAGAGCTTTTGAAGCCTCTTCATGAGCTTCTTCACAAAAAACGTCCTTGGGTTTGGACAAAGGAATGTGGAGAGGCCATTGACAAGTGCAAGAACAGCATTACCTCTGAGAGGGTGCTAGTCCCATATGATACGACTTTGCCATTGTGTTTGGCCACTGATGCATCGCAGATTGGAGTGGGCGCTGTGTTGTCACATATTATAGAAGGCCAGGAGAGACCGATTATGTTTGCCTCACGGACTTTATCGGAAGCAGAACAAAATTATTCTCAGATTGAGAAGGAGGCTCTAGCCATTATATATGGAGTTACCAAGTTTCATCAATTTATTTATGGAAGAAAATTTATTCTTATTACAGACCATAAGCCATTGGTGACCATTTTGGGCCCAAGATCAGGAATCCCCACCTTATCTACTTCAAGATTGCAGCGTTGGGCGCTTATTTTGTCAGCTTATACTTACGATATTAAATTTCGAAGAACTCAAGACCATGGGAATGCAGATCTTCTGTCACGTTTTCCTGTGGGCTGTGAAGAAATTCCAAGATTGAATAATGTCTATGCTTTATCCTTTGTGGAAGAATTGCCGATCACAGCAGAGGAAATTGCCACGGAAACTGAAAAAGACGAAGTGCTCTCATTGGCCAAATTTTATACTCAGCAAGGCTGGCCTGGAAAGGTGGCTGATCACCTCAGACCTTATTTTCAAAGGAAACTTGAGCTAACTGTAGATGGGGAGTGTTTGGTTTGGGGAATGAGAGTTGTCATTCCACCATCTCTCAGAATAAAAATGTTGAACTGTCTTCATGAGACTCATTCCGGTATGAACAAAATGAAGGCTGTAGCAAGATCACATTTTTGGTGGCCTAATCTAGATACCCAAATCGAGTTTTTGGTAAATAAGTGCAGAAGCTGTCAGCAATCCCAGGATGGGCCAAATAAAGGAAAATGGCAACCCTGGAAATGGTCAACCAGACCTTGGCAAAGAATTCACATTGATTTTGCAAATAAGGAAAACATTAATTTATTAATAGTAGTAGATAGTCATTCAAAGTGGATCGAAGCCATCCCAATGAGAGAGACCACCACACGCAAAACCATTGAGCAACTACGGCGACTTTTTTCTTCCTATGGGTTACCGGAGGAACTTGTATCTGATAATGGACCTCAGTTTACTGGGAGTGAAATGAAAGGTTTTCTGGAAGGAAATGGAATTAAACAAACATTGATCCCGGCGTACCACCCGCAAAGTAATGGCTTGGCTGAAAGAGCGGTTAGAACAATTAAGACTGCCCTGGATAAAAATAAAAGGAAAATTGGGGACACCATTCAAGACACCTTGTCAAAAGTTCTTCTGGCATATCGAAGCACCCCGCATGTGACAACGGGAAAGACTCCATCAGAGCTCTTTATTGGGCGTGCGCTTCGAACCAGAGTGTCGTTGATACATCCCAGCTTGGCATCTAGAGTTAGGGACCAGCAAGCCAGGCAAATGAAGTATGATCGGCGAACCCATTTGGAAGAATTCCAGATAGATGATTTAGTGTGGTGTAAAAACTTTAGAGGTGGTGATAAATGGATCCCAGGAAAAATTGTGGGCAAGAAGGGAACTAGAGTCTACACCATTTTGATCCACGGACAGGTAAAGGCCTATCACAGGGATCAAATTAGAAAAAGGTGGAGGAATGGTGAGGAAGATGAGAGTGGAGATGGAGAGCGTCAACCCGAGCACTCAAGAGGAGCAGGTCCCAATGCCATAATCTCGGAGGTTGTACGAGACAGAGGTTATGTGGAGTCGATGTCGCCAGGACTAACTAGCCAGCGGTCGGATCAAGATTCAGAGGTTCAGAGTGATACAGACGATGGAAAGTCATTGGAGCCTCTTCCCTCGCTGGACCCCGAGGCCTTGAAAGAGGAGGGTCCTGTCCTAAGGCGGAACCCACCTCGAGCGAGGAGACTTCCTGTGAGATTTGAAGAGAGAAGATGGTGATATATAGCTAGCAATAAATATGTATATATATATATGTTTCTATGAAAATGTTAATCTGCAAGACGCAGGTTATCATCATCTTTGTTTTGTTGTTGTCACTTTTTGGCGTTTCGCAAAACAACAAAAATGCTGTATCAGACTTTACTAAGACAATAAAGATTTGCTACAAAATAAAAGTGTACTAAGATGCTGCATCATAGAAGATATTTTGCTCAAAATCTTTTAAACATTAATTAATATTTCATGGTTCACTTGAAATATTTTGACTTTTCAATGAATTATTTTTTTCCAAGGAAATGATTTAATATTATTGAAGAATAATTACATTGATATTAGAAAATATTTATATTTGAGCTTGTGAAGTTAATGCATATGAATATAAATTGATATTATAAAATAAAAAATGATTATGTTAAAAAAAAAAAAAACATACATACGCCGACCGTGCGGCCACGCGTCGCACGAGTACTAACACGTATTAGTCGACAATTTTAAAGCTGGCATTTCCGCTTTAACTTGTTTTCCGAAACATGGCATCATCTGCACCTACCGCTGTTGAATCAATGGAAGCACCATCAACTACCAAGAAACAACCAAAGTCTAGGAGAGATAGAAATTTTAAGAGAAGTGAAGGTTTTAGAGAGAGGAAGGGTGACCAACAGATGAAGTGCGCCGATGCGGCCCGTGTACGCCGATTGATTGACGGTGAAGGAATGATTGAGGATGGTTTGAAGGGTATGAATTTAAGTACCAGTGATATGGCTATGTTAGGAGTGATCATCTTTTCATTAAATATAATATACTATGTTATTAGTAAATTTAATTGTTTAAATAATTTGTATTTTTAAATTTAATTTAAATTTTTTTGTAAATTTATATATGTAAATTCTTGCCCAAATTAATGTATAATAGAGGATTTGCATATTTCTATTTTTGTTAAAAAGAAAAGTGTAGTTTTGTTGTGAGCAGAGAAGCTAGATGCTCTCAGTATTAAAAAAAAAAAGAAAATATTTTAAAAGGTGTGTGTGCCATCTGTCCTACCTTCCACCCAACAAAGGTTATGGGCCTACTTGCAAGCTTTTACCTAATAATATAGCTATTTGAGAAAAAAATTGGTTAAGCTTTTGGGGCCGCATTAAAATTTAAAAATTGTTGTGTTTTAACTTTAAAAGCACACAAAAAAATATAATAAACTTGAATTTGTTTATTCAAGTATCAAAAAACAAAGCTTTACATATAGAACAAATAATAATTAAGAAGAAGAAAGAAACATTTTAGGAAAAGGCAAAAACAAACAAAGTACTGGTCAAAAAGAAACATTCAAAATCACAGATTAATATCTTCAACACTTCCCCTTAATCAGATTTCAAATGTTCCTCATACCCAGTAGATATTTGAAGATTCATTTAACTGCTTCCCAGTCATATATTGTTGGTGCTGCAAGTTTTCGAGAAACTTTATTCAGTGCAAAAGTGATATCGGGTCTTGTTAAGCAGCTCAGATGCATCAGACTACCAATCGCTTCACGAAAGGGAACATTTTCTAGAATCTCTGCTTCCCCAGGAACAGTAGAATTATCAGTTGGTGTTCCCACTTTATTCGCTTGAGACATATTGAATTTCTCAAGAATTCTTTTTATATATGCCTTTTGATTTATAAAGATTGACCCATCCGGTTGCCGCTCTATCTCAATACCCAAAAAGTAATTTAATGGTTCACTTGTGATCTTAAATGAAAACATTAGTTCATCAAGAAATTCTTTGATTTTCTGTTCATTTGTACCAGCAATGATTCCATCATCAACATATATGGCAATAATGAGTAGATGATCATTTGTTTTTCTGAAGAATAAACAGGGGTCAGCTGTACTTTCCTTCAGACATCTTTCTTTCATGAAGTTGACTATTTTCTGATTCCAGCATCTTGGTGACTGTTTAAGTCCATAGAGACTTTTCTTCAATTTCCATACAAGATCTGTTCCATTGTTGAATCCTTCAGGTTGTTTGATATAAATTTGATCTTGTAAGTCTCCATAGAGAAAGGCTGTCTTTATGTCAAACTGTACCAATTTTAAGTCTTCATTAGCAGCAATTGCTAAAAGAGTTCTTATGGTGTCATGTCTTGCCACAGGACTAAATGTTTCCTCATAATCTATACCCTTCTTTTGTGCAAACCCTTTTGCCACCAGTCTTGCCTTATATCTTGTAATCTCTCCTTTATAATTCAATTTGGTCTTTAATACCCATTTACAATCAATTGGTTTTTGCCCAGGTGGTAATGTTGTGCATTCGTATACATCATTTTCCGTTAAATAATTCATTTCTTCATTCATTGCTTCTTTCCAAAATTGTGCATTTGGAGAATCCATTGCTTCTTTGTATGTCTTGGGTTCAATACCTTCTGCAATATTTATTTCAGCATCAATATACCTTTGAGGTTTTGATATATTTGATCGATCTCTTAGATTGTATACGTCTGATGTTTGAACATTGCTTTCAATTTTCTCAATATCTTGAGTATCATTTTGTTCATCAATCTGATTACTTGAAAGTTCCTTATTTCTCTTTTCAATATCAAGGCTAAATGTTGGTATAGTTTCCTTGAATATTACATCCCTACTTGTGACAACTTTGTTTGAGTTCGGCATCCAGATTCGATACCCATCCTTGTTACTGCAATAACCAACTAAAATACCTTTTTCGCTTTTGGCATCTAACTTTCTTCTCTTTTCATCAGGCACATGAACAAAACATTCAGTTCCAAATATTCGAAGATGATCAACTGCTGGTTTTTTATCAAACCATAGTTCATAAGGTGTCTTTCCCTCAATTTGTGTTGGTCCTGTTCTATTCAAAACATATGTAGCAGTATTAACTGCCTCTGCCCAAAGCTTTAGGCTCATATTTTTGGCATATATCATTGAACGAGCTGCTTCTATTAAAGTCCTGTTTTCCCTTTCCGCTGAACCATTCTGTTGTGGAGTATATGGCATTGTGATCCTATGATTAATACCATACTTTTTTGTAATTTTTGAGGTTTCTTTATTTACAAACTCCTTTCCTCCATCTGTGAGAATTTCTTTCACTATATGTCCAGTAGTCTTTGTTTCCAAGAGAAATTGTTCTAGCTTTTCAATGACTTGTGACTTTTCTTTTAGGAAATACACTGATCGGTATTTTGTAAAATCATCTTTGAAACACACAAAGTATCTAATCCCTCCTTTCGAAACCTCCTGCATAGGGCCACATACATCTACATGAATTAAGTTTCCAGGTTGAGTAGAAGCATATTGTTCTCTTGATCCAAAACTCAGTCTATGTTGTTAGCCATAAATGCATGCCTCGCAAGGTTCATTGTCCATGACTGCATCTATTCCTTGTTCTTTAAGCCATTTTTGAACATGCCTTTTATTTTGATGTCCAAATCTTTCATGCCATAGTTGTAGCATATTGACATTTTGGGTTTTGGCTAAATTGACTTCTGCAGCATTTTCAGGTTTGATACTTGTTATTAACATACCATACAAGCCTCCTGGTAGTCTTTTCCCTTCTACAATAACTTCTCCAGTTGTTGTCTTAAAAAGTTTACAACCTTTTTTATCCATTTTCATTTCAAACCCTTTATCCAATGTGGACTGTAATGACATCACATTACGACTGAAATTGGGAACATACCATACATCAGTTAGGTAGTGAGTTTGCCATTTACCTTTTACACAAGTTTCAATTGTTATAGTTCCACTTCCATAAGCTATCAATTTTTCATTACTTCCAACTTTAACAGTCTGTTGGGTAGGAAAATCCTTATAAGAAGTATAAAAACTTGCATTTCTTGTAATGTGGTTAGTAGCTCCTGAGTCACCAATCCAAATGTCTTCATCTTGTTCATTGAATCTTTCACTGATTAAACTTTCACTTAATTTTGAATTAAGTTTTAATTTAGTTTCATCCTTTTCTTTTTCCTTTAGTTTCTTCTGTTTTGCATACCTACAATCTTTGGCCAAGTGTCCTTTTCTATGACAAAAGTAACATTCTCTTGTTTCTCTTGTTTTCTGAAATTTTTCATTACTTTTGGTAGCTTTTCCTTTCATATTTTGCTTATTTTCATATGCATTTGCCATTAGTGCTGTCGAACTTGATGCGCTGCATTCATCTCGCTGTTGAATTCTTATTTCGAGTAACCGAAGCCTTTGTGTGAGATTGTCTACAGAACCTTCTTCTTTAGACACTGATTCCCAAACACTTTTAAAATCAAAATATTCATCAGGCAAGGTGTTTATGATTCTGAACATCAGCATGGATTCTGGCAATTTCAAATTTTCTTATTTAGTAAGTTCATTTTGCATATTATTCCATAAACTTTCTAATTTTGAAATGTGCTTTGAAATATCATCTGTAGGATCCTTCTTAAAATTAAAGAATTGATTATAGAGCATGTCTAATCTTTGACCAGAGCTTTGCTCATAGACACTTAACAATTTGTCCCACATATCTTTAGCACTTGAGCAGGGAACAACACTTGTTGTAAATAACAATTGGGATATTGCATCTTCACTTTCCCATTTTACATATGCCTCTTTTTCTTCATTTGTTTCTTGTTTTATTGGCTTTCTATATGTTCCAGCAACAACGCCTATTACTTTGTTTATTGTTAAAAGCAATTTTATATTTTTCTTATATTCTGGCCAGTTTATTAATCCTTCCAATTTGGGAATATTCATACCCATTTTAATATTATCCATTCCAGCCATTACTAATATAAATTTTAACGTAATAAACAAAATAGAATTCTTTTTAGGCTTACCGTTGCTTTGTTATATTTCGCAGTGAATGCGTGGTTGGGTCCATAACCTGTTGTGTTTTAACTTTAAAAGCACACAAAAAATATAATAAACTTGAATTTGTTTATTCAAGTATCAAAAAACAAAGCTTTACATATAGAACAAATAATAATTAAGAAGAAGAAAGAAACATTTTAGGAAAAGGCGAAAACAAAGTACTGGTCAAAAAGAAACATTTAAAATCACAGATTAATATCTTCAACAAAAATGAATGATTCAAATTTCACGTTTCCTAAGCTGAATGCTTTTAACTACAATATCTGGAAAGTGGATATGAAGGTCCTTCTAATCGATAGAGGAAGCTGGAATTTTATCATAGAAGATGAACATGATCTTCCAGCTGAGGCAACAGCCAAAGGTATAAGAGAATTCAAATGGAGGAAGGATAGGGCATTCACTACTATTTACCAAGGAGTAGAAAGAAACTACCAAACCTTGATTGCCAATGCTGCTGATGGAAAAGAAGCTTGGAATATTTTAAAGCAGAATTTTGAGCCAAATTCAAGGGCCAGACTGGCTGGTTTGATTGACGAATTTTATGAACTGAAATTTGCTCCTGATGAAGAAACTATTGGAATATTTATTAAAAGAGTCCAAGAGAAAAACAACTGATTAAAGAAGCTGGATTTGATCTACCTGAAATACTTGTGTGTTTTCAGTTGATAAGGAAATTACCTCAAGATTATGATGGCATTGTCCAAGTTCTATACAGACTAGAAGAAAAACAATTCAATGTTGAAAACATTGAAGCCCACTTAATAACTGAATCGGGAAGAGTTCAACAAAAGAAAAAAGATGATGGACTTGATATTGTGGCAAACGCTTATCAAACAAAAACTCCCAGGATGTACCTAGGAAATAAAAAGAAAAATTATTTTTCTGCAAAAGCACAATATAGCAGTGGAAGCATGCTGGAGCCAACAGTGCATCCAAGAACAGCAAGAAAAAATGATATAAGAAATTGCTCTTTCTGTGGGAAAACTGGCCATCTTTTAAAAGACTGTTTTCTTAGAAACAAAAACTCTCAATGTCAACACTACAGAAAGGATCAGAATTACAAGGGAAAATCTTCTGCATTTCACTCAGAAATTCTAAGCTTCCACCACATTAGTGAAAGAGCAAGTGATCCAACTAGTGAATGGGGAGAATGGTTGATAGACAGCGCAGATGCATCTCATTTTTGCAAAGAAAAGGATTGGTTTGTTAACTACCAGGATATCCCCCCGATGGACGCTTTGATTGGAGATATCAACTTTGTTTTAAGATATATAAACAACACCTTTGTAGAGGTAACTCTACTTAATGTGTTATATGCACCAAACATGAGAATAAATCTCATTAGTGGATCATGCATAGACATAGCAGGAAATAAGATTATATATGGAAATGCGGTAAAATGACAATATTTAAAAATAGTGGAGAATATTTTTTCACAGCAAGACGAGTAGATAAGTTATATATTGTAAATGAATACCCTAATAGAGCCAAAGCTCAAAATTATTCAGTTTCTTATAACTCAAATCTTAATTTTCTCCATAAGAGATTTTGTCATATTAATTCTGAAATACTTAATTCTATGAGTAAAAAGAATACTGTCAAAGGATTAGAAAAAGTTCAGGGTAATCCAACCACATGTGATATATGTAAAGTAGCTAAGATCACCAGATCATCATTTAAATTTAGCTATACAATTCTGACTAGAAAACCTTTAGAAAAAGTGCATATGGATATCTGGGGTCCTGCACCAGTGAGATCACTTGGTGGCAGTAGATATTTTCTTTCTATCATAGATGACTACTCTAGAAAGGTTAATGTTTATTTCCTAAAAGAAAAATCAGAAGTCTTTAACTATTTTAAGCAATACTTGCATGAGTCTGAGAGAGCATTAAATGCCAAATTAAAATGTATTAGGACAGATAATGGATTAGAATTCTGTAACAAAGAATTTGAAAATTTTCTAGTAAATTTGGGTATTAAAATAGAAAGAACATCAACTTATAGTCCTGAACAAAATGGAATTGCTGAAAGGTTTAATCGAACTGCAATTGAAGGTGTTCGAGCAATGCTTTTAGATAGTAGGTTACAACCCAGATTCTGGGCAGAAGCCCTAAATACCTTTACATATACTAAAAACAGATGTGAACATGCTCTAACAAAAGGAGTAAGTCCAATGGAATTATGGTCAGGACATAAACCATCTGTAAGACATTTTAAAATTTTTGGCTCATTGGCTTATGTACATGTCCCCAAAATAAAAAGAAATAAGTTACAACCTAAGGCCAATTCAGGCATAATGGTAGGTTATGCAACCAAAACAAAAGGTTATAGAATCTGTTTACCAGCAGATAGAAAAGTAATAGAAACCATTCATGTATTTATTGATGAAACTAAGAAAGGTGTAGATACTTTATTTGGTACTGCTTCTAGAGTACAATATGTTTTTTATCCACAGGATGATAACTACCCTTATGAAAATAATGATAGTGATAACCATAATTTACCTACACTTACCCCAATAGACATAACTAAATGGAAAAGACTAGAAGTACCTAGAAAGACAGGACCACGAGTAGACGTATACTATTATCCACCTCCTAGTGATCAAAAATTAAGATCATTTAATGATGTAAAAAAATATTGCGAAACACAAAAACTTGAATTTAATTCTGAAATGTTTTCATTTTGACCACAAAAACCAGATATAAGCGAGGAAAATGAAGTTAAAATAGAAACAAATTGTTTGGAAGATGATTTGTACGAAAGTATTTTTCATGAGGAAATCTATAATGTAGAACTTCCTAAAAACTTTAATGATGTACAACTATCACAGGAAAAAAGGAATTGGATTAAAGCAATGGAGGATGAACTTAAGGTGATGAAAGATAGGAAAGTATGGAAATTAGTAGATCCCCCACCTCAAGGTGTTAAAATATTAGGCAATAAATGGATATATAGCGTAAAAAGGGATGATAAAAATAATATAAAAAGATATAAAGCTAGGCTTGTGGCACAAGGTTATAGACAGAAATATGGAATAGATTACACTGACATTTTTTCACCAGTTGTAAATTTTTCAATAATTAGATTCCTGTTTATAATATTAGTATCTTTGCTAAGATGGAAGCATGTCCAGTTAGATGTTAAATCAGCCTATCTTTATGGAAATTTGAAGGAAAAATTTACATGCAACAACCTGATGGATTCAAAATAAAAGGTAGTGAGAATAAAGTTTGTCTTTTAGAAAAGACTATTTATGGGTTACATCAGAGTGGAAGAGAATGGAATAAAGAATTGGATTCAATTTTGAATTCAATAGGATTTGAGACCATTAAATGGTGCAACTGTGTATATAAAATGAATAATAGTGTTATCTTGATAGTATATGTTGATGATATCTTGTTATTTGGAATAGAAACATCTGTAATTGGAAAACTATTCAAATTATTAAAGAAAAGTTAGATATAGAGGAATTAGGAAAGGTCAAATATCTGTTAGGAGTTAACTTTGAAACTACAGACAAGGGCATATACTTACATTAAGAAACATATATAAACAGACTTATAACTAGTTTTACAGATCTACCTAAGACATTGGTAAATTTACCTTTTAAAACAGGGTGCTGGTTACCACCAAAAATTAAGGAAGATGAAATTATTGAGACTGAACTCATGAGAAAATACCCATATAGATCAATAATAGGTTGTTTATCTTTCCTTGCAGACAGAATCCGACCAGATATTTCTTTTTCAGTAAACACAATGGCTCAATTCTGTAATGGATACACATATAGACCTGTAGTATCCCAAGTATCCTAAGCTATTGGGCCGTTGTCGCTTCGGTGGGAAGGGATCACCAGCCTTCTTGGTCTCTAATGAGATAGATGTATGTAATGTTGGTGATGAGCGGGACGACATACAGTGCAACTTCAGTCATGAACAATTTTGGGCTCCTGCTGATCTAACTAATGCTCAAATGTGGACTCGAGTCGCTCTTCGCTGTGGTGAAGTACATCATGGCACATCATCCTCCCACACCATGCATGCTGGCATCCGCTCCGTGCATGTTCCCTACTGGAAAGGTTTCGTTGAGAATCTTCTTGATTCTCTATTCTGGATTAGGTAGGTATTGGAATCTTTTGGGTTCTTCTGTCGGTGAATACGTTGTTAGTAACTGTGACAGTTGAACCCAAGAATGCGCTTTGTATAGCAACTTCCCAATAGTGGGCATCTCTACTCAGGCTTCATTTAGAACCATCACTCATCGATTTTCATCAAGTTTAAAATTTTTCTTATTTCACAATTTTCATAAATCCGCAAAGCTACAAGTTGTAGCTTTGCCTCATTACCATGGCAACGGCCAAGTTGGTCGTTGCGTCATCAAACACGTCATCTGCTGCTGAGGTCTCATTGGTTGCTCACCCTCATGAAGAAAACTCATTTACATCAAAACCATTATTCGCTGAATTACCATCTCAAAAGAAAAACAAACAGCAAGACAATTTGCATATCCAAAGAAAACAATTTACGCCTCAAGAGTGGAAAAAATTTGAAGAATCTCGAAAAGAAACGTACGAAAAAAGAAGTAAAAACAAACTCCACCATCCAGTTCACCGCCCTCTCAGATTGCAGTGCTGAGGAGCACCTATCCTCAATAGCCAAAATCATTGGACACGAAAACATCCACTCGGTTGGAAAAATGAATGGCCAGGCCGTTGTGTCGGTTGCCAATGGTGAACAGGCCCAACTGCTCATTAACAACGGCTTTGCAGTTAGAGGCAACACCATCTACCCAACGCCCCTATTCAACCCCCCAAAGAAATATATTCTTTCAGGAATCCTTGCCTTCATCCCAGATGAAGAGGTCACCAAAGCTCTAGCGCCATTTGGAGAGATCCTCAGCGTCAGACCCCTGCCTTTCCCCACCGAGAACCCCCTTTTCAAACACCTTTCATCTCTTAGAAGAGAGGTCGTGTTGAAGAAAAAGGAATCAACTGACATGCCGGCTATCATCCCTATTGTTTACATGCAAAAGACCTTTAAGATCTTTGTGGGCGAAGATACCACCTGCTCGGGATGTAAGAGACATGGTCATATTAAATCCAAATGCCCATTCAACCCTGAAATTAGAAATAATATCACAAGAACTCACTCAGAAGCAATCAACCCCAAAGCCCCGCCTGTTATACCAGGCCCATCAAGGGAATCTGTCACAAAGAACATCACTGCGAATGACGAAACCTTAAACAGAAAAAGATCACTGCCTGAGATGTCTACCTGCAACACCGTGAAGGAGTGTATCGACCAGGGTAAAAGGCCAAGGCCAAGTCCACCAACGATCGAATCCCCACTTCCCAAGATCAACCCGATGAATATCGAGGTGAAGAGGTGTTATGTTTGTTGAATTTATGACAAAGGCCAGTTTAAAAGTTATATAGTGAAGAAGGAAACATAGTTTATTTACTTTTAAAATATACGCGTGGTCTCATGCCACCGCTCGAGATAGGCTTACTTTCTCTCTACCTCCGCGCATGCGCAGGATGTATTCCCAGTTCATGTCGGATGTCAGGACGGGTGTAGGTCCCGGCACACTTCTGGTACAGTCTCAGTCTGCGGGCATTCCACACTTTACCATCAGATAGCCCAAATGTAAATGGTCGCAGTTGTTTGGTTATGGTGAACGGGCCCCTCAACTTGGAACGTCCTTTCACGACGGGATCACCCGCTTGGACTTTTACCTGATCTCCAACTTGTAGTTTAGGACTGCAGCTTTTACTTTCACTGTCGCTCTTGTCTTCCTGACGGCAAGCTTCCTCAGGTGGTTTTGTTTTAACTTCCTTATCGAACACGTGCACCAAAGTTCTCAAAGTTCTTCCATGGAGCACTGCTGAAGGTGTTTGCTTCATAACGGTGTGCGGTGTAGATCTGTATTCTCTCAAGAACAGTTGTATCGTTCTTTTAACCTCTGTATGCTGTAGGTGTGCTGTCAGGACCGTTGACTTTAGAGTTTTATTGAAGTTTTCCACTTCTCCGTTGCAAGCTGGGTGGTAGTTAGCAGTCCGTATATGCTTAATGCCATTGCTCCCCAGGAATTTTTCAAACTCCTCAGAGATAAAGGGTGTTCCATTGTCGGTGACAATCTCACGTGGAAATCCCTCTCTAGAGAAAACATCTTCCAAAAAGTTTATTATCACTTTAGAGGTAGTCTTGTTCGTACAGAAGACTTCGGGCCATTTAGATGTGTAGTCAATTAGAGTTATAGCAAACCTGAATCCAATCTCTGTGTCAATGAAGGGTCCAACTATATCCAGGCCAAGTTTAGTCCAGGGATTTGCTGGCCTTTCAACAGGAGTTATGGGGACTCGAATAGACTTTAGTCTCTTGTAGCGGTTCTTACATACCCAGCAATTGGTTACCAAGTCTTCCACGTCTTTATCCATCCCGGGCCACCAATAGCTTTCTCTTAACCTTTGCTTGGTTCTGACCATTCCTTGATGAGCTTTATGAGCGAAGGACAGCAATTTATTTCGGAGAGATACTGGCACTAAAATTTTTCCTTTTTCATTCAAGATCAGGTCCTCCTGAACTGAACGATTCTTTCTTAATCTGAAGTATTTATTTAATTGTGAAGATTCATTATTACTCCATGGTTTCATCAGTTGCTCTTTTAAGGCACAGTGAACATTCTCTCAGGAATTCCTCTTCACTGATAGCCAACATATCCTGATTGATGGATGCAATTAGTTCAACTTCACCATCATAGTCCTCATGGGATGATAGCGATGATCTGGAGAGATAATCAGGTAATACGTTATCTCTTCCCTTTTGTATTCGATGTTGTAATCAAAGTTCATGAGCCTTGCAGACCATCTTGCAATTCTCAGTCCTGCTCTATCGTTGCCTTTAGTTGTAAGCAATGTCGTTAGAGATGATTGATCCGTTCTCAAAGTGAACTTCAGACCCCAGACCCATCTTCTAAACTTTTCACAAGCCCACACACAAGCGAGGGCTTCTTTTTCAACGATTGAGTATTTCCTCTCAGCATCAGAAAGTGTTCTTGAGGCACACGCCACAATGCGCTCCTCTCCCTTTTCTGACAGCTGTGAGACTACGCATCCTATGCCGCTATGAGATGCATCAGTTGTAATGACCGTAGGCAATTTTGGACAAAATAGGGCAAGTACTTGTCCCTTTTTAAGAGAGTCCTTTACTGTTTGCAAAGCTTTTGCATGTTCTCCTCCCCACTTAAACGGAACACTTTTCTTAAGCAACTTTTGTAGAGGTTCCATAATTGTACTTTTGTTAGGGATGTATTTCTGGAACCAGTTTATCATTCTGATTAAGGATCTAAGACCTGACTTATCTTTGGGAGGAGGGGCATCTAAGAGAGGTTTCATCAACTCCTCATCCAGATGAACTCCATTATAATCAATTATGTTCCCTAAAAATTTTAAGGACTTCTGCCTGTAAATTGACTTTGCGTCATTTAGCATAAGGTTGACTTCTCTAAGTCTAGACAGAACTTGATTTAACTTTTTATCGTGGTCTTCCATACTGCTACCCCCAATTATTATATCATCGAGGTAACAACTTACACCTTTAATGTCCATCAGAAGTTCACTTAAATATCTTTGAAAAGCACCTGGTGCTGAGCTCAGGCCATAGGGCAATCTTTTAAACTGGTAAATCCCCATATGAGTAATAAAAGCAGTGAGGTACCTGCTATCAGGGTGAAGTCTTATCTGGTGGTATGCCTGTGATAGATCCAAGTTAGTAAAAACTTTACAACCGTGCAAGGATGATAGTATGTCCTCAATTAGTGGAATTGGGTAGGCATCCAATATCAGAGCCTTGTTCGGTTCTCTTAGGTCAATGCAAAGCCTTATTGAGCCATCTTTCTTTTTGGAGACCACAATGGGCGAAATCCATTTAGATGTAACAATGGGTTCAATGATGTCCATTTTCACCAGGCGTTGAATTTCCTTGTGTACTTCATCTAAAAGGACTGGTGGCAGTCTCCTTAGTTTTTGTTGTACCGGCGGTACACTCGTATCAACAAAGATTTTGTACTCAATGTCCTTTGCGAAGGGTAAAGTTTCAAGAATCTTGCTACTTTCAGTGATTTGGTTGACTTTTCCATCCTTTATGGAAAGCCCAAGTTTATTAAATATCTCCAATCCCAAAATAGGTGAGTCAGCTCTAACAACATGTAAGAGCGTATGTACAACAGTGTTACCATGCTTAATTTTAGCGGGAAGGTCACCAAGTACGTCAATAGCTTGTTGCGTATAGCTTTTTAGTGCTACCGAAGCTGGGTTTAATTTAATGTTTTCAAAGTATTTTGTGTACAAACTCTCTGGAATCAATGACACTGAGGATCCTGTGTCAACTAGGAACTTTATAAGAACATTACTTGTTCCACCATTAACATTCAAGTCCATTTCAAGCTTTGAAGGCTGATGAATTGGTTGGTTACATTGTGCCATTGTAATGTTCTTAACTGAAAACTTAGATAAACAATACTTTTTAAAATGCCCTACCTTCAGGCACTGGTGACACGTTACATCCTTAGCAGGACAATCAGGACTTGTAGCTTTATGTTTACCTCCACAGCGCAGACACTTGAAGTTTGTCGAGATCTTTTTGCGCTCCCGAAGATTAGGCTCAGTGCGGCGATCATTAGCAAAGATCTTATTTATCCCTTCGGGCGTATTATCGAACATCTTGTTGTCCTCCTGGGCCTTCTCGTACTGAGTAGCAAGTTGCACCACTTGATCCAGGTTTAAGTCCGTAGTCTCCACTAGAAGCCGATCCCGTAGTTGCTTGATTTTGGTTCCGACAATGAACCGATCCCGAATCAATTCATCTTTCATAGAACCATAGGCACAGTCTTTAGCCAGCGCGCGTAGTGCCGATATGTAGTCAGCGATTGTCTCGCCTTGTAATTGCCTTCGATCATTAAACTTCATCCTGATTACCCAGGGGCGAGATTTAACAACATATCTCTGCCTTAGAAGATCAATAGCTTCACTTAAGGAAGTGACAGTACTGGCCTTGGGCAACGTGTAATATTGCCGTTGTGCTTCAGCTCCAACACTGTTCAAGAAGATAGCAATTTTTCTGTTTTCTTCCACATTTAGTTTATCCTCAGCAATCATGTAGTTGTTGAAATAACGAACATATTCGTCAAAGTCCATGCTTTGGATGCCATCTTGCAGGAACGGGATGAGTTTACCGGCAGCCATCTTGAATTATTTGTTTACATTAAAAAAAAATCAATTTAAAAAAAAAAAAAATTGATCACTTTACCTTGAATCCTCGTCGCCACTTTGTTATGTTTGTTGAATTAATGACAAAGGCCAGTTTAAAGGTTATATAGTGAAGAAGGAAACAGTTTATTTACTTTTAAAATATACGCGTGGTCTCATGCCACCGCTCGAGATAGGCTTACTTTCTCTCTACCTCCGCGCATGCGCGGCGGCTACGTCACGTCCGGGCGCGGCGGCTACGTCACGTCCGGGGACGTCACGACATCACAAGAGGATTAACGTCGCTAGCTCTGCCGTAATTGACAACATCGAGACTCCCCAGCAGAACTCCCTGTCGCACAGTCCATCCCAATGAAAGACGAAAACGAATCAGATGACGACGATCTTTCCATCAAATCCGATATATCAATGACGCCCTCGCAACTCGACACCGAACTTTCATCATGCGAGAATAGACCTGAACCCGAAACCGAGAAATCGACCGCCCGCATCTTCCAAACAACCGAATTTTCCACACTTTCAAAGGTGAGAGAACAGTTAGAAAAGCACCCGAATTTACAAATAGATATTTCGCGTTTCCTTGATGGTCTCCGAGAGCGACAAAGGGAAGTGGGAAGTTGAAAAGCGACGAGAGGAAGGCCCTAAGGGAGAAATTGGGAAACCCGAAAATATTCTAAAAATGCTTGAAAAAAATAAAATCTACGACTTTTAATTTGTTTTACTTCCTTTTATTTCTTTACCTCGTTAAATTTACTTTCAACCGTGTCTCGTGCTTGTAATTCTGACTAACCCAAGTTTTGAATAGACGTTTATTTTCTCTAACTGATGCTTTCTCTTCATGTTTCTGCACGCCCTTTACCGATTGTACTTGCCTCTTTTGATTAAATAAAAACCGTTTATTGGGTTAAAAAAGTACATACATACATACATATACATACATACATACATACATACATACATACATATACATACACGGCCCGAGCTGCGCTCCACCCATCTCCACCAGCGCCCCCGGCCTTACCTATGGAGGAGGCAACTCCTCCTCCTGTGACATCTGCTCCGTCCTTGCAGGCACCTGAGGGTCCCGTGTGCCCTCGCCCAACAATGTCAAAACACCCTGAGCCGACGCCTCCCGCTCGGCCGGACTTCGTTGCCCAGCGTGGCCCCCTGCTCACCCAGGAGACCCTCGGACCTGCAGCTCCAACACCGGACGTCGAGATGTCCATCGTCGAAGAGACCTCTGCTTCCTCCACGTCATCAACAAGGAATTCAACGAAATATGATCTCGTGGCCTTCATCAAGAGAAACCCCGGCGTGTCCTTTGCCGGGACGGACGGCCTTGGGCGGGAGGAGGTTTTAGACCTCCTCTCCTCAAGGACCAAGGCCCAAAGGCATGCACCCATGCTAACACCTCCGCAGAGCGATGCTCTCGCCGGCCTGATCAGCCAACTTTTAGACCTGAGGCCCGGAGGATGCAGCAACATCTACAAAATCCTAAGACAGGTCAAGGCTAAGTTGAGAACCACACCAGCCGCAGTAATTCTAACACCCCCACTGCCTGCGCCTCGGCCCGTTGAGCCGACGCCGCCCGCTCCTCACGGGGAAGAGACAACACCGGCCATGGCGACACCTCCGCTTCCGCCGTCTGCCCATGTGGAGGATGGTCCAGTGCCGGACCGTTGGACGGTGTTGCTGAACAGGGTAAGAGAATCGACGCGAGGACCCTTCTCGGGAATTGTTTTCCAAGCGACGTTCTTCCCAAGTGAAATCGTGGAAGTGATCCGATACCCTGAGGAGAGGAAGAGCTTCCTCGCAGGACACCCGCCGGACATGAAGAATCTTCTCGCCCAATTCCTGGACACGGTCATCGAGCACACTCGGCACTTGGATCCCTTTATTCGCGAAGGATTATCTTAGCTCAGGGCCGCCTTGCCGTCCTGATTGATCCAGACCCTCTATGAGGGCACCCCCTGTTGAAAATTGTAAATATTTTAATGCAGCCCACTTAACTCTCCGGAGTGTATAAATTGACCAAGTAGTCAATAAAGTTGTTTTAATTGTCAAATTGTCATACATACATATACATACCCCGAGCGAGCGGCGCGCTTTTGTCTAGCTCCGCCTTTTTTCCCACCCTGGCGGGTGTATGGCTACCGGCATTACGTCGAGTTTAGTACGGGCTGAAAGCCGAACAAATGCCTGGAAGGCACGGCTCGGAAGCACAGCTCTGTGCAGAGAAATCTGCAATTTTCGATTTGCAGAAAAATACTTCAAACAATCAAGAAAGAATTGAAAAGTATGCAAATTGGCCCACCGGCGGAAGAAATGTAAATTCGGCCGCGGCGTTCAACTTGGCGGCTAATTCTTCTTCCAACGGTGTTGCCCATGCCCAAAGAAACTGGGCAGACTACGCCGAGGATGTGAATCCTGGAGCGAATGACGGCTTCACCATCAAGGGCAGGAAGAGGCGCCACGACTCGCCAGATTTGCCTGCCATGGCAGCGCAATCCAACAGCGCTGGATCTTCTCACCGACAGCGACCGTCGACGGGATGGATACCCCGGGTCCAGGAGACCAGGACCACGAGGACATTTTATGGCAGGCATTTCCGCCATCTTGTCGCTCGATAAGAATCGTTTGTTACTAGTTGTGATTTTCATCTCTCTTCTACCTTCTGTCAATCTTAAATCTATCTCTTGTGAAGGTGAATCTTGTCTTCAACTAATCTATTTGCTTCAGCAGCAATGGTTCGCCGAGGACGGGGCCGTGCGCGGTTTCTGATCAACCACCGGCTCCCTCTTCGTCGCCGTAATCCTTTCGTTGCTCCTTCTGCTCTGTCTACTGGTCACCTGTTTCGGCGTTTTCTATGTGCGCCGCAACTTCCTCAAGCCTCAGTAGGTCCAAGCTGGTTTGGAACCATCAGTTCCATTGCTAGTGGACTCTGGCCCCTCCTCCTCAAGTGCTTCGTTGGACCACTAGGTGCAGCAGCTACCAACTGGTATCAGCAGACTTATATCCTGTGTGGAACTACCGGTGCCGTTGAGATTGATGCTAGATCGCTCCTCATCAATTCTCCTTGGCTTGCAGCAAAATGGGATGCTGGTATTGATGATGGTAAGTATTTGTGTCACCACCGGGAATCTAGATTGCAATCATTGCATTTTAGGATAATGACCAACACTGATATGCGGAATAGAGGTGGTACTATTTCGGTCTGTTTTGTACCCTATTCTATGGACACCCCAAATTCCAGTGTTGATTATACTTGGATGCACCTCACCGATATTCAACGTGACCATCGGGCCATCACTTTCCGAGCCAGTGAAACCCGCACTTATACCTATGTGCCTAGACCTTGTAGGCGCCATCCCGACCAGAGAGCCGCAGACGAACGGAATATAATAAACAGAATATATGGAAGCCGAGCTCCCCAGAAAAAAGGGGATACACCGACGCTGACGTCACGCCACCACTACGCTGCGGACTTTGTTTTTGTTGTTCCCCCCCGCTCGCTTGCTTCTTTTTCAACTATTGTGTTGGAGCGGGTCGCTCCTTAAATAAATGCATGTATTAGTTTATAATTAAAAGGAATCCCTTCTTTCTTTTTCCCAGTAAGAGATGCCTACGGAAGCCAACAACCTGGTGATAAGGCATTTTCCTGGATGCCAGTGGCTAAGGTCTCTCCTGACCATATCACTGGTCTTGGTGCGTTACTTGTGGGTTACCAGACTTTTGGTGCAGATGATGCTACAACTGTTAGCACTCAGTATGGCTCTGGTGAATTTTGTGTTGAGGTGACTTCTTCGGCCTTCTTCCTCTTAAGAGACTTTGTACCATCTACTGTAGAGTTTGAGGATGGCCCAACTTATCTTAAAATATGACTGCCGACTCATTTCCGCCCGCCCTATTTTGGAAATTTGATCCTTGATTAGTTAGTTTACAGGGCGAGTGGCTTTGGGTTAGCCTTGAAAGAATGTTAACATTTTCCCCACATTCTTATTGTGTGTTTTCAGATAGAATCTATTAATATATAATTATAAATTTCAATAAAATTTTGTTTAAAATTACTATAGATACCTAATTGTGTTGTATGCCTTCCTAGTAAATGTAAAAAAGTGATTGCAGAAGAAAGCAAACAACATTTTACTGCCCAGATTGCCCTAATAAGCCAGCATTGTGTGTCACGCCATGCTTCAGGGATTATCATATGGAACAAAATTGTAAAAAATTCTGTAATTGTTCAATTTAAATATATTTTTATTGTGTGTTAATATTTGTGAGTATTTATATTAATTTTTTTTTAATTTTAATTATTAGAAAATTTTATGCATGTGGTTTTATATACATAAACAAAAATAAAAATTGTCAAATTTGTACAAAATAACTGTTAAGAATCTCTTATCATCAATATTCAAGATAAATATATTCTTCTTCTTTCTTATCTCCACACTGGGTGAAGTAGGAAGCGTCTGCCTTTGTCATTAAGACTGGGAGCACTACTCAGTGGCAGGCCGACTTAGCTCCGAAAGAAATGGTCGCCTCTGACATGAGGAACAGACACCATGTGCAGCTGCTCCTAACATGGAGTACAATCGCTGCTCATCCTGTATCCCTGGATCAGGAGCCCTTACAGGGTACTATCAGCCGGGCCAGCTGAACCCAGGTTTTTTAGCGAGCTTGTTACTGCTCCCCCTCCTCCTTTTTCATTCGGGCTTGGGACCGGCGCGCAAAGGCGGAGTTATATCAAATCATTAAATAAATCAATTTTAGAAAAAAAAATTAAAATTTTGATCATTTTTGGAAAAAAATATAAGTGACAAAATGACACCACCACTCAATGGGTTAAACTATATTTGATACATTTGAAAAATTTTCTACTGCCCTTACTGCAATGGGAAAATAAGGGCCGTACCTCACTGGGATGCCATGGCGATGTAGCCAAGGATGTCGCCACGACTACTGGCAACAGTGGGTCGGCAAAACATGTCACCAAGAACGCCACCCACAAGGTCGCGACCACCTCAGTCGCAGTTGCTGGATACATCGCCATGGTGTCCTGGTGAGGTACAGCCCTGACTCTCATATTGCTGGTGTCGCCTCCAAGTGGCCAGTCTCCACACGAGGAGACAGCCTCCAATTCCGGCCCATCACCAAGTAGTAGACAAGTGAGTACCTGCCATTCATTTTAAAAGAGTTAATTGGAAACTTTGCTGGCTATGTCGCCATGGCATCCCGGTGAGGTACGGCTCTAATGGTAATGCCTGGCTCATCAGTGATGATCCCTCTTAGCTGTTTCACCAGTTTAATCTACCATACTGCTAATAGTGCTATTTTGTTTTTATACCAATACTGAAGCTGACTCTTGGTGTTTTGAATGTACTATATGGGGAGCTTTGTGGACAGTAGAAATACATATACACTCGACTCTCAATAATTTGAAACTTGTTAATTTGAATATCTCAATATTTTAAAACCGGTCCCTTGAAAAATACTCGATAAGTTGAATAAAATCAATATTGCCACTTGGAAAATTAGGAAGGACAAACTTCAGGATGACACAAATTTATTTTAGGCAAGAACTAACTAGAATGATGTTGTTGTTGTTGTCGTGTCCAAAGAAGAGTCTCAGATGTCTCCATGCATCTCCATCACAGCAGAACTAGAATGATAAACAAAATATCAGCAATGGGGAAGTTTACAGAGTAGAAAAATATAAATAAAAAATGATACTCTGTTAATAAAATAATAAATACAATGTTACAATATTAATTGGTCCCCTCAGGTAATTTGAAGTTGAAGGAATAGTATCTTATCACAACATTTGTAAATAACTGTACAAATGTTTAAAATTATAAATCGCAAATTTTGATCACAAACTCTACTTGATTCCCCCCTCCCTCTTAGTTGTTTCAACTCCTGTTATTTTGAACTCTTGATAAATTGACATTTCTCTCTGGTCTCAGTCGACTGTCATGCTTCAAGGCTTCCGCAAACAGAAGATTCACAATATTAACATGATATATTAGCACTCCATAAGAAATTTGAACTATTTATGATGCGTAAGATTTTTTTTTACATATCCCTAGTACACGTGGTACCCCTTGGCAGAGCTGACTGCTATAGGGCGCGTCCCCAGGTGGCGGATAGGGGAACGACCTTCAGATATGAAGGCCATCTGCGAAACAAGCAGAATAACTCTGACGAATAAGTAGTCGCGGACCAACAGCAGCATTGTTAGAAGAGGAGTAGACCTCTTTAAAAATCCTGACTTCAACTGACCCAGTTGATAGACCTCAGCAAGGGTCCCACTCCAGGGATACGGAGGAGCTGCGTCTGTACTCATGTTAGAGTCGGCAGCAAAGGCGTCTGCTTCCATGTTAGGAACGGCCTCAAACTACAGGCAAAGTCAGACTTTCACCAAAGTGTGCCTGGATCATGATGCCATGATCAACGAAAGCTGCACCCCTATACCCCATTCCATGAACTCATGGAATTCGTGTAATCTTTACACAAGGGGATAAGAAACAACAACAACAACACGTGGTACAGGCCATGGTAATCATGGTGGGCAGAAGTAGGTGACTGCTTTTACTGTAAGTGCACCACATGTCTACACATGTGAGAAGCAGTTCGACTTTTGCACTTACAAATGTTCCAGAGCCCAGTTTGGTTATTTGCACTCACTGGTGGGGTTAGACTTTACAAGAATCAGGGGTCATGTGGAGCATTTTTTTTTTATAAGAAAAAAGTGCCCAATGTGGGAATTGAACCCGGGTCGTAACGGGTGAAAACCAACGGTTTAGACCATTCTTCCACCAACCCCCGCGTAAGCTTTTAGCTAGTTTAACTTTCTTATTACAGATGGCATGCTAATACATCATGCTATATTATGAATAATCCTTGGAAGTACTATGGGACCTGTTCCCATGTTTACCAACTCAAGCATCACAAGCCTCCTCCAAAAGGAGGAGGGAAAGCAGTAACAAACTCATTAAAAAACCTGCGCACAGCTGGCCCAGATGATTGTACCCTGTAAGGACTCCTAATCCAAGGATACAGGATGAGCAGCGTTTGTACTCCATGTTAGGAGCAGCTACATATGGCGTCTGTTCCTCATGTCAGAGGCGGCCATTTCTTTTGGAGCTAAGTCGGCCTGCTACTGAGTAGTGCTCCCAGTCTTAATGACAAAGGCAGACGCATTCTACTTCACCCAGTCATGATCTCAAGCTCTACAAGCTTGATACCCTAATATGATTGAGTGAAGATAAGAAAGAAGAGAGACTTTTATGGGCTGTTACACTATTTATAATTATGGTACATATAAAAATCGAGTATACAGTAAAACCCCTCTATAGTGGACCCCAATGGGACAGAGCTTTTGGTTCACTATAGCCACGGTTTGGCTTTTTTTTTTTTTTTTTTTACTTTCCAAAATTTTTAGACCATATAATTAAAGGAAAGTCCATACACACTGGAAGAGGCTGCCTCTTAATAGTGGTCACTTTGTTTTAATTCCCATAATTGACCAATTTCCTTACATTAATACTGAATGATAAAAGAAATTATTTGATGATAGGTTCTTCTTATCATTAGCATACATGTACCTCTATGTCTTAATTTTAAAGTAAAGACAAATCCTACGCAAAGTTTTATTAAATATATATTCAAATATATAAAAATTATTTTAAAGCATCTTTATCACATTATATAATACAATGTTTACTTGGAAAAATGACTAATACCTTGTTGCTTCAAAGCACTTCTCAAGCATTGCACCATTCAAATAAAGTTAGTTTTTTTTCTTCCATTTCATGTTTCCACATATTCTTCAAGGTCTAGATTTCGTTTTTTAACCCGTCATGCAAAACATTGCTGACTTTAAAATCACCATAGTTAATGGCATAAAAATAATTTTTGTTTCATCGCGGGACCGTTTATTTGGACTTTTTTTTTTTGCCCTAAAACGTACGATCGCGATCGCGGCAAAAGTTGAGGTTGATTCCTCTTTGTAACAATTTTTAATAGCTTTATATTTTTTCTTTTATAATAGAAAAGTTATATTCTCTTATTTTAATATGTTCGAAACATTTTGCCTGTGTTGTTTCACTTTGAAAAGTTCTGAAAATGGCCTTTTTTTTTTTAGAGAGAAATAACGTTTTTGTTTTTAAAATGCCTTTGTTTTCTTTATTTTGGAAGCCATTTGCATTTTTTATATTTCAAATTTAATGAATGCAAAGATATTTTATTTAATAAAAAGTATAATGTGTAAAAATTTATACAACATACAGCAAAAGTAGAATGTAAATGAAAACGAACAATGCCGCTAAATTTATTGTTTTGAAATCGCGATCCGCGAGCTGAAACATGCTTAAAATTTTGTTGTTTTCATTTTTTTTTAATTACAATTCTAATTTCGTTATACGCATAGTATTTTAAATAGATTTTATTATTTTGAGACCGAAAATAGGTTCGTTATAGGGGTAGTTCGTTATTCTAAAAATCGCGAAGTTCGTTATAACGATGGTATTTTTAATGGAATGGAATTGGGAATCGCCGTGGGTTCGGGGTTTTACTGTATATGGAAATTTAATGTTATATGTGATCATCTTATTCATTGTTAAAAGAAAATATTTATATATATTATTAAAGAAATTTTAATTTGTTTTGTTATGAATATAATATATGTAAATTTAATTCTTGTAAAAGGTAATATTTTTTTAGTAGGAAAATTTGCATACATTGATTTGTGTATGTATATTTTTCAGTTGAGTGTAATCTTTGGAACAGACATAATGAGGCTCAAATTTGTAAGGATGTCTTTCTAATTTTTGCTGTAAATTTAATAATTACTATTTTGTAGAAGAAAAGGAAATAGAAGTCTTATTTCATTTATTATAAAAACTTAAAGGTAAATATTCTCTGTACAAAATAATACTACATACATGATAAGCACAATTTGAATTATAGATACAAGAAAATAAGACCTAATCCAAATAATTTTATAGTGTGTGACTATTATGTAACAACATTGTTACCATCTCTCATCAGACAAAAGAAAAAAATAATTATTTATTCTTTTGTCTGATGATGGTAACAATGCTGTTACTGAAACGTAACTATACAATTTTTGGATTAGACCTTATTTTCTTGTAAAAAATACTATATACAGTAAAACCCCTCTATAGTGAACCACATTGGGACAGGTAGCTTGGTACCTGCAGCTCCAGAACACATTTTGGCTTGCATTAGATGCACTAAACAGGACCTTTGGGAGAGGCCGCTGCTTATCATAAAACAGCTCGAGGAGCATGAACTCATGGAATTCGTGTAATCTTTACACAAGGGGATAAGAAACAACAACATTGGGACAGAGCTTTTGGGTCACTATAGCCATGGTTTGCTCATTTTTTTACTTTTCAAAATTTTTAGAACATATAAATTGAGGACAGCCATACAAACAGGAAAAGACTACCTCTTAATAGAGGTCACTTTGTTTTAATTCCCTAAATTGACCAATATTTCCTTACATTAATACTGAATATCAAGTCATTTGATAGGTTCTTCTTATCATTAGCATACATGTACCTCTATGTCTAATTTAAAAATCAAGACAAATTCTAGGAAAAGCTTTATTAATATATGCTAAAATATCTAAATCTATTTTCAAACATCTTTATCATATAATAAAAAGTTTACTTCAAAAAATGTCTCTAATACCTTGTTGCTTGAAAACACTCTTCAAGCATTGCCTCTCTCAAATAAAGTTTAAAGTATTCTCTTCCATTTCCACATATTCTTTGTTTTGAACCTGTCATGCAAAACATTGCTGGCTTTAAAATTACCATAGTTTGTGGCATAAATTTTTTTTTTTTTTTTTGTATCATGGGCCTGTTTATTTGGACTTTTTTTTTAGCCCTAACATGTACGATTGAGGTAAAAGTTTAGGTTGATTCCTCTTTGTGACAATTTTTAATAGCCTTATATTTTATCTCTTATAATAGAAAATTTATATTTTCTTAACATGTTCTGAAATTTTGCCTGTGTTGTTTCACTTTGAAAAGTGTTGAAAATGGTCCTTTTTTTTTTAATAATAGCTTTTTTAGATTCTTTGTTAATTTTGTTTTCTTTATTTTTTGGAAGCCATTTGCATTTTTTATATTTCAAATTTGATGGGTGCAAAGATATTCTATTTAATAAAAAGTATAATGTGTAAAAATGTATACAACATACAGCAAAAATAGAATGTAAATGAAAACAATGTCACTAAATTTATTGTTTGGAAATTGTGATCTGTGAGCTGAAACATGCTTAAAATTTTGTTGTTTTAATTTTTTTTTAATTACAATTTTAAGTTCGTTATAAGCCTAGTATTTTAAATATATTTTACTATTTTGGGACTTAAATTAAGTTCGTTTAGGGTAGTTCGTTATTTTAAAAATCGCTAAGTTTGTTATAACGATGGTATTTTCAATGGAATGGAATTGGGAATCGCCTTAGGTTTGTTATAAGGGAAGGTTCATATTAGCAGGGTTTTACTGTATATATATACTTCTTTTTTTGCCTTTTCTTAATATTTCCTAGTTTTATATTATGTGTTTATGCTAAAATTTTATAGACAAGGCATAATTTGGATTATAGATTATAAACAAGGTAATAAGACCTAAATAAAGTGTGACATTTTGGTAACAATGCTGTTACTGAAACGTCACACTTTATTTGGAATTGGTCTTATTACATTGTGTTTAAAATTTCAGTTTCATATATCTTTTTTATAACATAATTTTTACTTTCATTTATAACAGGATATGATAAAATTTTTAGAATTCTAAATACAGTAGAACCTTCCTGTAAAGGACACCTAATTGCACGGCCAAAGTGTCTTTTAGAGAGAGGCGCCCGCTTACCGGAAAGTTGCTAAATAGTAATTGGAACTACAAGGTAATAGACCAAATTCAAAGAAATAGTATGTGACGTTTCGGTAACAACACTGTTACCAATATCTAAATAAATAGTGTGATGTTTTTTTGTTAACAATTTTGTTACCGAAACATCACACACTATTTATTTACAGTATAACCTCGTTAATTCGACACACCCCAATTCGACACTCGGCGATAATTCGACCATGTTCCGATGTCCCGACCTCCGGCCTATCAAATAACAAACCGTAATTCGACAGTATCGATAATACGACAGTTCCGATAGTTCGACCATTTTAAAATTCGAATTTCGACAGTTGAATGTTATTTTACATGCAACTTTACCGCTAAACGGTATTACGGCGACGACGATCGGCATCGGCGGGCGGCGATACGGACGCGCCTGCGCACTTTTGGTTTCTGGTTAGTTTAAGTTTCACTTTGCAGTGCCGTTGCGCAATTTCGCGGATGTTATTGTTGTTTTTTTTACGCGGGAATTTCGGCATCATGCGCTAACTAATAATCATTTTTATTTTTTACTAGCGGACGTACCCGGCTTCGCCCGGGTTTTACCCGAGTAAAAGTTTGTCTAACGAATCTCTCGATAAAGTGAACATTTTTTTCCCGGTCCCTTGAAAAATACTCGATAAGTTGAATAAAATCAATATTAATTGGTTCCCTCGGTAATTGGAAGTTAAAGGAATAGTATCTTGCCTTGGAATTGTATCATTATTCTTGTATGGATGTACCCGGCTTCGCCCGGGTAAAACCGATAAGTTGAATAAGAAAAATACTCGATAAGTTGAATAAAATCAATATTAATTGGTTCCCTCGGTAATTGGAAGTTAAAGGAATAGTATCTTGCCTTTGAATTGTATCATTATTCTTGTCTCAAATAAATTGCCGTGTCATCCTGAATTTTGTCTTTCCTAATTTTCTACATTACAAAATCATCGTATCATCATGATAATATTTAGAGCAGATTGTTGAATTATAACAGATAAATTAGAATATTTATCTTGATTATTTCTAGGCGAAAAGTTATTTCAAAAATTTTATTTGCTAGAAACCTTCCCAGTACTATACTAAATAACTTCCCAAAGTTTCATGGCGATCCAATGAGTGGTTTGGTCAGGCATAAAGGACAAACAAACAAACAAACAAACAGACATACATTCATTTTTATATATATCGATTTTTAACATTGAAATATTTTAGCTATTTTTAAATTTATAAATAATTTCTTTTTAAATAAATAAATCTTTATAAAATGTAGCCACAATGATTATGATAACATTTTATTTCAATGTGTTATTATAAAAGATTTAAACACAAAATCAATAACACCTGCAGCAGCAGTGGATGACTTTAATACATTAAAATTTATTTATTAAAAGACATTTCAGAAGAAAGACATGCATGTTTTTTCAAAATGACCATCTGGAATAAATACTGAATAGGATTTCAGTGCAAAAACAGACATCTATAAAGGAATTTTTTAAAATATCTCTTCATGATAATTTTTAAATAATATTTTAAAATTTTCTTTTTATATTTACCATAATTATTTCCTTTCAACTGCTATATTTTTCAATTAGAATAAAATATTATTTAATATATTATATTTAATATTTTAATGTCTGTAGAGTTAATATTTGATTATATTACTGAAAAGAAACACATTGCCAGTGAATTTATTTGTTACAATTACAGTAAAACCCCGCTAAGACGAACCACGGATATAACGAACCTTCCCTTATAACGAACCCATCGAAAATCCCAATTCCATTCCATTAAAATTACCATCGTTATAACGAAATTTTCACTTTTCAAACTAGCGAACTATCGCTATAACGAACCCAATTTTGGTCCCAAAATATTAAATTCTATCAAAAATACCATGCTTATAACGAACTTTTAATTTTAATTCTAAAATTCCAAAATTATAATTTTCAAAACTAATTAAAATTTTGTGTGAGCTCTAGCTCACAGATCGCAATTCAAAACAAAGAATTTAGCGACATTGGGTGTTTTTATTTACGTTCTATTTTTATACTGCGCCCTTTTATAAATTTTTCATGCCTTATTGAAAACTAAATTTCTTAACTCTACATTACGAAAATTCCTTAAAACATGATTTAAATTATTAAAACCAGTTTTAAAAGATAATGGAAGTGCCAAAGAAAAAGTCGCTCGTACCAAGATATCACTTGAAAAGAAATTAACCATCATAAAAGCTATTGAGAGTGGTACATCGCAAGCGGAACTTCGGAAGAAAATGAAAATGAGCAAAAGTAGCATTTCTACGATATGGGGCAAAAAAGAAGACTATAAAAAAAAATGCTACAAAGAGGAATCAATCCCAACTATTGCCGCAATCGTCAGTGTCATTATCCACTTTTAGAAGCCTTGTATACGTGGTTAGTACAAGCTAGGCTTCATTTAAAAAAATGAAGATTTCTTTGCTAGATATGAAACCAAATTTTTGAGGAATATGTTAAAGCAGAAAAAAATAAGAGACTTCTTCAAGTAAGCCTTTGTATCCTATATTGTAATATAATATTTATTTATATAAAATATGTTGTTATACCTTTTAAAATATTATTAATAAAGTTTTTATTTAATTTTTATATATAAGGTATACTTTTCTTGGATTTTTTTGACATATGGGGGGCAGGTTGTATTTATACTAATTAAATTATCAGAGGAACTGATCAAAAAGGCAATATTTTCACATGATTTTATTTTATTTTAATATACAGCTTTAATATATAGAAATAGGTTAATTTAGGGGGAAAAAAGCAGCCAATATTAAGAGGTAGCCTTTTTTTTTTTTTTTGCGTATGCCCTTTAATTATGTCCTAAAAAAAAATTTAAATACCCAAACCGTGGCTATAGTGAACCGTGGCTATAGTGAACCAAAAGTCCCGTCCCAATGGGGTTCACTATAGAGGGGTTTTACTGTATTTATGTTTCTAAAATATGTATTAATGCCATTTTGTCCCTGATACTAAAAGTTAATCATGAAAATAAAATAAAAACACACAATGGTTTCAATTAATATCATTAATTTATATTACAAGGCTATTTTTAAAAAATATTATTTTAGCGAGTTAGATGATTACCTAATCATCTCACCTTAATTCAACACTTCCTTTAATTCAACCGAAAGCTCTGATCCTTGGGGTGTTGAATTAGAGGTTCGACTGTAATATTATTTTCTTTTTAAATTTCAGCATTGAAATATTTAAGTTATTTTAAAATTTACAAATAATTTCCTTTCGAATAAATAAATCTTTATAAAATGTAGCCACAATAATTATGATAACATTTTATATCAATATTCCATTTCCATATTATTATAAAAGATTTAAACACAAAATCAATAACACCTGCAGCAGCAGTGGATGTCTTTAATACAATAGTTATTTAAAACACATTCCAGAGAAAGTAAGACATGCATGTTATTTTAAAATAGACCATCTGGAATATATCCTGAATAGGATTTCAATGAAATAACAGATATCTATAAAGGAATTTTTAAAAAGATCTTCATGATTATTTTTGAATTTTCTTTTTATTTTCTATATTTATTTCTCCTTTCAATTGCTATATTCATCATTTAGAGTAAAATATTATTTGTAATTATTTTCTGTTTCAAAAATACAGTCGAACCTCTTTAATTCAACACCCCAAGGGATCAGAGCTTTCGGTTTGAATTAAAGGAAGTGTTGAATTAAGGTTATATGATTAGGTAATCATCTAACTCGCTAAAATAATATTTTTTAAAAATAGCTTTGTAATATAAATTAATGATATTAATTGAAACCATTGTGTGTTTTTTTATATTATTTTCATGATTAACTTTTAGTATGAGTGACAAAATGGCATTAATACACATATTTTAGAAACATAAATAATTGTAACAAATAAATTTATTGGCAATGTGTTTCTTTTCAGTAATATAATCAAATATTAACTCTACAGACATTAAAATATTAAATATAATATATTAAATAATATTTAATTCTAATTGAAAAATATAGCAGTTGAAAGGAAATAAATATGGTAAATATATAAAAAGAAAATTTTAAAATATTATTTTAAAATAATCATGAAGAGATCTTTTAAAAAATTCCTTTATAGATATCTGTTTTTGCACTGAAATCCTATTCAGGATGTATTCCAGATGGCATTTTGAAAAAACATGCATGCCTTTCTTCCTTTGAAATGTCTTTTAATAAATAAATTTTAATGTATTAAAGGCATCCACTGCTGCTGCAGGTGTTATTGATTTTGTGTTTAAATCTTTTATAATAACACAGAAATGGAATATTGAAATAAAATGTTATCATAATCATTGTTGGATCATTTTATAAAGATTTATTTATTTAAAAAGTTTTTAAGTATTTAAATATTTCAATGTTAAAAATAAAAAAATAAAAATTATTATTAGTTAGCGCATGATGCCGAAATTCCCGCGTAAAAAAAAACAACAATAACATCCGCGAAATTGCGCAACGGCACTGCAAAGTAAAACTTAAACTAACCAGAAACCAAAAGTGCGCAGGAGCGATCGTATCGGCGCCCGCCGATGCCGATCTCGCCGCCCGCCGATGCCGATCGTCGCCGCCATAATACCGTTTAGCGGTAAAGTTGCATGTAAAATAACATTCAACTGTCGAAATTCGAATTTTAAAATGGTCGAACTATCGGAACTGTCGTATTATCGATACTGTCGAATTACGGTTTGTTATTTGATAGGCCGGAGGTCGGGACATCGGAACATGGTCGAATTATCGCCGAGTGTCGAATTGGGGTGTGTCGAATTAACGAGGTTATACTGTATGTAGTATTGCCATTTTGTCCCTGAATCTAAAGTTAATCATGAAAATAAAAAATAATACAGAAAAGGACACACAAAATGGTTTCAATTAATATGATCAATTTATATTACAAAGCAATTTTAAAAAATAATATTTTATCAAGTTAGATGATTAGCTAATCATCTAACCTTAATTCAACACTTCCTTTAATTCAACCGAAAGCTCTTATCCCTTGGGGTGTTGAATTAAAGAGGTTCGACTGTATTTGGTCTTATTACCTTGTATAGCTTTTTCCTCTTTAGACTGAGAGGGGGTCCAATAAATGTTGGCTTTACAGTAGAACTACCTCACCTAGTTGTAGAGCCTCTTAGGGAGAGGTGTATTCATACCAGAGTTACTAATTATTAAAAATGTTTATTTTTGATGATGAAAACTGATGTTTGTAGTGAAGTGTCCTCTCATAGAGGTCTACTGTCACAAGGGGAGGAACAGCCCCTGACTAGAATATATTGCAAGAGTTTAATGGTTACAATGGGACACCTTTCATAAGTGATGCTGGTCTCTTCAGGTGAGTGTAGCTAACTAAAGAGGGTTTTGGTATCTTGTAAGTGTAAATTCAAACTGCTTTCAATGTAATTTAATAAAAAGCATACCTGGTTCTGTGAAAAAAAAATTCAAAATATTTTGAAGTATTGCTCTCTTTATCAATTTATTGCATATAGGCTTTTATAAAGCACAATTTGGATTATAGATACAAGAAAATAGACCTAACCCAAATAAATTAGTGTGTGACGTTTTAATAACAACGCTGTTACCGAAATGTCACACACTATTAATTTATTTGGATTAGGTCTTATTTTCTTGTGCATATATGCTTTCAATGTGTTAGACATACGATGATGGGCTTACTGTAAAAGACACTTGGTAATTATTCATGATTATCATGGCCACATGTACTTGAGATAAGTAAAAAAAACTAAATCACCATTTCTTCTTATATCTTCTAAAAAAATGCCTTTCCAAGCTGCAACCTCTCTGTTTGTACCATCTATGCAACTTTGTTCATGTCAAAGTTTGATTCTTCGGAAACGACCACAAATTTTAAAATATCTCAATTACGACATAACAAATTATTAAATCAGAGCTCAATGAGAAACACCATTTCATAGAATTAAAATCAAAACTAGAGTTATGTTATAAACACAAGGTAAAAAGCAAAATCCAAATATATAGTGTGTGACGTTTCGGTAACAGCGTTGTTACCATCTTCAGACAAAAGTACTGAATGAGAAATTTTACCACAGCATGGTTTAAATAGTTACTGTTATCAAGTGTGTAAACAAGATAGCAGATAAGATAGTCAAATCTTGCCGTAATGACATCATTTGGGACCAATATTTTATGTTGTTATAACACCAGTTAAAACTTGGAACTTTACAATTAAGATGTTATGACCATGTTGCTGTTTTAAAAGATAAGAGATCCCAATGTACATGCCATATAATTCTTACCTGGGGAGGGGGGGGGGGGGTGTAGAAAAAAAAACTACAAATATTTTCTAAAAAAAAAAAACATTGTAAGAAAATATTTGTAGTTTTTTTTAAAATGCTTTTCAGTTTTATCTTGAATCATAATGTGTAGAAATATTGTTAGAGTCCATCAAGTTGTTTATCTTTTGTTGACTATATGAACAAATATTCTACAATTTGATCAATTAGTTACCATCTAGAAGTTCATCTTCGGGCAGCCTCCTTGACCCCTTCCAGCCAGCTCATAGGAATTCTTTCTCTCTTTCTTCCTCCCTTAATTCCCCCCCAACATAATCTTTTCTAATCTTATGTTTCTCAAGTAGGTCAGTCTTTGTTAGCATATTTGGGATTCTAGGGACTACCAGGATTAATTTCATATAGGATTGAAGTCCATAGCACTGAGTAACTTTCTCAATGTTCACATTTCAAAGGCTTCAGTTCTTTTTTCTGAGCCCAGCTCGCACATTCATAAGTGACCAGAGGAAATACCAATGCCTCTACAATTCTCTTGTAGCAATGTTGTTATTTTAATGTCCTATATATATATATATATATATATATATAATTTTATAGTCCATTTTTGTATTAAGATTATCTTCACTATTATGATCATTTAAATTCAAATTATAAAATTTGTAAAATGTTATTAATTTGTAGATAGAGAGAGAAAAAAAAAAAAAAAAAAAATCCTTTACTTCTACTACATCCTCAAGTTAATTATATATTTATAATTAATAACAATAAAGATTAACAAAGTAACGTCTATTACATCGGCTTTTACACGTCATTCAGACATACTCTAATCCTATATATAGAATAATCGAAGAGAGAATATATATAATAGTTAGAAAAAAGAGAGAAAGACAGAACCATGCACTTTTAATCAAACTAATAATAAGGAAAAAAAAAAAAAAAGAGTTTTATAAAGAAGGTAGATAAGATTGTTAGTATATATATATATATTTTTTTTATGATTTTATATTTTATCCTTTTTTTTTTTTTTAAAGATTTTTAAAGGTTTTTTTATTTTATAATATGATTATAAATAGTTGTATTCAGTAATATATCTATAGTATGAATTAACATTTGTTATAAGTTTGGATATTATGTTTTGAAACCCTAATGGTAGACCAGACATACACAAAAGACTTTAAATTGAAATGAATTGGAAAAAGAGATCTGCTGGAACGGGGATCTTCAGATAAAAATTCCAGCGACATTTCAGCGACATTTCTATATATAGGATTAGAGTATGTCTGAATGACGTGTAAAAGCAGATGTAATAGACGTTACTTTGTTAATCTTTATTGTTATTAATTATAAATATATAATTAACTTGAGGATGTAGTAGAAGTAAAGGATTTTTTTTTTTTTTTTTCTCTCTCTATCTACAAATTAATAACATTTTACAAATTTTATAATTTGAATTTAAATGATCATAATAGTGAAGATAATCTTAATACAAAAATGGACTATAAAATTAAATAACTATTTATTATTATAATTAATTTAGATTTAGCTTGCTAATCTAATCAAATCTAACTGATATAAATTATCATTATTATCAGTTTGCTCCTTAAGTTTTAAAATTAGAATCACTGTTATAATTTTGTTATATAGTTTCTACACTATATACAGGGTGTACCAGGTAAATTGGGAATTTCAACAATGGTATTTTAACTGAAATTTTTTGCAAGTAAAAATTAAAATATCCGAATTAAATTTGACACAGTAGTAGATAAAAGGATATAGTTTTTATTTATTCAATGTAGTTTCCATTATTAGCTACAACAGTCTCGAGGCGAGTGCGGAATGAAGCACAGGCCTTGGCGACGATGACCTTGTCCATTTGGGTCATCACCGTGTGAAATGCTTTCTTGACAGACTGGATGATGGTATGAGGAGCTTTGTTAACATCTCTCTCAACAACGCCCCATACATAGTAGTCGAGGGGATTGCAATCTGGAGAATTAGGGGGCCAAATATCAGGACCCCAGTGACTAGGGACGTTAAGTGTCAGCCACGATTGTGTTTTTTTTGCCTTATGGGCTGGAGCTGAGTCCTGTTGGAAGACATACTTCCTTCCTGCGGCCACCATGTCCATCCAAGGCTTCACAACGGTCTCCAGAACATTGATGTAGGTGTCAGCGTTCATCCTAAGGCCCTTCTCAAAGAAATGGGGAGGCATGACATCACCTTCACTGCTGATAACGCCAAGGACCATTACGGAGGCAGGAAATTTCGTGTGCATCACGACAGGTATCTCTGAGGGGTCTTTACAGATCCAGCGATCATTCCTGGGATTTACCTTTTGGTCCACGTCAAAGTTCTTTTCGTCAGAGAAGAACCTTAGCGCGCATGCCAAAAGAGTCGTGTTTCAGGTTGTTGAGGAGGGCAACAGCCTTTCCTTTTCTGTTATTCTTCATATTCTCAGTCAGCAACTGACCTTTCCGAAGGGCATAAGACTTGAGACCAAGGTCCTCATGGATAGTTCTGACAATTGTCATAGAGCCAACGTCCATTTCCTTGGCTATGGCCCTCATGCTCTTCCCAGGGTTTCCATCAATCTTCTCCTTGACATTTTTGACAAATTCTTCGCCTCTTACCCTGTCCGATCGACGCGAGTGCTTTTTCCTTGTAGCTATCCCCTCTTTGTTACTGTCGGCCTCATCAAACTGCTTCTTGACACGATAAATAGTGGTTTTGGGCAACTTAAGAAAATCCACTATCTCTTTGGGGCTCCTTCCGGCGCGCAGAGCAACGATGATGGCAGCTCGATTTTCAAATTCTCGGTTACTCTTCATCACTACACTGCGAACACATGTACTGTTGCATTTTACATGAATATGGCTACGTAATGAAAAAAAAAACAAGTTTTTAATCTCAAGTAGTTTTTGTTTTATGGACTGTCAAAGTTAGTCCCAATTTACCTGGTACACCCTGTATATATATATATATACTCTTTTATACTGTAGTGTCCCTGTAAATTACACTGTCTGAACAACAGTTGTGTGCTGTTCAGCTGGCAATGAGTCCCCACATCCTGGTCGCCTGTACAGGAAGTGTAGCCACCATCAAGTTACCAGCTCTACTGCGGGAGCTGCGCAGCAAAGTTGACAACCCAGAGATCAAGGTAGTCCTCACCCAGAGCTCCAAACACTTTCTGCGCAACTGTATGGAGGAGGTACATCAATGTGCTGTACAAGTGCTGGAAGATAAGGATGAATGGGAAACTTGGAACAAGATAGGTGATTCTGTACTCCACATTGACCTGTGGGCAGACATCTTGGTCATCGTACCCCTGGATGCCAACACAGGGGTCTGGATGATTAGGAAATCTAAGAATGGGAGGGCGTTGTAAGATTCGGTTTCATGGGTGAAGGCAAGGTCAGGATGGTAACTAATAAGTTTTGAGAGGATATTTTCAACCTGGCTTTTTGTGCATATGCAGAACACATCATCTATGTATCTACGCCAAAGGCGGATATCGGATGGAAAATCTGAGGTGATCTGCATATCTATAGACCGCATAACAATCTCTGCAGCAGCTGAGGATAGAGGGTTCCCCATTGGGGACCCTTTTATCTGTAGAAAAAACTGGGAGTTGAAAGAGCAACTGAAGATTGTAAACAGAGGTGGGTGAGTTCTATAATTTTGGAGGAGGTATGATAATCAACATGGGAATCAACTAGAAAGGACCTAAGGGAGTCTACAATTAAATCATGGGGGAGGCTAGGGTATAACGATACTACATCAAATGAAACCATGACGAGGTTCGGACAAGGAGGGGTACCATACACATCATCAATGAATGAACTGGTGGAGGTGATGGAGGTAAGGGAAGGATTACCTTTCAGGAGGGACGAGAGGAAAGACGAAATGAACTTGGAGACCGGGGCCATGGGGGATAGGAAGTGGGCCACGATTGGTCTTAACGGAATTCCGGGCTTGTGGAGCTTGGGCAGGCCATATATATAGGATTCGGTAGCGGTATCAGGGAGAAAGGACTTGTGTTCTTCTGTCTAATATTTATTATGACTCAAATCTCTACATTCTGTGTTGGCAGATATGTACACAGATTATATACAAAATGTTCTCTCTTTATTTAAAGTCCGGGGTCAAATCTTTTTGGTGGCTTCACCACGGTCCACCTCTAGTGGTGTATGTGGTAAATTGGTGGTCTGGTCTGTTGTATTGAGTCGTGGGGAAAGATGGTGATTGCGCAGTCGTGATGGTGGTGAGTGGTAAAGCACACAGAGATGAATCAAAGGGGAAACCGAGGCATCAGAGAGAGGGAACGCAGAAACCATGTTGCGGCCGGCGGGCCATCCACCCCGTTCACAAAAACTTACTAACGACCTATCTGCTGCTGCTGTCTGCTATCTTGCATCTGCTGATCTGAATCTCATTGGCTGCGGGGCAAGCCCTTTTTATATGCTCAAGCGTTACGTCATCGGATGTCAGGCGCTGCAGTGTCTGGGCGATTGATCTCAGGTTTTGGTCTCTACGTTCCCTCTAGATGTACCTCTGTATTTTATTGAACACTCAAAAACGATACATACAAAGTTAAATTGATTAAAGGAGGATTGGGTACCATGACTAAAAGTCCATCTTAGAGCAGGGGGTGTAAGAAGAGGTGGTGAGTATTTACACAGGTGTTTATGATTCTTAAATTACCACATATATGTACACAGATTATATACAACATGTTCTCCCTTTTTTTAAAGTCCAGGGTCGTATCTTTTTGGTGGCTTCACCACACGTCCACTTCTAGTGATGTATGTATTGCTTCCCTCATTGGAGTTCCCTACGGGAGTTGAATTGGATAGAGCCGACTCTTCAGGACTGAGGTTCAGGCGAGGAATTCTCCTGGTTCCCCTTGATCACTGGATTCTGATGATGTAGAGGGAGTCTGATCCACTTCTTATCTGTCCAACAGGATTACTTCTGTGTTTAAAGTGAACTCTGTTCTGTTTTAACTTTCAACTCTCGTTGGTGTTCTGGAGATCTGAGGTGATGATGATTTCCTCCCAAGTTTAATCTCTAGACAGAGTGGTGTCTGCAGTGTGAATTAATTTTCCTGCTACATATTCCAAATCAAAATCATACCGCATTAATTTCAACACCAGTCTTTTAAGTCTTGGAGATAATCCCTCTAGTGGCTTTTTTTAGTATAGCCAACAAGGGTTTATGATCCCTCTGGGCTGTGAACTTGTATGCTTCTCATACATGGCTTTCTCTCTTTTTGTTTTAGAAAAATTATATATTTATATAGCAATGTTCTTGCAAATGAATCTTATTGACACAGTTGGAAGAAGGCTGTCATTCGGCGGATATTCTGCGACCATCCGAGCATTGTCTTCTGTGAAATAAACACGTTGACCATTTTCAAGATGAACACTGAGGTGAACAACAGTAGGATGCCGTTCATGGATAGGAAAACCTAAAATTCTCCAAACTGCTTCACTACTACTGATGTATCTTCCTAACTGGTACTGCATGACTTTTGTGACCGGTGACGCCAAACATTGCGTGGTCACTTCCTTTGTTATCATACTTGCACACATACTTTATAGCATTCACAGAGTACTCAACATTAAGGTGTGCCTGAAACATTTTGGAAAGCAATGGAGAGTAAGGCACAATCCAACTTTTGTCTACTTCAATCTCACTGTTGCTGCGTATTCTCAACTTCGCTGTAAATCCTCCACTCCTGGAGCTCGCGCCTGTACAGAGGATAATTAATTTCCCTCGGAGTGTCGGTTCTGTTGCCCCAGCTGCCACACCACAGCCCTTTGCTTTTCCCAAAGTTTATATTTATGCCGGAGACCCGCTTAAAATCTTGGAGACAGGAGTATATTCGGTCGAAGTCGCTTTCGTCTCTAATTAAGAACACCAGGTCGTCGGCGTAAATGTGCGTCGTGGTCGTGGAGTTCAGTTTGTCTCGTAAGTGAAAAATTAAAGCCGTCGTGGAGATCGAGAACAGTACCGCCGACAGCCCGCAGCCCTGACGAACTCCCCTTGTCACTTGTATGGATGGAGAGGTTTCTTCATTTATGTCAATCTTAATTGCACTGTTGTTTAAGATTATCTTGATCCATTTGATAAATATATTTGGTATACCGATTCTCTCAAGAGTCGCAATTAGGAAGTTTCTGTTGAGCGAGTCAAACGCCCTCTGTAGGTCGAGGACGACGATCGCGAGGGGCGTGTTGAGGAGGTTTGCCGCGTAGACGCTGTATTCGATATCAGGGAGTATTTCGAATATTGATATATTCATAATTGCATATTTTTGTTCAATAGGAACAATTTGCGGGGAGTAGGGTTTAAGTTTTGCGAGTAATAATTTCGACAAGATTTTATAATCTGTGTTCATCATTGTGATAGGTCTCCATTCACCCAACGTCTTTGGGCTCGGCTTCTTTGGTAGGAGAATCAGCCTCCCCACTCTCATATGTTCAGGTAGTTCATCTTCCTCTTGAGCAATAGTAAATATCGTGAGAAGTAGATCTGCGGCGTCGTTCGGGTATTTTTTATAAAATTCCGCGGGAATCTTGTCTTCTCCAGCCATTTTTTTATTGGGAAGTTGCTTAATTGCATTAATTATGTCGCCTCTCGTTATAAAGTGTTGTTCATCGAAGTTGAAGTCGATTTCGAGGCGCGGGATAGTATTTGTATACGTTACGATGTCGTTTAGATTGATATATTCGTCGGCTCTGAATTGTTCGCGGTAGTGGTTAAAAATATAATTAAAAATATTTCGATTATCGGTCAGCAGTATGTCGTTCTCGTTAAAAAGCGAAGTTATAGCGGGCTTGTGACCCATCGGCCTTGGGACCGTATACCTCAGACAAGCATTAGCAACTTCCAAAATAAGTCTTTTGCGTTTAAATTCATATAGTTCGAATAAAAGTTTTCAAGTTCAAAAGCATATATGTCATCGAAGAGGCGGGAGGTAAATATTCGTCTGTCAATTTTTCGCACTATCTTCATTCTCTCGGTGCTTAAACGGGCGATGATAGCGTTGTGGTCAGATAGCGAGTAAGATAATGTTTTGCATTCTTCCAAGTTTCTTATTAAATCGGGCGTAGTTAAGATATAGTCGATGCGTGTTTCAAAAGGTGTGCCATTCACAGTCGCGAAGTGCGTGACCCCGTGAATTCCCGGATTAAGATAACTAAATGCGTCGATTAGGTTATATTTTCTTTTAAAATCATTTAGCATTTTTCTCTTTCTCTGTGAGTCCGTTCTTCCAGGCTTATCTCGTATGTTAAAGTCTCCAAGTATAATTTTGGACGTGTCGTTCGGGAAATTTTCAATATATCGTTCAATCAAGGTAAAGTCGTTAAAAGCTTCATCCGGATTGTGCGTAACATGTACATTTATTAGTAAAACGAGTTTTCTTTTCAAGGTGCATTCGATCGCACAGATCTTTCCGCTTTTGATAACTTTGAAGTTTTCGTTAGGAGTTGTGCGATTTAGAATAATAAATTGTCCGCTTCCACAATTGCTTTTTTTATTTGCATATATGTCGTAGTTTTCAAATTCTTTTCTCGATAATAATAGGTCTTTGTTTGTTTCTTGTATAGCGTAAATGTCTGCTTTAAGCTTCTTCGTCCATTTGCAGAAGTAATCTTCTCTTTCTCTTCCAGATATACCGCGGGCGTTGAGCGTGATTATTTCTAAAAATTCGTGTTCAGAAACGTCGAAGGATGGCTGAGAACAGTCCAACATCCAAAAATAAAAAATAAAGTAAGGAAGAATTTAAACTGGTAAAGGAGAGTATATAAAGGAAGGTAAAATAAAATAAATCGTGTTAGTGTAAAAGGTAAATATATACAAATAAATAAAAACGAGAAGGTAAGATAAAGAAGGTAAAAGGAATCGTGATAAAAAAAAAGAGAAAGTAGGTTAAGTGAGGTTTTCTTCCTCCATTGTTTTCAAGAGATCCCTGATTCTACTATAGTATTTTTCATAGACTTTCTTTTCATCTGGCTTCACTTTGTGCCAGGCATTCTTTCGTTGACGAATTTCTTCGCGGAAAGTTGTGAGGTCATGCTTTAAGTTGGGGTGCTTGTCCATCTGTTCAAGAATCTTGGTTTTTCTCGTGCGACCAGATTTACAACAAAGAGCCTTGAGGATCTTCACCATTCTAGGGTTTAACTCCGGTTCACAAAATTCAGATTCGCGCTCGAGTTGTGAGGATGCCACAGAAAGTTCTGAGAGCGCTATAGATTCGTTATCCTCTGATAGTTCGTCCTGCCCTCGCCTGGGAAAATCATCCTCGCTAGGCAAAACCTGCAGGATGTCTTCACTCGTAGGTTCCTGCGCTTCTTTAGGTTCTCCTTCTTGCATTGGTTCTACATTCTTGGATAGAACCTCAGTAGGAGGGTTGGACTTTGGTCTCTTTCCGAGGTCGTTTAAAGCATAAGGGGGTGTTGGGACGTCAGTTAATTCTGCTAAGATTCTTTTTCTGTTCGTAGACTTTGTCTCTGGGGGTATGTTCATCACCTTCTCTTCTTCAGGTGGTGTCGGGACTGTAGTTGGAGTTCCTTCTAACATGTCGACGGTGACAAGTTGAGTTACAGTATCCCTGATATTTTTGTTGAAGGGACATTTATCTTTTTTTGTGGCCGTGGCGCCTGCAATCTGCGCAGATCACATCCTCACCGACATAGATGCGGAATGATCTGTTCATATAATTTATAATGATCAATGCTGGCATGTCAGTCAAATCTTTTTTCTTAAATACGACCTCTCTCCTCAGGGATGACAGGTGTTTTAGTAAGGGGTTATCCGTGGGGAAGGGCAGGGGGTGGATGGAGATGGTTTGCCCATATGGCTCAAGGGCCTTGGCGATGTCTGCATCCTGGATAAACGCCAGGACACCTGATAAAATATATTTTTTAGGCACGTTGAAAAGCGGCGTAGGAAAAATTTTCGTTTTTTGCACCTCAAACCCATTATTGATTAGGATTTGGGCGAGTTCTCCATTGGCCACTGAGACGATCGCCTGGCCATTGATTTTTCCCACTGAGTGAATATTTTCATACCCGACAACCGCTGCAATTCCAGCCAGGTGTTCTTCAGCGGTGGAATTTGGTAGGCTTTGAAATTGTATAGCGGAATGAATATTTCCGCTTCTCTTTTCATAATTCATTTTTCTCAATTCATCGTGCTTCTTTCTTTCTTCAATAGAGAAATGACGTTTTGGGGCATGCAAATTTTGTAAATTTGAATTTTTTAAAGAAGATTGTGAAGGATGAATTTTCACTGTTTCATTAGGAGATGAGCTTGATGGGATGTGATTACTTGATGAGGTGGATGGCGAATCAGATGAAGCAACGACCGGCTTGGCCGTTGCCATGACGATGATGCAAAGCTACAACTTGTAGCTTTGCTAATTTATGAAAAATAGAAAATTTGAAATTTGATGAAAATTTATGAAATATGAATTGAAATGATGCCCGAACATAGGCGAACAAGATGATATATATTAGGTTAAATAAACTTAACTTTAGGAAGCGAAAAAGGCGAAATACACGGAGCTCGCGCGACGCGTGGCCGCACAGTCAGTGTATGTATGTATGTATGTATGTAGTGTCACAACTTTATTAAAAGTAGTTTTTCTTCTTCTTTAAATTATTGTAGTAGCAGCAGCAGCTTCCAATGAGAGGCAGTAGAAGTCACACAGATGCTGCTTTGCTATAGCTTCACATTTGTTGGTGGTGGGGAGACAGATGAGATTTTTTATCATTTAAAACACAAAATATAGCATCATCACAAAGCCAAATTTGGTCGAAGCTGTATGACACAGTTGTATTATGTGTAAAAGGGAGGGGGGGAGGTTTCACTACAGCAAAAGGAGATGGGTCTGGTCTAAAGATGACAAGATCAACTGAAGAAGACGACCTGAACAGTGGTGGAACTACAATGGCTTTTAATTATATCCCAGCTGCCACAAAAGCTTCACTTTTTTTGCTTCGAAGAAATATATAATCCTTTACAAAATTAAAGGATGATAACTTGAGGAAAAAAAAAACAACAACAAACACACACTACCTGCGCAGGTGAGAATTTACCAAAGAATCCGTATAAAACAAACAAAATCATTCATATATATATATATATATATATATATATTATACTTATATAATTGCCTTATTCTGAAGCTCACCGTCACCGTTCACGGATAGAATGCGCGCCCATTGGCTGCCGCCGGCGAACACGTGACCTCCCTGCCCCCCTCTAGACAACCCTGTTATCAGCTGTGTGATACATCCACCTGTCTATACAGACCACCCTGTCTATAGCGGTCACCTTAGGCAACCCTGTTATCATTAGTGTGTTACATTCACCTGTCTATACAGACCACCCTGTCTATAGCGGTCACCTTAGGCAACCCTGTTATCAGCAGTGTGATACATACACCTGTCTATACAGACCACCCTCTCTATAGTGGCCACTCTAGACAACCCTGTTATCGGCTATGTGATACATACACCTGTCTATACAGACCACCCTGTCTATAGCGGCCACTCTAGACAACCCTGTTATCGGCTGTGTGATACATACACCTGTCTATACAGACCACCCTGTCTATAGCGGCCACTCTAGACAACCCTGTTATCGGCTGTGTGATACATACACCTGTCTATACAGACCACCCTGTCTATAGCGGCCACTCTAGACAACCCTGTTATCGGCTGTGTGATACATACACCTGTCTATACAGACCACCCTGTCTATAGCGACCACTCTAGACAACCCTGTTATCGGCTGTGTGATACATACACCTGTCTATACAGACCACCCTGTCTATAGCGACCACCCAAGACAACGTTTTTAAAATATATTCGCACTCGGGTAAAACCCGGGCGTTGCCCGGGCCATTCGTCTAGTATATATATAAATTATCATTAAAACTAGTGAAGAGATAGAGATAGGAAGAAAACTAAAAAAAACTTAAAAACAAAAAGTTTAGAGGGGGGGGTTGGTTTACATACATAAACAAAAGTTTTACATAGGTATATTTATATTATATTCACAGCAGTTTTTTTTTATAAATAAATACAAACTTTTGGTTTGTTTCTTTGTTGGGTAGGGTGGTTGTTGTTGCATATATATATATAATAGGTTTAGGTAAGAAGTTTAGAATTTTTTTCCTTTTTTAAACCCAAAGAGAAAAAAAAAAACAGCCCCTCTATTATTGGAGTGAAAGAGAGACTCTTTGTGACATTTTAGCATCACATTTAAAAAAAAAAAAACTTCCATCATATCCTCATTTATTTACAATGTGCACACACTCCGAAAAACTTCCCTTTTAAAAAAAAAATATTTTTTTTTCACAAAGAGGGGGGAGAGGGGAAATTTTTTTTTCTTCAAATCCTTTTTTTTAAATGTATAAATGTGAAAAAATTATATATATATTTTTTTTTAATGAGAGGAAATAAGTAGATGTAAAAAAAAAAAGAAATATATAATTTGAAAAAAAAAACTAGTCTTTTTTTTTATACAATTGGAACATATAAATGCGGAGAAAGACAACAAATTTAGAATGTGGGGAGGGGGTTGTATAATTTAGTAACCAAAAGTTGGCAATTACTGGGGCGGTCATGAGTTAAGCCAGGGGTGTTTGAGACAGTCGTAGGCCTTGGCTCGTTCTGCAGGGTCAAAGGCCAACATGGGCAGCAGGAAGTCTGCAAAGGCCTGAGCATCCTCGGGCCTCCAGTCATACTTCTCTATGAGGACATCGTAGAGGCCCAAAGGCTTCAGCTTCGTGATATGCCGGAGTTCACCTCTCTTGTTGAAGAAGTCCCTGGAGTACTTGCCGGAGAAGGTGATGTACTTGGAGATCTGGCCCAGGAGTTCGATGATGTGGGCCAGGTGGTCCTCGTCCCGAGTGTACTCCTCCCCGGAGTGGGGCTCAAACAGGTAGTCTCCGGTGGCCAGCTCAAAGGCCATGCAGGCAGTGCTCCAGATGTCTGCGGGCGGCCCGTACCCTGCCCCCAACAACACCTCCAGGCAACGGTACTGTCTGGTCTGGATGTCCTCTGTGAAGTGGTGAAAAATCCAGCAAGCATTGCCCAGGTCCGCCATCTTCACAGAGATGTCGCACACCTCGTTGACTGGGTCCGCCTCGTGCTCTTCATTCTTCTGTTCAGGACAAGAGGCAACGCGCCTCATTTCATTCCTAGCCTTTCTTCTCTGTGTGGGAGGGTTGAGGTTGCTCTCTGAGCGCAGGAGCCTTTGCCTCATGTCATCCATTTGGTAGTCCTTGTGGTTGTCCGCACTAGAAAAGTGTGACTGTGAAAAGTACTCGTCCATTGAGGCAAACAAACTCAGCTTTTCTGGAGTCTGAGCACAGTTTGAGCACCCCTTTGGAGGCTCAGGGGGGACGGCCTGTTGGCTGCAGCTCTCCTGCTCCGGGGCACCAAAGACATTCAAGGGTTCTTCTTCTGTCATCTCGACATCTCCCCCGTTCATCTTGGTGTCCTCGTCGGAGAGTTCCTCCAGCGGGGGGTAGAGTGCGGGGTCGTCGTTATTCTCCTCCATCTCCAGCTCCTCCAACTGCTGCATCTGCATCTCCAGCAGCTCCTTCTGTCGCTTGGCCTTCTTCCTCAGCTTCTTCTTCTTGTTCTTGGACATCTTTGAGGTGAGGGGGGGAGTACGAAACTCCTTGGGGGCAATGCTGATGAGTGATCCAGGAAGTTTGAGGCCCAACTTCTGTCTCTGGGTGGCTTCATAGGCGAGTCGTCTGATATAGGTTTCATCTACTGTAAGGAGGATGTTCTCTGGCTTGATGTCTGTGTGGATGATCATGCACTTGGTGTGCAGGTAGTCCAGGCCTTGTAACACCTGTCGAATTATTGTTTTGACATTATCAAGGGGGATTCCTTGGTAATTTGAACGGATGATAAGTTTAAGAAGATTGTGTCCCTGGGCTTCAAATATCATGCATACATGGGTTCCATTCACTCCTGATATTTTAAAATCATCTAGTAGCTGAACAACTTTTTCCCTGAAAGCATCCTCAGGATCACCTTCTCTCACTGCTTTCAACAGTTTAATCTCATCAATGGCTGTCTCTGTGTAGTAGGTGGCACTCTTTACCGCCTTCAGGGCCACAAACCTCTTGCCCACGAGGTCCCAGCAGAGCCACACTGTGGAGAAATGGCCCCAGCCCAGCTTCCTGATGACATGGTACCTGCTGTGATAGAGGTCCCCTATCTTCACTGGGTGGTACCCCCCTTTGCAGTAATCCTTGGGGTCTTCTTGCTCATCATCATCTGAGCCCAGGATTTCCTCCTCTTCTTCCTCATCCTCTTCCTCGTAGTAGGTCTTGTTCGTCTCTGGCCTTTTTATGTCAGTGTAGTCGGCTTTTCCCTTTAATTTTGCTTTTGGCCCTTTCAATCGCTTTTTCTTTGCAAGAATGGCCATTACTCGCCTATTAAGTATGGAACTCATTTTTGGTCTTTAAAACCTTTATGTATCAAATATATTTTAAAAACACAATTAAATGTTAAATAGTATTTTCATTTAATAAAACAAACTTAAATTGATATTTAAATTGAAACTATTGTATCAAAACATGGACAAACGATTTTATTATCTATATATAAACAAAAAAAAAAAACTATTTGGTTGCATTCCTTTTGTTAAGGATTTCTTTACATTTAAAAAAAATTAACTCTGTGTTTAATTCTTTGATTATTTAAATTATAATTTTAGTTATATTATGAAAACAATATTAATAAATATTATGGTTCTGATTATAAAATTTTAATTATATTAATGAATAATAAAAATCATATTTTTATTATGTCATATATAATATTTATAGTAGTAGATAATACATTCATATAAAGACCAAATATATTTTTAAAATATGTTAAAAGTAAAATAAACATACTTGTATTGATCTGTGCTCTTTAAATTAAAAGTTTTAGAAGTGTTTAAAAATTCTTTATTGTGTGGAAAGTTTCGAAACAAGGCACCACACACAGAGCAACATCACAGTCTTTGCACATGTAGCGTGATTCTTTCCTTGATACATCTTTACTAAATGCATATTCTTTGTATTTAGTAAATACAGGCAAACGTCCATCTCTTGCCGAATTCCACATCAATCTCATTGGCCAGATTATTGAGAAGTACCATGAAGCTAGAGTTCAAGTTCATAGGGGCAGACCTACATCTGAAGGCTTATTGAGAGGCACTTTCCATCTTTAGTTCCCCCTACTGAGAAGAAAAAAAATCCTACAAGATATTGCTGTGTTTGTGGAGCAAACAAAAAGAGGAAAGAATCACGCTACATGTGCAAAGACTGTGATGTTGCTCTGTGTGTGGTGCCTTGTTTCGAAACTGTTATTTTGCTATTTAAATAATTTTCTAGAAATTTATATCAAACAAAAGATGTCTGCACTTATAAAAGAAAAAAAAAGTTTATTTCTCTTCCTTAAGAATATTTACATGCAAGCCAAGCAAAACTAAAATTAAAATTAAAATTGAACGAACAAAATTTACATATCTCTTGATAGAATGAATTTACCTTTTCTTGGTCAAAAAACAATAGAAAAATAAATTAATTAATATTCAATTATTATCTAATATTCAATCACTCATATTTAATTATTTTTTTTAAGTTCATCCACATCAACTCCCCCTTTTTTAAGATAGCAATACTCATTAAGGTACATATCTATCCGGTGGTCTCCTCTCTCGTAGTGGATATCTCCGGGAAGGTGTAGATTCAGTCGGTGGTCCAGGTGTAGATTCTGCTACTATTGTAGCAGGAGTCAGGGGACTTGACGTCTGAGGCCTTGGGTAGCTTATTCCTTCTTCTGATGACGAAACATCCTTTCTCTCCATACTTCTCCTCATATAGTTAGTGTGTACTTTCCTTTCTATTCCATCAGTTTCTATCATACAGCTGTTGCTTCCCACTATTCTCTTTACAATCCCAAACATCCATTTCGGTTTTCCTTTTTCCATCCATCTGTATCTTACTCTATCATTTATTTTGTAGCTATTGTTCTTTTTTTTATTTTTCAATCTCCCCACTCTTACTGATTTCTTGCTCAACATGGAAATCTTCGTTCTAATCTCGCGATTTAAAAATATTCCAGCAGGGGATTTTTCCGTTCTAGTCAAAGGACTCAATCTATATGCATATAAAGCCTTAATCAAAGCAAACTCAAGGGGTAATTCTCTTTCCTCCGAAATAATTCTTTTCATAGCTTTTTTTATCTCTCTTACAGACACTTCCGCTAGTCCGTTGCTCTCCGGATGGTAAGCGGGGCTAAACATCGCATGTATGCCATTTCTTTCGAAAAATGTCTTTATTTCATAACTTCTAAACGGGGGGCCCATTATCCATTACCGCCACCTCCGGGATACCATATCTCGCTAAACATTCTCTCAAAAAGTCTATGCAGAATCCCGCCGATGTATTTGGAACCATTTGACATTCTATCCAATTAGAATGCGCATCCACCAATATCAAAAAAGTTTTTCCCGCAAAATAGAAATAGTCAAGATGAATTCTCTTCCAAACTTTGTTTGGTGGAGTCCACTCGGTAAATTCCTGTTTTGGCAGCTTTGATGTGTTTTCCATACAAGTGCTACAGCTTTTAGACAGTTTCTCAATTTGCTCATCCATTCCCGGCCAATAGACAGAACTTCTGGCCAGAGTTTTCATTTTATTTACTCCAATATGATTTTCATGGATGATTTTCAAAACATATTCTCTTAAGGAATCGGGGATGATCATTCTATTTCCGAAAAATAGGCAATTTCTTACTATTGTTATCTCGTTTTTAATTCTATTATAAGGTTTTATATCTACTACCTCTGAGTCAACATCATACTTATCGTACTTGACTAACTTATATAGTTTTCTAAGAGTTGGATCTTCTTGGGTTTTGTACGATACCAAGACGTAATCTAATATCGAATTTTCTATTAATAATATTTCTCCCATTTCCTCTTCCTTCTCCCCTTTTTCAGGATTTGGAAATCTTGAAAGAAAATCTGCAAGAGGTATTTCAGTTCCCTTAGTATATTTAATTTCAAAATTAAAATTTGATATTGAGAGTGACCATCTATGTAATCTATTTGCCACTAAGGCTGGTAAATTATTTTTATCGCCAAAAATGGCTAGTAATGGTTTGTGATCTGTATTAATAATAAATTTTCTTCCGTAAAGGAATTGTTTTAGCCTGTTTAAGGTAAAGCATATTGATAACCCTTCTTTTTCTATTTGGGAATATTTCTTTTCTGTGTCATTTAGTGTTCTTGAAACAAAAGTAATTGGTTTCTCAATGCCGTTTACAATATGGGAAATATATCCTCCAATACCATAATTTGATGCATCACAAGTAACAAAAAGAGGTAAATCTTGCGAATAATGCGTCAAACAAGTTTTTGTACTAATCAAATTTTTACATTTTTCGAAAGCCTGATCATGTTCATTTTTCCAATTCCAATTATAACTTCTTTTCAATAGAGAGAATAAAGGATTTGCATGTATGGATAAATTTCTAACGAATTTACTGTAGAATGACAACATGCCCAAGAAAGATTTCAATTCTGAAATGTTACTCGGTTTAGGACATTTTTTTATACTGTCCAATTTATCCTCAAGGGGATAGATTCCATTTTTATTTATTCTATGTCCCAAATAATTGATTTCATCAACAAAAAACAAAGATTTTTCTTTATTAATTGAAAAATTAAAATCCGATAATTTATTCATGACTGTTTCAATATCTGAAATATGCTCATTTACATCAGACGATGCTATAAGAATATCGTCTAAATATATTATTACATTTTTAAGACCGGAAAAAATATTGTCCATAGTTCTTTGGAAAATAGTCGCTCCGGACTTGATACCGAAGGGCAGCCTTTTATATTTAAAAAGGCCTTTATGGGTAGAAATAACTGTTAATTTTTGAGATTCCTCGTCTAGAAGTATCTGATGATTTGCGCTTGAAAGATCAATTTTACTAAATATACTTTTACCAAAAAATGAATGTAAAACATTATCGATGTTCGGTATCGGATACTTAACATCCTCGATAAATGGATTTAAGGTTCTTTTAAAGTCCGCACAAATTCTAATTTTGCCGTTTTTCTTAGGGACGCATACTAGCGGTGAAGCTATTGGGCTATCCACTATATTTTCAATAATATCATTATTCAATAAAAATAATAGTTCTTCTTCAATTAAATTTCTAATAGCAAAGGGAGCAGGTCTAAATTTATAAAATTTTGGTGCAAAATTATTTTTTACATTAATGTGTACGGAAATATCTTTTATTGGCAAGACTATATCTTCGAAAAGTTTATAATATTTATTAAAAATAAAATTAGTATCAAAATTATTATTTTGTTGGACATTAATTTGTACCATATCAAAATATACTATCCAGTCTTTTCCTATGAGAAATTTATTATTTTCAATATTTGTTACTATTAAGTTTAAATGGCCTATTTTATTTTTATATCTTACTTTTACTTTACATTCTCCAATAGAGGAAATGCCCTTTCCTTGATAATCGGTTAAATAACATTTAGACGGAAATAATTTAACATGTTCAAAATATTTTAAAAATAGATCTTTTGACATAGTTGTTAAAGCCGCACCAGTGTCAATTTCTGCTAAGAATTTTATGTCGAAGACATACAAAATACTCTCAAATTTATTAGTCAGATATTCTATATTATTGATGGACTCACCATTCTTTCCCGAAAATGATTCTCCGTGGGCAGACGCTTCACTAGACACTCCTCTCTTTCTTGGTTGAAAATATCCATTCTTAGATTTTGAATGACAAACAGTCGATATATGTCCCAATTGTTTACAAGAATAGCAGAAAGAATTTCTAAAAAAACATCTGTCCGAATGATGATTCATCTTTCCACAATGCTTGCATTTAGAATGTAATTTGTTTATTTCTTTAGTTTCAGCATAAGACTTCATTTTCAACACATTACAATCTACCGATTCTATTGTGGTAGCAATATTTACTGCCATATTAAAAGTGAGCTCAGGCTCTTGCAGTAATCTTTTCAAAATAACTTGATTAGAAACTCCTGCAATGAATTTATCCCTTAGGTGTTCTTCAATATTTAAGCCAAAATTACATTTATTAGCTTGTTTTTTTAATTTAAGGACATATTCTTCTATTTTTTTCGCCATGTTCCTGAATCAATTGGCTGAACTCATATCTTTCAAAAATGATATTTAGCTTAGGTGTAAAATGAGTAAGTAGAACACTAACAATTTCTTCGAATTCTAATGCACAAACATCTCTAGGTGAGATCAATTCTTTCAGAATACCATAAGTATTTGGTCCAATAGACATAATAAAAAAAGGAACAATCTTCTTACCTTCAATTTCATTCACAAAAATGTACTGTTTGAATCGTTGAATATAATTTTCAAAAGGTTCTTCTTTCATTACATAAGGTTCGAACGAAAGTCTCGTCGCCATTGTTATTTTGCTATTTGAATAATTTTCTAGAAATTTATATCAAACAAAAGATGTCTGCACTTATAAAAGAAAAAAAAAGTTTATTTCTCTTCCTTAAGAATATTTACATGCAAGCCAAGCAAAACTAAAATTAAAATTAAAATTGAACGAACAAAATTTACATATCTCTTGATAGAATGAATTTACCTTTTCTTGGTCAAAAAACAATAGAAAAATAAATTAATTAAAATATTCAATTATTATCTAATATTCAATCACTCATATTTAATTATTTTTTTAAGTTCATCCACATCAGAAACTTTCCACACAATAAAGAATTTTTAAACACTTCTAAAACTTTTAATTTAAAGCACAGATCAATACAAGTATGTTTATTTTACTTTTAACATATTTTAAAAATATATTTGGTCTTTATATGAATGTATTATCTACTACTATAAATATTATATATGACATAATAAAAATATGATTTTTATTATTCATTAATATAATTAAAATTTTATAATCAGAACCATAATATTTATTAATATTGTTTTCATAATATAACTAAAATTATAATTTAAATAATCAAAGAATTAAACACAGAGTTAATTTTTTTTAAATGTAAAGAAATCCTTAACAAAAGGAATGCAACCAAATAGTTTTTTTTTTTTATCATTAATTTTAGATATTTGAAGCCTTTAATTTTGAAACATATATATATTAGACAAACATATTAATATATATAATATATAATATAATAATATTGTAAACACTTGCAAAAATCATTTATTTGTTGTAAATTTGTATTAAACATATTAAAAGAGAGACATATCTAAATATTCTTTCAATTTAAAATGGCACCATCACAACCAGATATTCTTTTCGATATCAAAAATGCTTATTATATTGGCAATTTCCAGCATTGTATAAATGAAGCCCAAAAATTAAAGGCGGGGAGTGCAGAAGAGCAGCAGGAGAGAGACATGTACATGTACCGGGCCTACATTGCACAGAAGAAGTACCGTGTGGTACTGGATGAAGTGGACCGCAGACATGCCTCCCCTGATATGTTGGCCATCCGAATGCTGGCAGATTACCTGGCTTCTGGCTCCGACATCAACAAGAAGGACCAAGTAGTCAACCAGCTGGGAGAACTCCTCGCCTCTGTGGACCTCCCCAGCCCCATACTGCTGCTGATGGCCGGGTACATCTACAACCTGCAGCAGGATCTTGCCCAAGCTCTCAGAATCCTCCAGAATGCAGACAGCTTGGAATGCTATGCCCTACAGGTCCAAATCTACCTGAGTATGAACAGACCTGACCTGGCCAAGAACCAACTGAAGCACATGCAGGAGAAGGATGAAGATGCAACCATCACGCAGCTCGCGCAAGCCTGGGTCACCCTTTGTCATGCCGTGGAGAAGAGACAGGAGTCCTTCTACATCTACCAAGAACTGAGCGACAAGTATTCCCCAACCCCCATCCTGCTGAACGGTCAGGTGTACGCCCTTGGCTGCCAGGGCAAGTACGAGGATGCAGATACTCTTGCGCAAGAAGCCCTGGACAAGGATTCCAACAACCCAGAGACCCTCATCAACCTCATCATGCTCTCCCAGAAGGTGGGCAAACAGCCAGAGGTGGGCAGCCGGTATCTCACCCAGCTACGAGACTCCCACCAGGCTCATCCCTATCTGGTCAACTACATGGAGAAGGAACAAGAATTTGACCGGCTCACTATGCAATTTGCTCCAGCTGCTTCCATCTAGTTTCTTTATGTATCAAACTCTTCAATAAATGGTTTATCCCAATGTTGTTTATTACATACATACATACATACATACATACATACATACCAGTGTTGGGCATTAAAAAAATATTTTCAATTAAATTGTTAATTGACTAAGAAATTAATTGCTAATAAATTAATTGCAATTAAATCAATTGCAATTAATCTTTAAATTGCAATTTGCAATTAAATTAATTGCAATTAATTTTTAAAATTGTTTTATGAAACAATTAAAACTAACAATTAAATATGTATTAATACAGAATAAATAAAAATAACAGATTCAATGAAAGGTTTAAAAAATTACACTGCATAAAAAAAAAATCAATCCTTCTCATTGATGAACTATTCTTGTCACGTTAAGCCTTTTACATATGTGAATGTTTGTTTTGGTTAAGAATACATTGTTCTAGACTAGTGAAATAAAATGGCGTCGATAAATGAAATGGACGAAGACAGTAACATTCCAGTGACTTTTTCGGTTTCGGACATTAATGAGTCATTAGAAACATCTTCGCCTTTGCCACCAACTGACACCGCCGAGTGTTCGTCTTCGCAAGCGCGGCCTTACTTGCTAGATGGAACATATTTCAAATCCTTGCTTGAAGAGTCCACTGGTAATAAAATCACAGCGCTTTGTATGAAATGTCCAAGAGATGTATTAACTAAAATTAAAGGATATCATAATTGTATGTCAAACTTTTTGAGTCACCTGAAGCGAAAACACGGGCAAGAATGCATTGAAGAGTACAAAACATATGTAAAAAAAAAGAAATCCGAGGTAAAAACTGAGAAGTCAAATGAGAATAAAATTACACAAGAACAATTCGATGAAAATATTCTGAAATATTTTATACATTCCATGATCCCATTACGTGCAGTGGAAGATCCATATTTTTCAAAAATATTCACAGACTTGGAAATATCTGAAATGGGGCTAACTCTAATGAGTCGACGTTCACTAGGACGTCTTATAGAAAACCACTATGAAACGCAAGTAGCTAAGATAAAGTCGAAACTAAAAGAAGCTTCCTATGTGTGCACAGAAATAGATATTTGGTCCAGTAAAAAGAGAAGTTTTATAGGAGTTACAGCGCACCGGATCACAAATGATCTACGCAGACTTTCAGTGGCGTTAGCTTGTCAATGATTCAAAGGCGTCCACAGCTACAATCGACTATCCGATATAATTCAAGAAATTAACGATCATTTCGACCTCAATACGAATAAAATTGTTGCATCGGTGACGGATAATGGCAGCAATTTCGTAAAAGCTTTCAAAATGTTCGGTGTCAAATTGACCAATATAAATATTGTTGATGAAGTTATGCCAGACTCTCAGCCAACAGAAGCCTTTTCTGAATCAGATGTTGAAGACGACGAATCATCAAATTTAGAAGATCCTGAGCATTTACTTCCTGCCCATTTACGATGCTGTGCACATACGTTAAGCCTTTGCGCAACTACGGACGCGAACAAACTTTTAAGCGAGCAAGACACCCCTCTGTCGCAAATGCATGCTGCAATCATGAAGAAATGTAATGCTTTGTGGAAGGCTGCAGGACGACCAAAGAGTGCTGAAATAATGCAGAATGTGTTAGGACACACGTTAAGTCGACCTGGTGAGACCAGATGGAATAGCTTGTTTGATGCCCTCCAGCAAATTTTCGATATTAAAGAAAAAAGCTTACTCTTACATAGATTATTAAACATAAAAAATGCTATCAAAGACAATGAATTCGAATACATACAAGAGTATTTGACGTGCACTTCGCCAGTGGCAGAAGCCCTCGACATAATGCAGAGTGAGACTAACGCTTATTATGGGATAGTTCTGCCGTGCCTTCTTGCGCTGAGAAAAAAATTGCTAAAAATTGAAAAGAAAAACAACTTTTCCTTTTGCAATCCGTTGGTCAAGGCATACAGAGAGAGTGTAGAGAAGAGATTTGAAAAAATGCTTGACGTCACCACTCCTGAAGCTGAAATAGCGGCTATTGCGGCATTATCCTACCCAAGATTCAAAAATAAATGGTTGACTTGTTTTGAGCCCGCGGATCGTACCAAGATTCTAAAAGTTTTCAAGACCTGCATTTCCGAAAAAATTAGTGGAAATATAGTAGCAACAGTGGCAACAACAAAAAGTACCAAAGAAAACCTTTTTTTCAATTTTGACTCTGACTCCGATAGTTCAATCTCAGAAAAAAACGGATGCTCCTCCGATGCACCAATGAATAAAGCAGAACTTTTGATGCTGCATTTTTTTGCAGAGGAAAGCCAAGATTTGCAACTACTCAATAGATATCCTGAGATAAAAAGTGTTTTTATTAAATACAACACACCTTTACCATCGTCAGCTGCAGTTGAACGCCTTTTTTCTTTTGCGACAATTGCGGGTCATTGCGGCATCGTAGGAAATGAACAGGCTGATGAAGTCGCCAAAGCCGCAGCTCAATCCAAATTGCCTTTACACTTCGCAACCCTTCCTAGGAAATATGTCCGCTCTCAAAGCAAACAGTTCGCCCTCCAACTATGGACCGACCTCTACACCACAGACCATGCTACAAGAAACCTCAGAAGAGTAGCTGCATCTCCTAGTCTTCTAATCTCAATTCTCCCAAAACTAAAATATTGCAACGTCACCTCTACAATTCTGACAGGACATGGCTTCGTTCAAGCCGACATCGCCAGAACCTCCAAAAACAACGACCCCGTATGCCAACACTGTCACCAAGAAAATCAAACAGTCGACCACCTCCTATTCAGTTGCCCATCCTACCATCTTCAGAGATTCCAGACTGCAACTCTACTTAACACCAGCACATTCAACCAAGAAGCATTGAAGAGCCTCCCCAAAAATAAAACAGCCTGGCGACATCTAATCAGTTGGATGTCAACTGCAACAAATAGACAATAAGTCAGAAGACAAACCCGGACAGTTGGCGACTTTCGTTTGCTCCAGGAGTCCGGGTTATGTACAGAATAATATTGTCTATGTTTTGATACAATAGTTTCAATTTAAATATCAATTTTAGTTTGTTTTATTAAATGAAAATACTATTTAACATTTAATTGTGTTTTTAAAATATATTTGATACATATACATTAATAAGCTAAAATGGCCCATGTTTTGAGAGCACTTCAACCCGTTGAGTACTTTAATATTTTTTTTAATAAAAAAAGAAGACCAGATGAAAGGGATTCGATGGATACCAGACCCATTGTGATTAGTATTGGAACCGATAAAAACGTGGACAAAAGTATTTTAGTTAAAGTTGGCCCAACAATGGTCAAATGCACGCTGAAGATAAATTGTATGGTTCCAAAAGCCGATTCACCAGATAAGGGTTTTATTAACCCTGAAGTTGTCATACGTACGAATTCTTATTGCAAACTTCCCCAACCTTTAGCAGCAGATAAATCCCAAGTAGTTCGTCAAATTATTTTAAGTATTATTAATTCATCAAAATGTATTAATGAGGAAGATTTATGTATTGAAAAAGGAAAACTTGTATATTCACTTAATTTAAATTTTTATTGTCTAGATGATGATGGCAGTGTTGTTGATGCATGTTTGATTGCAATGAATGCTTCATTGAAAGGTATTAAATTGCCAAAAATTACATTAGATGAAAATGACAAGATTATTAAAGAAATTGATCAAACAATTCCCTTACCTATTTATTCAAGACCTATAGGCTTAAGCTTTGGGTTTTATCAAGATCAATGTCTACCAGATCCAACACAAGAAGAAAAATCTCTGTGTACTGATTTAATGACTTTGGTACTAGAAGAATCAGGCAAACTGTGCTATATTCACAAAACGGCTGGTAAAGGAATCACAACTGACCATATGAAACATTGCTTTTGAAAAAATAACTTCACATTATAAAAATGTTTTGTCTCTATTAACTAATGTATAAATGGCTTCTGACATGTATATATTTGGTATATTAACAAATATTAAATAAAAAGTTTCATGATGTTTACATAAAGTCTCTTTTAATTGTATTGTACATACATACATACATACATACATATATACGGCTGAGAGCCGGAAGGTATACCTTCACGGATGGACGACGCGAGGCATTCATCCTCCTTAAGGAGGGCATTGCCTTGGAAAAGATCCCGACCCGCGTCATCATCCGAAACAAGGGTAACGTCCTGTCGGCATTCATCTCTTATGGAGTCAAGTGCTCCAGATGCGGCCGGCAGGGTCACCGTAGGGCCAACTGCCCCATCATTCCTGGGAGAGCCTCCAACAACGCCCAGCCACAGCCGGCACCCCCTTCCATCTGGTGCATCGTCCACCGAGTCCCGGCAGCCGAACCGCCCAACACCAACGGCTCCAGCTCCGTCACCAAAGCGCCCTGCGCCACAGACATCAGCTCCCAGCACTCCTACCGCCCTGCCTGCGAGAACATCCTCAGACGCCGTGGCTCCTCCTTCTGAGCCCATGGAGATTGCAGCCGAAGTGCTGGTGCCGCCCACCTCCAACAGCGCCCCACAGGCAGTGAAACCAATGGAGGCACCTGAGGCTCCCGCGGACCTTCGCCCTCCAGCCTCCCAGCCCGCCGGAGTAGTGCCTCAAGCACTGCCAGCCTCCGCCGCCCCTCCTGGTCCTCTGCATGCACAGGGGACCCTTGTGCAGCCCTCCCCGTCTTCATCAGGGCGTAAGACGAGACCCGACCTTGAGGCCTACCTCAAGAGAAACCCCGGTGTCTCACTTGCTGAGACGGACGCCCTTGGTCTTGGGCGGGAGGAGGTCCTGGACATCCTCTCCTCGAAGACCAAGGCGCACAAGCGCGGTCAACATCTAACACCTCCGCAGAGCAATGCTCTTGCCGGCCTAATAAACCAAATCCTCGACCTAAGGCCCGGAGGAAATAGCAATATTTATAAGGTCCTGCGACAGGTCCTGTCAGAGCTGAGGACCGGTCAAGCCGCAGTGCCTCCTACATCCACACTGCCTGCGCCTCGACCATTTCATCCAACGCCGCTCACTTCCCACAAGAAAAAACTGACACCTGCTATGATAACACCCCCGGCGCCCGCCCCGACGCAGATGGGGGAGGTCGTTCCGATGACGGAGGTAGAGCGATGTGTACCTCCACCGCCTGCGCTTCAGCCTGCTGAGCCGGCGCCGCCCGCTCCCCAGGAGTCAACTCCAGCCACGACTACACCTCCGCTTCCACCACCTGCCCCGATGGAGGACGACGACGATCTGATGCCGGAGTTAGATACAATCTTCAATGAAATGATCACTGACCCCGGCTTTGAGCCCCTGCTGGAGCCAGGGATTTCCCTGGATGCCGTCATGTTTGCGGTCTTATACCGCGAAGATAGATTGGATCTACTCAGGGATCTCTCACCTGAGCAGGGGAGTAACCTCGCGGGCTTCCTTGACGCTGCTTTCGAGCGAACTCGGAACAGTCATCCCACCATTCGCAGGGGAATTCGCAAGCTAAGGATAGCCTTGCCCTCCTGATCAATGTACATTGTTTGCCCTTTTGACTCCTCGTGAGTAATTGTTGACCAGCGGTCAATAAAAATTATTTAATTGTCATACATATATACATACATATACATACATACAAAACAAATAACATTTTTTTTCACCCATTATTAAAAAAAAAAAAACATAATTAAAAATCAAAATGAATTTACTTAAAGATAGCCAAAATTTTCCCCAGGAAATTCTTACTGAATCCTTGAATTTCTATAATGAAATAAAAAATATTGACGAACTACTAAAAACATACGATGGTTCAAAAGAAGAAATTCAAAGGATTTCAGAGAAAAAACAGACATCTATAAAAGATTTTTTTTTTTAATCTTGATTCTTTTCAAATAATATTTTTTTAATTTTTTTTTATTTTCCATATTTATTTTCTTTAAACTATTATTCACACACACACACACACACACAATTGGAATAAAATATTATTTGTTTCGAAAATATGTATTATTGCCATTTTGTCCCAGATACTAAAAGTTATTCATGAAAATAAAAAATAAAAATAAAAAATTACACACACAATGGTTTCAATTAATATCATTAATTTATATTACAAAGCTATTTATAAAAAAATATCTATATTATTTTAGCTAGTTAGATGATTAGCTAATCATCTAACCTTAATTCAACACTTCCTTTAATTCAACCGAAAGCTCTGATCCCTTGGGGTGTTGAATTAAAGAGGTTCGACTGTAATAATAAATAAAATAATAATTTAAAAAGGGTAAAAGTTATTTGTATTTATTTATTTATAAAAACATAGATTTTATCTATACAGTTAAACCTGTCTATAGCACCCCCTCTAAATAGCGCCTTCCTCTCTATAGCGCCCGATTTTATATATGTAGTATGATGCGATTTACATTAAAAGTGACCTGCCTATAGCACCCCCTCTCTATAGCATCCTATTTTGGTGAGTCCCAAGACACTATAGACAGGTTTAACTATATGTATATATGTACTAGCGGATGTGTACCCGGCTTCGCCCGGGTTTTATCCGAGTGAAAGTTTGCCTAACAAATATTATTGATAATAATATTCGGGAACACACAGAATATTATGATAATATAATTCGTTGTTGGATCCTATAGTTAATAATTTCCTTAAATTCAATTTTATATATGAAAATTAAGCCAAAATATTCTAAATTCAATTGTACAATATAAATCTTTAATATGTAAATTTTAAAGCAATCAACATGTATGTAAATTTCCAGTTTGGTTAATTAATAGTTTTTTGTTTTCTCTCTCTCTCTACCACTAGTATCAAAATCTAAGTAAAATTCATGTATTCTAAAATCATGTGGTAGCTACTCCTAACTCTAAAACCAAAAGATAATAAAATAATTCAAGACAAGTGGCAAAGTGCTTCTTAGTATCTTTTACTGAACATTCAAGCCACGAACATTATGGTCCCTCCTCGAGCCGGATACTTTAAAAAATTAAGGTAAGCCATTTGAAAACTTAAAATTCTTAAAATAAAGTCATGCCCAAATCTGAAGTTAAAATTCGGCACAAATTCAACTTTATTATTCAGGAAATAAAGGATCTGGAATCAGAGAATAAAGCTATTGTAGAATCCAAAAACATACATAGATTAAAGCTATTCCAACAAGAAGTTAATGAAAGGAAAATTAGCCTAAATCAAGTTATCAACACATTATTAGAATCAGAGTTAGATGATACACAATATGACGATTATTCAAAGGCCAAGAAGGATATTTTTAATATGTTGGTGTCTATTGAAGAGGCTTTATCTTTGATTGAAACCAAAGAAAATACTCATAGTGATAAACAACTGCCCGAATCCAATGTTAATTTACCTAAGATAAATTTACCCATTTTCAATGGTGATTCAGCCAATTGGCTTAGTTTTAGAGAAATATTTAACTCCACCATTAATTCAAATCAAACACTAACTGAAATACAAAAATTTCAATATCTAAATGCATCTGTTAAGGGTCCTGCGGAAAAGTTGATTCGGGGTTTTCCCATTTCTGACAAAAACTACCAGCAAGCATGGGATACCTTATGCAATAGATTTAATAACAGAAGAGAATTGGCTTTTTCACAAATCAACAAAATATTCTCCATAAGGCCATTAAAATCTATTTCGGCTGGTTCTCTCTATGAAATCCTTGATGTTTGCAATGAAGGCATTAGAAATCTCTCAGTGCTAGGACTTGAGAAAAACACATTAACAGATCTAATCCTGATCAATTTTTTTGAAAAAAGAATTGGTGAAGCCCTCAGGAAAGAATGGGAATTAACCCTTCAAAATGAAGAATATCCAACATTTGAAAACTTTGTGAATTTTTTAGAAAAACATGCTAGAAGCCTGCAAGGTATGAGAATTCCTTTGTTCCAGGAACAAAAAACCTCTAGCAAAAATATGATGGCTCATGGCCTTTATGTCAACAAAGGTCAAAATTGTATTTTATGTCATCAAATTCATAAACTAAATGACTGCCAGAGATTCATAAATCTTCCCTTGCCTAAAAAATGGGAATTAGTTAAAAAACATAAACTTTGTCAAAATTGCCTTAGAGCAAATCATGAGATATCCAAATGTCTCATCACATCAAGATGTAAAAACTGCAAGCAGAACCATCATACTCTTCTGCATGAATACAACTCTGAACCATCCATTCCACAACCAACAACCTCTCAAGAGATGTTGATTTCAACAAATACCATCTGTAATGCGATGCCTTTGGAAACGGAAACAAATATTCTACTGTCAACAGCCCTTATTAAAGTCAAGGCGAAGGATGGCTCATTTGTGCTATGTAGAGCATTAGTGGACAATGGGTCCCAAATGAGCCTAATTTCAGAACAATGTTGCCACAAGTTGGGACTTGAAAAAAGGAAAAATTCTTATACACTAAAAGGTGTAGGTGACATTGTTGTCAACAGGACAACATCGCAGGTTGAAATAGAGTTCACCCCACATCATAATGATCAATTATTTTCTGCCAGAGCATTTGTGGTTGGGAGGGTAACTGCAGACCTTCCAAACTTCCAAATTCAGTCAGCAGACTTTCCTCATTTAGAAAATTTGCTCTTGGCAGACCCAGAATTCTATGTCACCAAGCCCATAGACCTAATTTTGGGTGCAGATACCTTTGTAGAAATAATTCTAGGTCATAAAACAGATTTAAAGCACCATCCTATAGCACTTAATACCAAGTTAGGTTGGCTTGTTTCTGGGAGAATCCATTCAACTATTAAGTCGAATACTTCGGTAATCAATCACTGTACCACTGAACTTGATTCCAGCATAAGAAAATTCTGGGAACTTGAAGATGTCCCAATTTCTAAGGCCTAGTTGGGTACAAAGAATGCCTGTGAGATATTATTCAAGTCAAACCTCAAAAGAGACATTGAGGGCAGATATTCAGTCAATCTCCCTTTTAAATCAACACCCAATTTAGGTGATTCAAGATCTCAAGCATTGGAAAAAGGGCTACAGGAAAATCCAAGTAAATCTGAAGATAATTCAAGTAAATCTGAAGAAAATCTAAGTAGATCCGAAGATAATCCAAGTAAATCTGAAGAAATTCCAAGTAAATCTAAAAAGTCACGTATCTCCAAGTTAACTCCACAAATTACTTCTAAACAAAACCAATTACTTCCTTCTGAATCAAGTCAACCATCCACTCCAGAACAACCTCTCGCTTCTCAGTCAAGTGAACCACTCTCATCTAAGAAAGAAACTTCGATTATTCCTAAGATAAAGCCACCACCCTATTATAGGCGAAAACGTCAACTTCCTGCTGAGAAAACTTCATGGGATGAACTAATTGAATCAGATATAAAGTCAAATTGGAATAAATTCCAAACTCAACTATCGTGCCTAAAGGAAATCAAAATACCAAGATACCTGAACAGCTCATCTTCTGAAATAGAAGAATTACAACTACATGGATTTTGTGATGCATCCCTTAATGCTTATTCAGCAGTTTTTTACTTGAAAACTAGATTCAAAATTCAAAAGATCAAAATCAATCTGATAACCTCAAAAACTAAGGTTGCACCATTAAAGACCATTACAATTCCAAGACTTGAACTAAGTGCAGCATTGCTTTTGGCTCAACTGAATCAAGTCATTCTTGAATCATTTCCTTTTCAACCTGACAAAACCTTTTTGTGGACTGATTCACAAATCTGCATAGATTGGATAAGATCAGATGCCAGCAGATGGAAGGCCTTTGTTTCGAACAGAGTGTCGTCAATTCAAAATTTGACTCAAATCACTGATTGGTTCCATGTATCCAGTCAAGATAATCCAGCTGATTGCGCATCAAGAGGAATCATGCCTCAAGACTTGGTCAATCATAGAATTTGGTGGCGGGGTCCTATTTGGCTTCAAGAAAATAATGTTCGATATATTCCTTCTTCACCAACCCAAGTAAACCTCAATATCATTCAAGAAGAAGTCGGTGAAGGTCAAGTGTTGGATCAAACAACCTTAATTCAAAATTCAGAAACTATGTTAAATCTAGAATTCATTGAAAGGTATTCCACAATGACCAAATTGATCCGAATAACAGCTTGGTGTTGGAGATTCTACTACAATTGCCTCCTCTTTGATCCAATTCGTCAGAAAGGACCTTTGACAACAAGAGAATTAACAAAGGCAATTCAAGTCTTAGTCAAATCAATCCAGCAAGTTGAATTCTGCACGGAAATAAAATTACTGAAGTCAAACAAACAACTACCTCTGTCCAACAAGCTAATTTCTCTAAATCCCTTTTTAGACACTCAAGGACTTCTAAGAGTTGGAGGTAGACTCAAGTATTCCTATTTAAATGAAAATCAAAACTTCCCTCTCTTACAACCGAAACCCCCACGCCAGGAATCACTTATCAAAAATCTCTTAACTGAGAATGCCGACATTCCTGAGGCTATTGATGAGAATCAGGAAGATTTTTCGATTTTGGAGACCACTTTTATCATTGAAGACGAAGAGTCTAACAAAGATATCGGGACTCCAAAGATTGAAATCTCCGAAGTTTCGGTTATTGATAAATCGGAAGGCAAATATTCGAAAGAACCAGTGGTCAGTGCAGAAGCTCTGGATAAGAAAGAACTGTGCCATGATGACTCAGCTCACCTCAATGTAGTTGAAGCTGATCTTAATCGACCTAAAGAGGCTACCAGTGGTATAATCAATATTTCTACAGAAGCTAATGAATCGTCAAGCAAAGAGAAAGTTGTACCTGTTGAAATTGTGGATACATCAACAAAGGATTATCTACAGAGCGGTGAAAAGGCTAAATTATCCCGCTGGAAACCCATCGATTCTCTATGCTTAGAAGACGTCAAGGAATCTGAAGACGACGATGAAAATTACAGTTCATCGGCATATATAGAATGGCCAGAAATCTTGAAGAAAGAAGTCTTAAGACCCGAAGCTTTAGAAAAGGCAGTCAATCTGGAAGATTTTGAGAAGGCGGCAGAAAGTCGACAACTATCCAAAGAACATTTAGAGGAATCGACCGAACAAGGCTCATGCATAAAAGCTGAATCAAAAACTTGGGAAGATCCTATTGAATCCGACTTAGCAGCCGCAGAGTCTGATAATCCAGCAGTTCCCGAAAGAGAACTGGCCAACGAATCTGAAAATCTCATCCAAGATTCACCTCAATCGGATACTCAAAGATGGAAGCTGATTCCATTACCTTTCAAACAATGAGAATTGTAATCTTAGCTACATAGTCGGAATCAATTAGTCCAGCATCTATACTATTGGAACTCTTTTTTATTTTTATTTTTTTTTATTTTCTGGTCATCTCTTCCCAGCCGGGGGAGTATGTTGGATCCTATAGTTAATAATTTCCTTAAATTCAATTTTATATATGAAAATTAAGCCAAAATATTCTAAATTCAATTGTACAATATAAATCTTTAATATGTAAATTTTAAAGCAATCAACATGTATGTAAATTTCCAGTTTGGTTAATTAATAGTTTTTTGTTTTCTCTCTCTCTCTACCACTAGTATCAAAATCTAAGTAAAATTCATGTATTCTAAAATCATGTGGTAGCTACTCCTAACTCTAAAACCAAAAGACAATAAAATAATTCAAGACAAGTGGCAAAGTGCTTCTTAGTATCTTTTACTGAACATTCAAGCCACGAACATTCGTTATGTCATATATTTATATAATATATGAAATTTATTTTTCGAGCAAACATATCCACTCTCTACTGAATAGATTTTTAAAAAGATATACATAAATAAAAATATCTAGAGATATACTACATGATCTTAGCCAAAAGGCCGAGAAACGATATTTTATATATAGAGATGACCTGGCTTCGTGTGTCTTCTGCTCGAGTGAATGTTTCGCTGGTAGAATTTTGTTCCTGCCTACTATTAATCATTATCTGGCTTTACCCGTGGTCTGCTTTAGTGAATATTCCCCAAAAGAATTTTTTAATGCAATCAAGCATGATACGGAAATATTGTCATCATCATTTCTGACTAAAAAAATATCGTTGCTCAGTACTTGGTTAAATATAATTTTTATTGGTTAAAGTGCGACAAAAACTCTTCCAGATTTAACTCTCTGTCCTGTTCAAATTTCAGCGAGATTAGTTACATATTGAGGGCGTGCATAGCCGACAAACATATATATATATGTTCTCGGCTTCGCCCCAAGTAAAAGTTTGCTTAACAAACATTTGTTAAAACGATTCTAGCAAACATCCAATCCCTACTGAATCTATACTTGTCTACCTTCTCAATAATTTTTTCCCGGTCCCTTGAAAAATACTCGATAAGTTGAAAAAAATCAGTATTAATTGGTCCACCCGGTAATTTGAAGTTCAAGGAATAGTATCTTGCCACAAACGAAGATTTGTAAATAACTGTATTTAGCGAATGTACCCAGCTTCGCACAGTTTTTATCCGAGTAAAATTTTGCCTAACGAACATTTGTTAAAACGATTATAGAAAACATCAAATCCACCTATATATTGATTTATAAACGTATATAAATATAGATATTGTTATATGCGTTTAAATATATTTTTGAAGCACATAATTTTTTGAAAACATTTATTATATTTTAAATAAGATATTGTCACTTTTGTGAATTTGATAACTAAAAACTGGTGGCAGCGGAAAAGTGAGTACTTTTTCAAATAAATATATTATTGAAAAATATTAGTGAAAAAAAGAAAACATGGACTTTGTTAGGCCTAGCGAACTCGCCCTGCACGGAAATGTAGCGGAAAATTGGCGAAGGTTCAAACAGCGATTAATGCTTTATCTTGAAGCAACAGAAAAAGCCACAAAGCCTGATAAACTGAAAGTTGCCATTTTATTAAATTTTATTGGCGAAGAAGCCTTGGAAGTTTTCAACACATTTCATTTAAAAGAAGATGAAGCAGAAAATTTCGATCTTGTAATAAACAAATTTGATGATTTTTGCGAGCCTAAAAAGAACGTCATTTTTGAAAGATTCAAATTTTTCTCAGCGATCCAGAAGGATGGTGAATCCATTGATAGTTTTATAACAGAACTAAAAGGATTATCCACATCATGTGAATTTGAATCACAAAAGGATAGTTTAATTAGGGATCGCATTGTGTATGGAATACAAGACAAGGCTTTGCAGGAACGCCTCTTAAGAGAGCCCAATTTAACTCTTCTAAAAGCCATTGAAATGTGCAAAACAGATGAAATAAGCAAGCAACAGATCAAGATCATGCAGAACAACCAGAACATTTGTCAAATAAGAAAATATGAAAAGAAACACAGTCCAAAACAAAATCAAGAATCTGAAAAAGAATTCAAATGCCAAAGGTGTGGAAAGTCTCACAGAGCAAAAAATTGTCCTGCATGGGGTAAAAGATGCTCCAAATGCAAAAAGATGAATCATTTTGCAGCTTTCTGTAAAAGTTCAGCTATCAGAAGTCTGAATGATGAAACAGAAGAAACTGTATGGTCAATACATGAAGCAAAAGTAGTCCATACTTTGGAATGGAAAAAATCCATCATAGTGAATGGAAAGGAAATATGTTTCAAGTTGGACTCTGGAGCAGAAGTAAATGTTTTGCCATACACATTCACCAGACAAATGAAAGGTTTGGAAATATTTCAGACTAACCGAAAGCTAACATCATATACAGGACATGAAATCAAGATAAAAGGAATTGCCACACTAAATTGCAAAACTAAAAATAAGACGGAAAGTCTAGAATTTTTCATTGCTGATGGATACTATCAACCAATTTTAGGAATAGAAGCTATTGAAAAGCTTTCACTAATTAAGAAATGTGATGCTGTCCAAACAGAGCAAAACAATTCAGCAAAAGAAATTTTGAACAGGCACAAAAATATATTTGAAGGCATAGGAAGACTGCCAATTGAACACAAGATTAGACTAAAAGAAAATGCAACTCCAGTTATTGCTCCAAGCAGAAAAATTCCTTTTTCCATTAGAGAAAAAGTTAAAGCAGAATTGGAACGGATGGAAAAACTTGACATTATTGAAAAAGTTGAAGAACCAAGCGAATGGACACACCCTATTGTAGTGGTACAAAGACCTTCTGGAGATGTCAGAATTTGCATGGACCCCAGGGAACTGAACAAATATGTTCAGAGAGAGCGCTATATTCTGCCAACAGCTGAAACAATATTTTCTGAACTGAAAGGTGCTACAGTTTTCTCTGTATTTGATGCATCATCAGCTTTCTGGCAAGTCCCATTAGACAAAGAAAGCACCAACCTGTGCACCATTGCGACTCCCTTTGGAAGATTCCGGTTCAAGCGACTTCCCTATGGATTGAACAGTGCATCGGAGGTATTCCAGCGATGCATAAACAATATCCTTTCAGGTCTCCAGGGAACTGCTTGCTATATGGATGACATCTTGATCTATGGAAACACAATGGAAGAGCACAACCGAAACCTTGAAACAGTTCTTCGAAGGTTGGAAGAAAATAATGTCAAGCTCAATGCTAAGAAGCAGCAGATAGCTGTCGACAAAGTAAATTTCTTAGGCCATATAATCAGTCGTGATGGAATAGCCATTCAAGCTTCAAGAGCAGAGGCAATACAAAAGTTGAAAAGACCTGAGAACAAGACTGAAGTCCAAAGATTCTTAGGTATGGTAACGTACCTTGGCAAATTCATTCCTAATCTGTCTGACAAGACTGCACCTCTAAGGAAATTGATAAGCAACAAGAGTGAATGGAAATTTGGAGGCGAAGAAAATGATTGTTTTGAAAAACTCAAGAATATGGTTTCGAATGCTCCAATATTGACATTTTTTGACCCAACCAAGCCAATCACCATTTCATCTGATGCAAGCCAATATGGTATTGGTACAGTGCTCATGCAAGGGGGACAAGCAATTGAGTATGCGTCCTTCAGCCTGAATGCAACTCAAAGAAAATACGCACAGATAGAGAAAGAACTTTTGGCTATAGTCTTTGGATGTGAACGCTTCCAGTACTATATTTGGGGAAATGATGTTATTGTGGAAACTGACCACAAACCTCTCCTGAGTATTGTTAAGAAACCTTTAGAAAAGCTTTCCCCAAGACTGCAAAGAATGGTCTTACGTCTCATGAGATTTCAAATATCTTTGAAGTTTACACCAGGGAAAAACATGTTTGTAGCTGACCATCTGTCTAGAGATCCATTAAAAGATGAGGTGGACACAAGCTATTTAGAAGGTCAAACTGAATCAGTGCACATGTTGCTGGTTACCACAGATGAAAAAATAAAGAGACTACAAAAGGAAACTCATGGGGACCACACCTTGATACAACTAATAGAGTATGCGAAGAATGGATGGCCGAAATATAAAACTAAGGTCTGTGATGAAGCAAAACCCTACTGGCAATTTCAAGATGAAATTCATGTGAGTGACGGAATTGTTTACAAAGGAAATTGCATCATGGTGCCAATGACTCTTCGAAAAGAAATCCTGCAGGTTGTTCATTCATCACACCAGGGCACAGCAGCTTCCAAAGAAAAAGCAAGATCAGCATTTTACTGGCCAGGCATGATAACACAAGTAGAAAATGAAGTGGAAAAGTGCAGAACATGTCAGGAATATTCAAGAAAGAATCCTGAGGAGTCAAGAATAGCTCATGAAATCCCTGAATTTCCATGGGAAAAAATTGCTGTAGATTTCATGGAGGTGAGTGGAACCAGTTCCATCTTGGTTGTCGATTACCACTCAAAGTTTGTTGAAATCCGGAAATTATCAAGCAAAAGAGAAACCGAAACCATCATGCAGTTGAAAACCATTTTCAGGACTCATGGAATTCCAAGAACTCTAGTTTCGGATAATGGACCCCCTTTTAACTCTACTGGATTCAAAAATTTTGCTCAGAAATATGAATTCAAACACCAAACCTCCAGTCCCAAATATCCAAGATCTAATGGACAAGTTGAGAGGACAATTCAAACCATCAAAGGACTGATAATTAAAGCTGTGAAGTCAGGAAGAGATCCCAATCTGGCTTTGATGGAGTTCAACAACACACCTAAGTATGACTTGCCATCTCCGACCCAAATGCTTATGGGAAGATCTGTGAGAACTCTTTCGACATACACCCGACAACAGTTGAAACCACTGTTTGACACAACAAAGAATTTTCAAAAATTGAGAGACCATCAACAAAAGTATGCAGGAAGTCCAAAGAGAATTTTGAGACCTTTGGAAGTAGGAGACAACATCATGTTGCAGGAAAGGCATAGAAAATGGGTTCCGGCAACAGTGACCGCAAAGCATGAAACTCCACGCTCATATATGGTGAAAACACCAAGTGGGTCTGAATACCGCAGGAACAGGTCTCACCTTAGACCGAGAAAGTTCAGTGTAGAAGATTCTGCCCCAACAAGTCAAAGTCCAAGCATTCCTGAATCTCAAGCAGGGACAGCCATGGATGACAACATACAAGATCACGGAAGACCCACTTCCGAAAACAGAAGAGCATATGATCCAAGGGAGGACATTGCCAAGAAAGGTGAAGAATCATCTACTTCTCCTAGTGTGCGAACCCGCAGTGGTAGAACAGTGAGAAAACCTTTGCGTTATAGAGACTAGGAGAACTGCAATCCTTTTTTATTTTTGTTTAAAGGAAACATGTTATGATTGATCCGGCAACACTGCCGACTCGACTGGTAAACACTCTTAGATATATAACCACGTTATAATAAATAGATGTTAATAAATAAATACTTAGTTCAGTTGCATTCTGCGTGATCAAATAGACACAAGAACAACATAAACAACAAATTATTTCTTTTTTCTCAATGAATTATATATATTAATTTAAAATTTCATTTTTGTTATCATCATCACATACAATGTAATTTTTTTATATAAACAAACGATAATAAACAACAACAATTAGGGGCTCAAAAATCATTTATTATGGTTAGCAGCTCCCTAAATAAAGATATTTTCACAACAACAATTAAATTTGCATCATCATTTTTATAAAACAACAGCAAATTAAATTAACAGTGTAAAAATATATTTTAACATCACATTTTAACATTTAACACAAAATCGTTACAATTTTTTCTTTAAATATACAGTATAACCTCGTTAATTCGACACACCCCAATTCGACACTCGGCGATAATTCGACCATGTTCTGATGTCCCGACCTCCGGCCTATCAAATAACAAACCGTAATTCGACATATCGATAATACGACACTTCCGATAGTTCGACCATTTTAAAATTCGAATTTCGACAGTTGAATGTTATTTTACATGCAACTTTACCGCTAAACGGTATTACGGCGGGCGCCGATCGGCATCGGCGGGCGCCGATCGGATCGCGCCTGCGCACATTTAGTTTCTGGTTAGTTTAAGTTTCACTTTGCAGTGCCGTTGCGCAATTTCGCGGATGTTATTGTTGTTTTTTTACGCGGGAATTTCGGCATCATGCGCTAACTAATAATAATTTTTATTTTTTTATTTTGAACATTGAAATATTTTAGCTATTTTTAAATTTATAAATAATTTCTTTTTAAATAAATAAATCTTTATAAAATGTAGCCACAATGATTATGATAACATTTTATTTCAATATTCCATTTCTGTGTTATTATAAAAGATTTAAACACAAAATCAATAATACCTGCAGCAGCAGTGGATGACTTTAATACATTAAAATTTATTTATTAAAAAAACATTTTAGAAGAAGAAAGACATGCATGTTTTTTCAAAATGACCGTCTGGAATACATCCTGAATAGGATTTCAGTGCAAAAACAGACATCTATAAAGGAAATTTTTAAAAGATCTTCCTGATAATTTTTAAATAATATTTTAAAATTTTCTTTTTATTTACCATATTTATTTCCTTTCAACTGCTATATTTTTCAATTAGAATAAAATATTATTTAATATATTATATTTAATATTTTAATGTCTGTAGAGTTAATATTTGATTATATTACTGAAAAGAAACACATTGCCAGTAAATTTATTTGTTACAATTATTTTTGTTTCTAAAATATGTATTAATGCCATTTTGTCCCTGATACTAAAAGTTAATCATGAAAATAAAATAAAAACACACAATGGTTTCAATTAATATCATTAATTTATATTACAAGGCTATTTTAAAAAAATATTATTTTAACGAGTTAGATGATTACCTAATCATCTCACCTTAATTCAACCGAAAGCTCTGATCCCTTGGGGTGTTGAATTAAAGAGGTTCGACTGTATATTAATATTGAAATGTCAAGTATTTTTTACGTCATTGGAATATTATATTACTAAATTCTCAAATTAAATTTATTATACTTGGAAAACATTTTAAGCATTGTTACAATTTATAAATATAATTTCACCAGACACCGCTAGAGGCGCTGCTTGCGAGTGAAAGTAGAAAATTTGCAAATAAAATTGCAAAGAATATTTATTTCAAATCAAATTCAAACCAGAAATCTTCCCAGTAGTATAGTAAATAACTTCCTAAAGTATCACGGCGATTGTATAATCTTACCTTTTAAAAACATTCATCGTGTGAACAAATTAACATTCATCATGTAAACAAACCACATGTTAATTATTAACCAATCAAATTAATTTATCGTCGCGACCAGTGCTGCGCCCAAGCGGTAAAAGACTGGAAATAACGCTTTTAGGTTTTTTATTAAAAAAAAAAAGCACATTAACTTTTTTAGTTTTTTTAATAGCCTATATGTTAAACAAAATCTTCAGCTACCTACATGCGAAATTCCATAGTGATTGAGTCAGTAGATTTTGCGTGAAGCGATAACAAACATCGATTTCGCATTTCATTTTTATAGATATATAAGGATAAGGATGGTGCATTAGTGCGCCATCTGTTATTAAAATCGAAACTATTATAAACGCGTATGATTCTTTTTAGACAGTAGAAATTGTTTGTTTTTAAAATAATCATATGCGTTCATAATAGTTTCGAATATGTATGTATATACAGTACTAGCTGAATGACCCGGGCAATGCCCGGGTTTTACCTGATTAAATGTTTTTATTCAAATACTATTCGTTACAATTATAAATTGGAGCCGTGGATGACACTCTTGTGAAACGTCCCGCACCAAACTTTACATGTACATTAGGTCAGCTGGTATTACCCCCCATTTTCACCGCTAGAGGAGCAGGCGAAAGAGCAAATTTGCAAATAACACGACAGATATTCGGGGTAGAGACCTGAAATTTTCACTAAGAATTTTTCTAGATTCTACTTTATATACTGTTAAAATTTCAGTCAGGTTACGTATTGTGGACGTGTATAGTTGACAAACATACATACATACATACATACGCTGACTTTTATATATATATATAGGGATAATAATATAAATGAGTTTTAAAAATTGTAAAAAAAAATGCATCGGCCGGGAATCGAACCCGGGCCGCCCGCGTGGCAGGCAAGCATTCTACCATTGAATCACCGATGCTTATAAGAAATGGCCATATTTGGGTATTTATTCCATTCAAAAAAGCAAACGATGACAGAATTGATTGATGATTCTGATATTTGTATATATGATATTACATATATTCGTAAATGTATGTATATTCAGGAAAACCTAATTAAGACAGTTTCATACACACGAGGAAAACAAAATGATAAAACACAGATATTTACCTATGTGACATAAGGTTTATTAAGAACTTTCCTCTTATGGAAAATGCCTTACCTGAAGAACAGAGGTTTACTTCTGCGGGTACCGACGAACCTGTATAAAATCTTAACTAGTTTGTTTTATCATGAAAGTGTGTGGATATATTTAAGTTGAGCTTTTTGTTTAGATTTGATCTGTGATATTTGGCTAGCCCATTTCTTGCTAAATCAAGAAAAGCCAACCAAGTACGTGTTTCAGGCTGTTGTCCCTCGTTAGCATAGTGCAGGCTGTACCACAACAACCAAAAATTTGGTCCAAAAGGTTTCCTGAGAAATCAAGAAATGGGATCTAAAGAGACAAAGGTCGCCTCTCCCATCAAAACAGACGTCAAAACCAGACGCCATCTATTGATCGTCGCCGCAAACTAGCGGCCTCGGGTCGGTAACAAAGCCACAACACCAGCTTTGGCAAACTGAAAAGCGTCCACCTAGAGACCATGATTTCGGGCTAATGGCCCTCGTCAGCCTAGGGCGAACTTTATTCCATGATATCCACACGGGATCTAATGGAATCTTGACAATTTCTAAAAAAATTCCATCTACAAGAAATGGGAGTTAAGGCCAAATTTGCACAATTAAGCTAAACATGTGTAAAAATTAGAACAAATAGAAATGGTCAGATGTTTATATTTTCTATTTGTTCTTACTTTTTCACATGTAAGCATAATTATGGAAATTTTTCTTTAAAACCCATTTCTTAATTTCTTAGAAAGCCTCTTGGACCAAATTTTTGGTTGTTGGGATGCAGCCTGCACAATAATGACGAGGGCCAACAGCCTGAAACATGTACGTGGCTGGTTTTTCTGGATTAATCAAGAAAATGGGTTGGCCAAATTTTAGGGAACAAACCTAAATCAACGTTTAGTTGATTTTTGTTCCACTAGATGGCGCTCTTCCATCTAAAATGCTCATGTGAGCAGTCAGGATATGCCTTTTTTTTTTTTTTTTTTTAATATCAACACCTGACTTTTTTTTCAAATATATATATAGTAGTTACAGTTTTTCAATATATAGCATAACCCCGCTAAAACAAACCTAGGATATAGCGAACCTTCCCTTATAATGAATCTGGAATAATCCCCATTTTTATTTTATTGTAGCAAAGTATTTATTATTTTATTAACAGAGTTGTGACGTAATTGTAAATATTCAGATGTAAATATGTAAATATGGTTTTGCATATAGACAGCTCGAGTTAGGATATATATAGAGATAATTGGAAGTTGTCAGTTAGTTAGAAAGTTCCGTTCTTAAATAAAGAATTGTTCATCATCGTATCCCGATTCCTTAGAGAAACAAAGCATGGTGGCAGCGGCAAAAGCGTAAAAGCAATTGTTAAAATTATAAAGTCGAAATATAAGTAAATTATTTTTTTTAAGAAAATAAAAAATGGCTAATTATATACAAATAGCTGCTCCAGAAGGATTCAATTTTGGTAAACCTAATGAATGGCCGATATGGTTCAAAAGATTTCCAAGATACAGAATCGCTTCAGGACTTTCAGAGAAAAGTGAAAATGAGCAAGTAAATGCTCTGATTTACATTATGGGCGCGATAGGCAGAAGAAATTTTGATCTTATTTAACTTAAGTGAAGCACAAATTAATGACTATAAAGTTGTAGTGTCCAAATTTCAGGACTATTTTATCGGAAAAAGAAACGTTATATATGAAAGAGCAAAATTTAATAGAAGAAGTCAAGGGGAGACTGAACCTGTAGAGGAATTTATAACCAATCTCTATGTCCTGGCAGAAAACTGCAGCTATGGTATCTTAAAAGAAGAGATGATCAGGGATTGGTTGGTAGTTGGAGTGAAAAACTTTAATCTTTCTGAGAAATTACAAATGGAATCGGAACTTACCTTGGAGAAGGCAATCCAGATAGTGCGCCAATCAGAAAGTGTAAAAAATCAACAAAAAGAAATTAGGCAAGACACTGAAAATCGGAACGTGGATGTGATTGACTGGAAAGGAGGGAGAAATGGCACAATTTTTCAGAAAACAAGAATGAAAGGTACAAAAACGTACTATTCTAATTTTCCAAAGAATCCTCAAGGATGGTCTTCTAATGAGAAACGTAAATGTTTCCGATATGGATATTACCAAGGACATTCGAAAGAACAATGTCCTGCTAAGGATGATATTTGCAACAAGTGCAGAAAGAAAGGTCTGGTGGCAGCGGTGGGATTCGAACCCACGCCTCCGGAGAGGTCATTTTGCCAAGGTTTGTCACACTAAAACCGTACAAGAAGTATCAAGCTCCCAAAATTATGCATTCATTGGAATAGTGGGAATGCAGGAGAATGCGGAAGATAAGTGGTGTGAAGTGATAAAGGTGAATGACCAGCCAATAAAATTTAAAATCGATACAGGAGCAGAGGTTTCGGTTATGCCAGAAGGGATTTACTTGCAACATTTTGGATACCTTAAGACGGAGAAGGCCGATAAGAATCTTTTTGCTGTTTCTAAGAAGATAGAGGTAATTGGAATGTTCCAGGCTTTTATGGAATCAAAAAGGCAGAAGTGCGAAGAGACCATCTACATCGTTAAAGGGGTTGCCCGACCTTTACTAAGCTGTAGGGCTAGCGAGATCCTAGGTCTCGTTAGGAGGATAAATATTGTCGAAGATCATGCTCCTACCCATGCTAGACCCAATGCTCAAATTTCCTAAGTTATTTACTGGACTGGGAAAAATAGACATTCCATACGAAATAAAGTTGAAAGAAGGGGCAAAACCTTATTCGATATATACACCAAGAAGAGTACCTATACCTCTAATGAAAGAACTTCAAATGGAACTGGAGAGAATGACATCAAATGGCGTAATTGAAAAAGTTGAGGGTTCTTCTGAATGGTGTTCGCCCATGGTTCTCGTTGCAAAACCTTCGGGAAAATTAAGAATATGTGTCGATCTCTCGATACTCAATAAAAATATTCTAAGGGAAATACACCCGATCCCGGTGGTAGAACATACGCTAGCCCAGTTGAAAAGAGCTAAAGTATTCACAAAGTTGGATGCCAATAGTGGATTCTGGCAAATACCACTGTCTTCAGAGTCGTCAGCACTTACCACATTTATCACTCCATTTGGGAGATTTCGGTTTAAGAGGTTACCTTTCGGTATCTCTTCCGCTCCGGAAATTTTTCAGAAAAGAATGGGTCAAATATTGGAAGGACTGGAAGGAACTCTGTGCCATATGGATGACATAATGGTTTATGGTTCATGCCAAGAAGAACATGATAAAAGACTCGAAACAGTATTAACAAGAGTTTCTAAATCGGGACTTACCTTGAACAAGGAAAAATGCAAATTTGCAGTTACAACTATTAAGTTTTTAGGTCATCAAATTGGTCCTAACGGGATTCAAGTAGACCCCAAAAGAAAACGAGCTATACTGGAGTTTCCCAAACGGAGATCTGTCAAGGAACTAAAACAATTTTTAGGAATGGTAAATTTTTCAGCTAGATTTGTCCCCAACTTAGCGGAGATAGCGCATCCAATGAACAAGTTACTGTCAAAGAAAGAAGAATGGATTTGGGGAGATGATCAAGATCGGGCATTTGACCAAACAAAGAAAAATCTTACTTCTGCGCAAGGGCTAGCCTTGTATGATCCTTCTTTGCCTATCACAGTATCAGCCGATGCTTCATCTTTTGGGCTAGGCGCAGTAATATGGCAAACCAAAGATGGACTGAGACAAGTCATCGCATATGCTTCTAGAACGCTCTCTGAAACAGAAAAGCGTTATGCTCAAATCGAAAAAGAGGCGCTGGCTATCACCTGGGCTTGTGAGAAATTCAAGCAATACATCCAAGGCCTGGTGATCACTCTTGAAACCGACCACAAACCACTAGTACCGATCTTTACTTCCAAAAACATCGATGATCTCACACCTAGGATTCAGAGAATGAGACTACGGATTATGAGATATTCGTATAAGATCGTACATACGCCAGGAAAGAACTTGATAGTGGCGGATGCGCTATCTAGATCACCTAGGGCGAAAGTCGGGACTCAGGAATTGGAGGAGGAGTTATGTGCCTACGTTCAACAGGTTGTCTCATTTATGCCCATATCTGATGTCCGAGTAAAGGAAATAAAAGAAAGTCAAGACAAAGACCAGGTTATACAAAACATTATTAAATACACCCAGGAAGGATGGCCGGAGAGAACAAATGTCTCCATGTCCGAAAGTCAATATTGGCCAGCAAAGGATGATTTCTCCGTTGAGAATGGTATTCTCCTGAAAGGGTCAAGATACGTTATCCCAGAGAATATCAGGAAAGGGTTGCTCCAAAGAATCCATGAAGGACACCTTGGGATAGTGAAATGTCGTGAAAGGGCCAAAGGATCCGTCTGGTGGCCCCGGATCACAAGCGAAATTGAGGAGATGGTCCGAATATGTCCTATGTGTATTGAGGAAAGAACAAATCGACATCAGCCACTATTACCCTCAGAGCTTCCAAATTGCCCTTGGGAGAAAGTTGGAGAGGACCTCTTTACACTAAAGGGCCAAAACTACTTGTTAATAACAGACTATTATTCAAGATACCCAGAAATTGCAAGATTAGAGGACATGACATCAGCTTCTGTAATAGTCCACTGTAAGTCCATCTTTGCAAGGCACGGAATTCCTTTGGAAGTTCGGAGTGACAATGGCCCCCAGTTCGGATCACTATTCAAAGAATTTGCCAACGAATACGGATTTACTCATGTCACCTCCAGTCCAAGATACCCGCAGAGTAACGGCTTCATAGAATCTTTCGTAAAAATTGTTAAAGAAAGAATTAGCAAGTCAAAGGATCCATATCTGGCTTTGCTGGCATATCGAGCTACACCACTTGCAAATGGCTTCAGCCCAGCAGAACTTAGCATGGGACGGCGGGTTCGCACCACTATTCCAACACCAACGAAACAACACCAACCACCCAATTTAAAGAATTTGAAAAATCAAGAAGCTATTCAAAGGGAAAAAACAAAAATACTACTTTGATCGAGCAAAAGGAGTACGAGAACTGCCTCCATTGGATGTAAATGATCGAGTTTGGCTGACGGACCTTAAAACTCCCGGAGTTATCATTTCCAAAGCAGATACTCCTAGATCTTATATGGTTGATACACCGAGAGGAAGTTTTAGAAGAAATCGCTTCCATCTACTTCCTACTGGTCAGAGGTCTCCAGGGCCTCCACACTTCGAGCCAGACGAAGAGCCATATATAAATTACCCAGAGGCCAACACACACACTTCAGATGCTCCTACGGATGTGACCAATTCATCAACATCTCCTAAAGAGGCACTTTATAGGACTCGCTCTGGAAGAACAGTTCGTCCGCCCAGACGTTTTGGAGATGACTAGAACTAATCTCTAAGAGGGGAGATGTGACGTAATTGTAAATATTCAGATGTAAATATGTAAATATGGTTTTGCATATAGACAGCTCGAGTTAGGATATATATAGAGATAATTGGAAGTTGTCATTTAGTTAGAAAGTTCCGTTCTTAAATAAAGAATTGTTCATCATCGTATCCCGATTCCTTAGAGAAACAAAGCAAGAGTATCATTTTTTATGTTTATATTTTGCTATTCTGTAAACTTCTCCATTGCTCATCTTTTTTATCATTCATAGGTTGTTCTTGTCTTAAATAAATTGCTGTGTCATCCTGAAGTTTGTCTAATTTTCCACGTGGCAATATAATACAGTGTACTATGGCTATAACGAACCATGGTTATAGTGAATCACAGGTTCAGTCCCATTGGGGTTAACTGTAGGGGAATTTCACTATATAAACACACTATTTATTTTATTTTAACTCATTATTTCGAAAGGTGTAACAATGTTTAGTGAAATTAATGCCCACATCTCCTATTTATATTTCTGCTACTTGAGGCATAGTTTTTTTATTATTATTATCCCTAGTACATATGATACAGACCATGATAATCATGGTGGGTAGAAGTTGGCTTTTACTGTAAGTGCATCACATGTCTACACATGTGTAAAACTTTCACATTTTGCACTTTACAAGTGTGCCAGAGGCCTATTTGATTACTTGCACCCATTGGTGGGGTTGGATTTTTGCAAGAATTGGGGGCCATTGAAGCATATTTTTAATTAGAAAAAAGTGCCCAATGTGGGATTTGATCCTGGGTCGTAGCAATCGAAAACCAACGGTTTAGACCATCCTTCCCCCCCCCCCATAGTAGTAGAGTACAGTAATATTGTCAAGTAGATTACTCAAAGTATATCATAGAACAATCATTGATTGTACATAGATTGGTTAAAATATTCGAATATGATTAATTATATTAAAATTAGAGTAATTTCAGACGCTTTCAAAGCTAGTGGGCCATTGAATGCTCCAGGAGAAGTCTTGTGCCACCCATGCGCCTCAGGTGCCCTCGTTCGTAACACAAAGCAATCAGGCTGCCAATCCATCCATCCTTTCCAAATGGCATTTACATCTCATCATCTACTTATATATTTGCCTTATTCTGTCTGTTTGTCTGTTTGAAGCTCACGGATGGGATTTTTCATAACCATCGGTGGTTCAGTGGTAGAATGCTCGCCTGCCACGCGGGCGGCCCGGGTTCGATTCCCGGCCGATGCATTTTTATTTTTTTTTTTACAATTTTTAAAACTCATTTATATATTATACAAGAATGACATCCACGGCGCCAATTTATAATTGTAACGAATAGTATTTGAATAAAAGCATTTAATCGGGTAAAACCCGGGCGTTGCGCCCGGGTCATTCGTATATAATAATTGTATAAACGAATGCAAGACAAAATCACCGCGAATGTTTCTTTTTTTTAAGGCAATTTCTTTTTAAGGCAATTATCGTTATTTATCGTTAATTTTTGTTTCGATTTTATTGAAAAAAAAAACGATATGGTGCCTTTAAAAAATGATCATTATTACTATGCAGTTTTCTATTTAGTCAATATACCTAAGTTCATGTTGCAAATGTAATTATCTCTATCGATTTAGTAGGTAAATGCAAAAAAAAAAAAAAATCGACATGATGAAATCTTTATGAAAATTCACATTTTTATTTTTATATTTTCAAGACACACACAGTTTGGGGCGGGACGTTTCACAAGAGAGACATCCACGGCGCCAATTTATAATTGTAACGAATAGTATTTTAATTAAAACATTTTAAAAACACACAGTTTGGAACGGAACGTTTCACAAGAGTGACATCCATGGCGCCAATTTATAATTGTAACGAATAGTATTTGAATTAAAACGTTTTTAAAATATATACGCACTCGGGTAAAACCCGGGCGTTGCCCGGGCCATTCGTCTAGTATTTAATAAAGGGGGTGGAAGTTATATATGTGAGATATAAAAAGGTAAAACGCCAAATATATTTGCCAAAATAATTTTTAAAATTAATGCATAAAAAAATGGCATATTATAAAATATTATAAAAATGGCACCTATCACTGAAAAATATATATTAATTTTTACATTTTTTCCTTTTTTACAATTTAGAATTACTTCTACAGACCTTATATTTCAAGGATAAAAAGTGTGGAACCCACACTATGAGTCGAGGGGATTGCCAGATAGTGAGCTCTACACACAAAAGATCCCACCGTGAACTAGCTTACCATATAGACGGACAATGCATGTGTTCACGAAACATATCAAGATGCCCTGCAGAGATGAATCTGTAATTTCAGTGACCTTTATATGTCCTTTTAATAACACTCCAAACTCAAACGTTTGACTGTGATGACATTCTTTGTTTAGAGTGATATGCTAAACCTGCTCATCTTGAAGTGTCATTGAGTCAGTGGTGATGAATGCAGCTTTATGTCAGGTAATCAATATATTGGATTTGGAGACCCACATGCCTGCCAAGGTCTG
>CP092866.1:47506626-47540950 GCA_030710605.1 Cordylochernes scorpioides
TATAGCACTATTGATTATGACAGCTTTGCATCAAAAAAGATCAACCTGTACATGTCATGACGCTTTGATCATGTGTTTTGTTTCAATTCATAATGAGAAAATGTAAAAAAACTTCATTTCAATCCAATGTTTTTTTTTCTTGCGGCGTAAATTTTAATGTCTACAAGTGGATGGCATACCAAATCAAGAAGCACTCTCAGTATTTGCTTGTACAAGAAGACCAAACATCTCCCTGTAGCGCCAACCCACCTGTGGAGCCATGTTGGTGAGCAGGAAGGTCTCGTCCAGCTTCTGCTGACTGCTGCGGTGGTTTCCAGCAGCCGCCATGTGTCCACGGTCATAGCCGCTGCCCTTGTAGTCGGCGTTGACAGCGCGGAAGAACTGATGGATATGGGAGTCCTCGTGGAACTCCGACTTGGAGCGATCAATGCCCTCTCCTCCGTGCCTCAGAGATTCCGGGGTGAGGTGCTCAAACACCCAGCTGGGGATGCGGGTGCGCTGGTCGTACGCAACAATGTAGCCCTGGAGGACACGGAGACTCTGTCTAGAGGGCAGGCCATACTTGGATGCTTCCATCAGCTTGGATCCTGGCATCAGAGGCATAATTCCTGGCTCCATATTAGCCCTGCGAGAGGTGTCCTTCAAGCCAAAGAAGTAGCCCAGGACTCCGGTGGTGGCTGCAGCCGCTAGGACTGTACGGCTCATCTAAGACACACACAATAGTCTATTGTTCTACAGACATCAATATACATATTATACCCAGGTCTTGGATATGTACACCTTATCATAGTGACATGTCCCTCCAAATACTGCAGATATACACACGAAGCATTTCAAAGACATGTTCACATAACATGTAGCAGGGTTTCCAAAGTCTTACAAGTACCTCTATTCAATGATAGCAAAGATGCTAACAAGATGCCACATTAAATACTGAAGATCCTCCCCCCACGAGAAACTCATCTGATAGTGACCACCTCCCCAGGTGGCCACTTTTGTAAAATACAACCTCTGATGAGAGACCACCTCCAGGAGTGACCAGAAGGATCCACAGTGTGTCATGGGAGGTTTTAGTGTTCCCAGACCCCACCCTTGTGGAAAGTTGAATTGTACATTTATTTATATACTAGCCGAATGATCCGGGCAACGCCCGGGTTTTACCCGATTAAATGTTTTTATTTAAATACTATTCGTTACAATTATAAATTGGCGGCGTGGATGTCACTCTTGTGAAACGTCCCGCTCCAAACTTTGTGTCTGAGAAGCGATATTTTTATAGAAAGATGATCTGGCTTTTGTTTTCTGCTCGAATGAATGTTTTTCTGTTAGAATTTTGTTCCTGCGTACAAAATAATGAGCTGGTTTCACCCGTGGTCTCTGCTTTTTGGAATTTTTCCCGATATAATTTTGTATCTGATAATCTTACATGATACAGCAATATCGTCATCATCATTTTCTGACTAATAATATATAGTTTTAATAATTGATTTATATATTTTTTAAAATAGCCTATCGTCTTCCCCGTATTTTTTTTACCTATGTATGGAAATTTTGGTTTGAATTAGTGAACTACTGCGAATTTGTATACCGGACATACAAACCAACAAACAAACAAACAAACATACAAACATTCATTTTTATATATATATAGAAGATATAATATAAATGAGTTTTAAAAATTGTTTTAAAAAAAATGCATCGGCCGGGAATCGAACCCTGGCCGCCCGCGTGGCAGGCGAGCATTCTACCACTGAACCACCGATGCTTTAAAAAAATGGCCATATTTAGGTATTCATTCCATTCCGGATTAGTCCGCGTAAAAAAAAGTTCTTCAAATGAAAAAAAGAAATAGCCAAAAATACTAATCAAAATGCAGCCGAAAATTTTCCTCAGGTTTATAAAAATCGACATGCAAAATTTGGTACCAATTGGTTCAGTAGTTTTTGAGTTTATCGCGAAACAGACAGACAGACAGAAATTGACTTTTATATATATAGAGACAAGAATGACATCCACGGCGCCAATTTATAATTGTAACGAATAGTATTTGAATAAAAGCATTTAATCGGGTAAAACCCGGGCGTTGCCCGGGTCATTCGTATATAATAATTGTATAAACGAATGCAAGACAAAATCACCGCGAATGTTTCTTTTTTTTTAAGGCAATTTCTTTTTAAGGCAATTATCGTTATTTATCGTTAATTTTTGTTTCGATTTTATTGAAAAAAAAACGATATGGTGCCTTTAAAAAATGATCTTTATTACTATGCAGTTTTCTATTTAGTCAATATACCTAAGTTCATGTTGCAAATGTAATTATCTCTATCGATTTAGTAGGTGAAATGCAAAAAAAAAATCGACATGATGAAATCTTTATGAAAAAATTCACATTTTTATTTTTATATTTTCAAGACACACACAGTTTGGGGCGGGACGTTTCACAAGAGAGACATCCACGGCGCCAATTTATAATTGTAACGAATAGTATTTTAATTAAAACATTTTAAAAACACACAGTTTGGAACGGGACGTTTCACAAGAGTGACATCCATGGCGCCAATTTATAATTGTAACGAATAGTATTTGAATTAAAACGTTTTTAAAATATATACGCACTCGGGTAAAAACCCGGGCGTTGCCCGGGCCATTCGTCTAGTTGGTACATATTCAATATATATTATGATTATTCAATTTATTAATTTTAGTTATAAGTAATAAAAGAAATTAATTGTGAAAGGGTATTTATTCATATATGGTCTTATATGGAATATGTATATATGGTCTTATATTAACATATATATAAAGAATATAAATATATGCGTAATGATATTAAAATCAGAATACTAAGTTATAACAGATAAAATATTATATTTATCGACTTTTGACACCTTTTTTTCTTGTAATTCAAAGACGGTTTCAAATAGAAACCTGATTCTTCGGATTTATAACTCGTTTGGGGTCTTGAACAATCTCTGAAAAAAATCAAGTCGCAACTCTTAACAGTTTCCGACTTGACTTCGTGCCACGCATAAGATTTAAAAAGAAAAATATAAATGTGTTTATTCCCGGCCACTCCGACCACCCAGAAGTCTGAAAATTTGTACACCTTGCATTGTTCATTGGACTGAGCGAGTGTTAAAAAATTCGTACTTCTATGTGATCTTGAAACATATTAAAATAGAATTTTAAAAATTTTGAAAGTCAATTTGGAAATTTGTCCATTCCCCTGACCATTATGACAACCCCGAAGTTTGAAAATTTATCAACTTGCATTGTCATCAGTTTCTAACAAATATACAAAATTTCAGATTCTCTCTCATATGTGCTCTAGAAGTATGTTAAAAATCGATTACAAGATTTGTGGACAGACAGACATGGAAGCAAGTTGAGTAAAAGCTTTTTAAAATAGTTAATATATATTTACGCACTAATTCCCACAATACATAGCTGAATTAATTAAGAGATTGAGATTACTTTTAGAGAGAGAGAGAGAACTACTCGACTGAAGCCCCAAATTTATTTAGAACTACTGTACTGAAGCTAGAAAGAGTTGTATGAATCTCTTGGCTGAAGCCCCAAAGTTGTATAATAATAACAAGGTACTACAGACACTGTTAACCACTAGAAGAGAGAGTACTTTGTAAAATAGTGGGCTGCGAAAGAAGAAATCTGCATTTCACATATAAGTGAGGCAGCGGTAAATAACACAAAATTGCATAACTCCCTTATATTCTATCTACTTGTAAAAAAGTCGAATTTAGTCATATTGCAAAGAACCACTTTCATGCATATAATGTGGATAAGCCTGTTCAATATAGTGTTCATTGAGAAATTCCTGTACCAAGAGTAACACTCAGGTAATCCAGGTTCTTGGAGCCTATTAAACTTTTAAATATTTTCACCCTTTATTTAAATATTTTTATACCTCCAGTGAATTATGTCATCTATGATCATTGCCCTCTTAGCACTTTCTATCGCAACAAATATCGTTAAAATATTAGTTCCAATTTGTATTAAAACCTCTGTTAAACAAACAGTAACCCGTGCGATCCATTCATTTTGCCTCTGTCCCATTAATGGATATTTAAGATAGGTTGTACTGTCATAGATTTATTAATATTTTATTTATTTATTCTCTGTGTATACAGGAGTCATATTCGAGCACAGCTCATCTTTCTCTGGAATATTTATACATGACGAATGTTCTTTGATTAAGAGACACTTCGGCCAATAAATGTGTTTTTTATTCTCTCATGAGAAAATAAAGTTTATCTCAATTCTAAGGACTATGACTTCCTGCAACCTCTATTTTCATGATGACGAGTGCTGTTGAGTAGAAGTGAAGCCCTTAAACCAAACAGCTCAAAGCTGATTTTTGGCCATGGTTGTTGAAAATCGTCAGTGCATACAATCACATAGGTATCAGGCGCCATTTGTACGCTCCCCCCAAGAACCTGGTTTAACCACAAATAAATAAATCACCACTAACCTTTAAAAAAGAAGAGGCAAGCCGGAATTTGAACAAGGCTTTTATGTTTGGGAATAGTGCATTAAATCATAGATATATAGATAGCCCAGGTTCCTGAACAGCTTGTTCTTGTTCCAAAATCACTTAATTAGGTACCGCTCAAAAGAACAACCTAGTTTATGATATTTGCAACAATGAATAATATGTGAAGGTTATTCATATATTAAACAAAATATTAACGCGGGATTCGATCCCGGTTCATCGCTGTCGGGAATCGAGGGTGTTGCTCACTTGTTCCTGATCTCCTGTACCACAGAACATCCACTGCCCAGGGGACTATGGGAAGAAGATGTGATAGCATATAGGTAACCTGGAGAGTATCCATAGAAGGCCAACTACCCGGGCTTTGAGGAAAAATGTACTAACAAAATATTATGAGAAAAAGTATCTCCTCATCGTGCAACTGAAAGTTGCTGATGGCTTGCGCCATCTGTCGGAATAAAATCAAATATTCGTTGATTTTTTTTTATTTATTGTTTATTAAATAATTCCCTCTTTATTAATCAAAAATGGGTATTTTGTGCCAATTATGGAATAATTAAAAACCAAGGAATAGTTTATATTTATTCCGACAGATGACGCAAACTATCAGCAACTTTCAGTTGTACGATAAGGAGATGCCTTTTTTATTTATCCATCTTATCCCAATAAAATTTCACATTTGTACTATTTTTTTACATAGTAAAATATAGTCTCTTGAATAATTATTGTAAATACTCTTTTGTTAATTTATTAACTAAAATATTTGGCTACAGCGCACCATGCTTGTAGATTATCACTTGTAAAATGACTATCACTTTTTACATTTTATAGATTTTGTCGACTTTTAGAATATATATACTTGTCTGCCGTGACAATATTTTTACTTACTTTAATAAGTATACATATATAGAGTATATATATATATTTATCTATTTGATAAATACCTAGGTGCGCTTTAAAATAGAATACATTTTTAAGCTATCAAAAGAAAAAGGCAATATAAATTCGATATAGAAAATTCTATTATAATTGTTATTTTGAATATTGAGAGCAAACTTCGAGAGAAGACAAATAAATTCAAATTGTGTCCAAAATGTCACTGTTAACAGAAATTTTCGAAACAGTTCCTTTAAGTTTAAACGAAAGAGATATGATAGAACAAATTTTCAATCTATCTAATGGACAACGCGATTTGCTTACTTTTGATCAATACTTAGGCAACAAAGAATTCGAAAAGTTAGGAAGTGGGAATTTCAGTTTATGTTTAAGAGACAAAAGTGACGTGTATAAGATACAAGTAATCAATGGAATTAGGCAAACACTGTCAGGCCATCAACAAACTACCAACCTATCTTCACGATATAATATGTATAGTCGCCCAATTCGAATCGACAATTTATTTCGAGAGGTAACAGATGATAAAGTTCTCATTTGGGACACTTACGAAAAATACCTGCAGTTAAAATATAATTTACAGGATACGACTCTAAAATACTATGGAAATGATAAACTGAAGTATAAACAGCTTTATTGTTTATACAAGATGAAATATTCTTTTTTTTTTTATAAAACAATTTCTGTAAGGACAGCAGAAATTGTTTTATTAAAAAAAAAGAATATTACGCCTCTAAAATAGTTTTGTAATTTGATAACAGATGGCGCGCTAGTGCATCGTAAGATGAAATATGTTGGGACCAATCTTTATTCTATACTAGACGAATGGCCCGGGCAACGCCCGGGTTTTACCCGAGTGCGAGTGTCCTCTCATGGAGGTTCTACTGTATTGGTGAAGAAAACTGTCCTTTATAGAGATGTGTCCTCTAGCGTGAGTGTCCTCTCATGGAGGTTCTACTGTATTGGTGTAGAAAACTGTCCTTTATAGAGAGGTGTCCTCTAGCGGGAGTGTCCTCTCATGGAGGTTCTACTGTATTGGTGAAGAAAACTGTTCTTTATAGAGAGGTGTCCTCTAGCGTGAGTGTCCTCTCATGGAGGTTATACTGTATTGGTGAAGAAAACTGTCCTTTATAGAGAGGTGTCCTCTAGCGTGAGTGTCCTCTCATGGAGGTTCTACTGTATTGGTGAAGAAAACTGTCCTTTATAGAGAGGTGTCCTCTAGCGTGAGTGTCCTCTCATGGAGGTTCTACTGTATTGGTGAAGAAAACTGTTCTTTATAGAGAGGTGTCCTCTAGCGTGAGTGTCCTCTCATGGAGGTTCTACTGTATTGGTGAAGAAAACTGTCCTTTATAGAGAGGTGTCCTCTAGCGTGAGTGTCCTCTCATGGAGGTTCTACTGTATTGGTGAAGAAAACTGTCCTTTATAGAGAGATGTCCTCTTGCGTGAGTGTCCTCTCATGGAGGTTCTACTGTATTGGTGAAGAAAACTGTCCTTTATAGAGAGGTGTCCTCTAGCGTGAGTGTCCTCTCATGGAGGTTCTACTGTATTGGTGAAGAAAACTGTCCTTTATAGAGAGATGTCCTCTAGCGTGAGTGTCCTCTCATGGAGGTTCTACTGTATTGGTGAAGAAAACTGTCCTTTATAGAGAGGTGTCCTCTAGCGTGAGTGTCCTCTCATGGAGGTTCTACTGTATGGGTGAAGAAAACTGTCCTTTATAGAGAGGTGTCCTCTAGCGTGAGTGTCCTCTCATGGAGGTTCTACTGTATTGGTGAAGAAAACTGTCCTTTATAGAGAGATGTCCTCTTGCGTGAGTGTCCTCTCATGGAGGTTCTACTGTATTGGTGAAGAAAACTGTCCTTTATAGAGAGGTGTCCTCTAGCGTGAGTGTCCTCTCATGGAGGTTCTACTGTATTGGTGAAGAAAACTGTCCTTTATAGAGAGGTGTCCTCTAGCGTGAGTGTCCTCTCATGGAGGTTCTATCCGTGAGCTTCAGACGGACAGAATAAGGCAATTATATAAGTAGATCATCGAAGTTAAATAACTCAGCTATTTTATCTGTTTTTAGTCAATTACTGCTAGCGTTAGCAAGTGCAGAAAAACAACTCCAATTCCAACATGGGAATCTGCATAATGAAAATATCCTTATTGCCCCTACTGAACTGAATTCCGTGAATTTCGAAGTAAATTCTAAAAGATACAAAGTTAAAACATACGGATACATTGTCAAAATAATCGATTTTGGATTTTCAAAACTCAATTATGAAAACTTAACATCTTACAATATCATTACAATGGATTCCTTAAACGACCCTCAGGCTATTCAAGATATCCTGGAAAATAAATCTTCAAAATACAATATTGATTACTCAAACATTGAATTTCTCAAGTCGAACATGAGAAATATAATCATACCTGATACTATTTATTACGATAAAACATGTAAAGATTGTCTGAGCTTGTACAAGTCATTTTGTTCACGCCGAAATAATCCCATCCATAGTAGAGAAACGTGTTCTATATATATTTTTTCAGCTATTCGACTTTCTTTGAAGTAACTTTGAAATGTCTCACAGATGTGTATTTCAGATAAGTAACCACTTTTATAAAATAAAAAGTAAACTATTTTGATACAATCCAACCGCCTAAATAACGACCTTCTCCGAGAGAGACCAAGCATATCCATTCCATGTGATCGACCATAATTTGTAAATTATTTTTGTTTATTGTGAAATAAATTAATAAATAAGGAGATATCTCTCGAAATATTTTAATAAAATTTGTCTTTGTTTTATTTCACAGATCCAGGTAAAATATATAAGCTTGTTTTTAAGAATCTACCACGAGAGTTTTTCTTGTATATTTGTGTCTAATAAGATTATTATTTAGTTTATGTAAATATCATATATTTAGATGAAAATTATAAAAATTGAAATCCCAGATAATAGGCGTATTTAAAGTTGGAAATAGTAAAGGGACTCCTCGTGTTTTTTTCAAATCTTATTTCTATGAAGTTGTTGGTAGATTGTACTCCTCGTGTTTTTTTTTTTTCACATCTTATTTCTATGAAGTTGTTGGTAGATTGTACTCCTCGTGTTTTTTTTTTCCACATCTTATTTCTATAAAGTTGTTGGTAGATTGTACTCCTCGTGTTTTTTTTTTTCACATCTTATTTCTATGAAGTTGTTGGTAGATTGTACTCCTCGTGTTTTTTTCACATCTTATTTATATAAAGTTGCTGGTAGATTGTACTCCTCGTGTTTTTTTTTTTTTCACATCTTATTTCTATGAAGTTGTTGGTAGATTGTCACTCTCAAAGTGTATAAGTATATTGAGATAAATATTGGTTCAACTCTCTCCTCATCGAAAGGTCGTCTTTACATACTACAGTGGACCCTCGGTTTGCGAGCATAATCCGTTCCAGAGCCATGCTCGTACTCCAAAACGCTCGTAGTGCGAAACTAATTTCTTATTTTTAATAATTGAAACTCGGGCAATTCTTCCATGAATTTTAGTTTAATTAGAGTCGGTAAACACTTCGTGATAAGTATAAGAGAAGATTGTACTCCTTTCAATATTTGAAATCATAGCTATCATATTTTTAATGAAAGATTCGAAAGAAAAATTTTACACGTGATAGTTACTGAATTTCAAACCTAGTGATAAGTAAATAAAAATCTATATATATAAAAATGAATGTATGTGTGTCTGTTTGTTTGTTTGTTTGTTTGTCCTTTATGCCTGACCAAACCACTCATTGGATCGCCATGAAACTTTGGGAAGTTATTTAGTATAGTACTGGGAAGGTTTCTAGCAAATAAAATTTTTGAAATAACTTTTCGCCTAGAAATAATCAAGATAAATATTCTAATTTATCTGTTATAATTCAACAATCTGCTCTAAATATTATCATGATGATACGATGATTTTGCAATGTAGAAAATTAGGAAAGACAAAATTCAGGATGACACGGCAATTTATTTGAGACAAGAATAATGATACAATTCAAAGGCCAGATACTATTCCTTTAACTTCCAATTACCGAGGGAACCAATTAATATTGATTTTATTCAACTTATCGAGTATTTTTCAAGGGACCGGGAAAAAATGTTCACTTTATCGAGAGATTCATTAAACAAACCTTTACTCGGGTAAAACCCGGGCGAAGCCGGGTACATCCATACAAGAATAATGATACAATTCCAAGGCAAGATACTATTCCTTTAACTTCCAATTACCGAGGGAACCAATTAATATTGATTTTATTCAACTTATCGAGTATTTTTCAAGGGACCGGGAAAAAATGTTCACTTTATCGAGAGATTCGTTAGACAAACTTTTACTCGGGTAAAACCCGGGCGAAGCCGGGTACGTTCGCTAGTATAATGCATAAATAAATGTATAAAAAAAGATAAAATAAACAAAAATAAAATATAATGTTGGGATGGCTGATGCAATTGCGTTAAAAAAACCACTATTTGAGGGGAAAATGGCATAAAAGGGTTATTTTATAACATTTTATTTTTTTCTTTCAATTTTATCGAAGAACTGGTCCAATGACTGTTGCTTTTGCCTCTTTTTGAGAATTTCACGGAAATGCGACATCGCATTATCGTTGAACTGATCCGTCGCTCGCAAAGCAGCCGGCTTATTCGGGTGGTGCTTTGCTACGAACAATTGCACAGTTTCCCACATTTTACATATTTCCCGAATCTGATCTGAAGGGAGGGATCCCAGTGAATTATCATCCTCCTCTTCCCCAGACGAGATCACCTCCTTAACCTCTTGGTGTTGCTCGCGATGAAGATCGATCAGTTCATTTGTGGTAAGCTCCTGATCTTCTTCCTCCACAAGCTCTTGAATGATTGGCTCATTCACCTCCAGTCCTAAAGTTTTCCCCAGAGACACAATAACATCGATAATTGGTGGCTCCTGTTCACCAGACAACCCTTTAAAATCATATGCATGGACGATGTGAGGCCACAATTTTGTCCAAGCAGAAACGAGAGTTCTCTGGGAGACTCCATTCCATGCTTTATCAATGATCTTAAGGCAGTGGACAATGTTGAAATGATTCTGCCAAAACTCTCGGAGAGTAAGGTTTGTTTCTTCAGTTAATTCGAAGCATCTCTGAAAAAGTTCTTTGATATATATTTTCTTAAAGTTGGAAATGACCTGCTGATCCATAGGCTGCAGTAGTGGGGTGGTGTTAGGAGGGAGGAACCTGACCTCAATAAACTTGAATTCATCCAGTAATTGATCCTTAAGGCTTGGTGGATGAGCAGGAGCATTGTCCATAACCAGCAACGCTCTGAGTGGCAGTTTTTTTTTCGAAAGGTATTTCTTCACTGCAGGACCGAATGCTTCGTTCATCCACTCAACAAACAACAAACGAGTGACCCAAGCCTTAGTATTCGACTTCCACAAAACGTTCAATTGGCTCTTTGCACTTTGTGTTTCTTGAAAGCCCGTGGATTCTCAGAATGATACACGAGCAGTGGCTTTACTTTCAAATCTCCACTTGCATTAGCACACAGCAAGAGGGTGAGACGGTCTTTCATGGGCTTGTGACCGGGCATTGTATTCGCTTCGGCTGTAATGTAGGTTCTCTTCGGCATCTTTTTCCAAAAAAAGTCCTGTTTCATCACAGTTAAAAACTTGCTGTGGGAGGTAACACTCGGTAACAACGAGCTTCTCGAACTCGGCAGTGAATGTCTCAGCTGCTTTAGCATCCGAACTTGCACCCTCTCCATGCCTCGTGACACTATAGATGCCACTTCTCCTCTTAAAGTTTTCGAACCACCCCTTGCTGGCTTTGAAGTCTGCATGTACTTCGTTCTCTATTGATGTACATGGTATTTTACTCCCGAGTTCGGCGTACAAGGCCTTTGCCTTTTCACATATTAAATTCTGGGTTATGGTATCACCTGCTAATTGCTTCTCGTTTATCCATACAAGAATCAATTTTTCAACTTCTTCTAGAAGACGTGGACGCTGTTTTGATAGTCTTGTGACTCCTTTTGCTGCATCTAACTCCCTTAATTCCTTTTTCTTCTTCAATATTGTGCAAATCGTTGATGTCGACTTCTTATAAAATCTCGCTATTTCTGTCACCTGCATGCCACGTTCGTGCTTTTCAATCATTTCCCTCATTGCCTCCATTGTGATAATATCCTTCTTCTTACCCAATTCTCTTTCAACATATTTCTTCACGGGGCCCATTTTGCAGTGGTTATAGGATTTTTATAGCAAGAGAGGTAGAAATTGTCACCAATTTTTGAAAATACATATATAATCTAAAAAATAAATAAGAAATTAAAAAAAGCTATTCCTTTATCATTGAGAGATAATTTTATCGTTGAATTAAAATTAGTCAAAATGATATACAGAGTATTTTAAGATTAAATAAAACTTTTTAACTTTAATAGCAACTTTTTAAATTTTAATAACACCTTCGAGCCTTTGTTTACAAATGGAAAATGTTATCTTAAAAATTAAAAAAGTTTTCTTTAATTTTAAAATACTATATGCATGTATATATATATATATTAGATAATAAATGGCATATATTGGATTTAATAAAATATTTATTTTGCCAATATTTCGGCTGGCTGAACGCCAACCTTTATCGAGGCATTACATTTTTGTATACACAAAAGTTTGTGTATACAAAAATGTAATGCCTCGATAAAGGTTGGCGTTCAGCCAGCCGAAATATTGGCAAAATAAATATTTTATTAAATCCAATATATGCCATTTATTATCTAATGAATTAAGTATGGATTGCTCTATTTTCAAAATATATATATATATGTATCGATTTGAATATATACATTATAGTATGTATTAAATATATATACTGGGGGGACTTATATTATAATGATTAATAACAATCCATAAATAAAATAATATTTAATATAAAAATATGCCCTCATCCCGCCGCTAAAGGTGGAAATGGAGAAGAGGGGCAACCATCACGAGTTGCTCGTAATGCGAAATTTCACTCGTAATCCGAGGTAAAATTTTTCAAAAAATTTTGCTCGTACTGCGAAAAGCTCGTACTCCAAGGTGCTCGTAAACCGAGGGTCCACTGTATTCTGGTTAATTAGGACAGCTGTTTTATCGAGATAAATATTGTAGTGTGAAAATACGGCGATTTAGTCTTGGATACATTGAGGCATAGCATACATCACCCTGAAGAGGGCCAATAGCCTTAAACGCGTTGTTGGATTTCCTTGATTAATTAATGAGAAATCATTCGATAAATTTGAATATTGATAATATATTTTCAAAAATGTAATTCAAAACCATTATGTGATCGGTATTAAATTTTAAAAGGAATTTAATTTTTAAAAGATAATTATATCTTTTCATATATCTCATTTCTGTGAAATATTCGAAGATAATTGCTGTTTTTCAATCGTGTCACTGCGGCATAAATAGTTAAAATTTGGTCCAATAGATGGCGATAGTTGTTTCGGACAATTTAAACTACATTTTTTACTTTCTCTCTTTCTTTGTTATATCGACTATTTTCACAAGTAAACTCTAAATGAAAAATGAACTTTAAAATTCCACAGGAGCTGATAAACTCCCAATTTTTAATATGGGTCGCCGATGTAGAGCCTGCCTATCAGTTAAAGGTGATCCCACCCCATATTTACCACAATATCCAAGATATTTATGTACTGACTGCAAGACGATCAATGCTTGACTGACTAATTGGCAAAAAATACGTGTTAGATTTCTTTGATTTCGGGTATTTTAATCAATAATATTGTATAAATTTGAGATAAATGAAAAAAAAAGTTGTTATTTTAATTTTGCGGGCCAGTTTATATAACTTGAAACAGCATTTTATTTTATACATATACACTAAGGGGAAAGTTCATTCGGTTAAAACCTGGAAGTTGACTTTTTATTCGCTTTTTATACCTATTTTAATCAAATGGGTCATGGTTCTATTAATTTATGAGTTGTGGGTGACACATTTAAAAAAAATTTAGGGCGAGTGAGTATGTTAAAAATTTGGAGTCATATACGAGTATATGAGTCGTATTGTATATGTTGTATATAAATTCAAACTCATATGTAACTTCAAAATGGCCTCAATAAAACGGATACCCGGGAGAGAAAGGGATGGTGAACCGGGAAGGATAGTATAAACAAGAGAGATTTATAGTCGTGGCAGTCCCTGATTGGACGTCCTCCCCCTCTGACGTCACAATTAGGATATAAGCTGGGGCAGACAGGGAGGTCCAGACAAGGAGACCCAGATGAGGAGGTACCCAGACAGACACACCAAGAAAGAAGTCATGTAATCCAGAGCAGTCCCAGTCTCATCCTTCCCGGGAACCACCCCTAAACCGAGTTAACCATATTCCTATGCGTGTGGTCTTCATTTGTCTTCAAGCTAGTGTGCTCCCACTCCGGCCCTGACTGTATGTTGGATGAGGAGCCCACTGTGACCTTGTCGGCTCCACTCTCTTTTTAAAAATTATTACAGCATATATATATCCTTTGCTTCTATATAACTTAAATAAAAATGAGGATATACACGTAAAACAGAGAATTGCTCATCTGATTTAAGAGTTTTATCTAAAAACTTAACAAATATAAAAATATATAGGTATTCGTCGTTGTTTGGCCATATATGTGGGCTTAGGAAACTGAGTTAATAAAACTTTCATGCCTTTTTGACACAGTTCCATATTTTCTAAACCTCTTATTAATAATAAGAATAATAGAGGCTGCCTGGCCGGCATTCATATTTCTGTGAAAAATAGACACTTTGGCCAGTTAGAGTTTATTTTATTTTTTACTAGCCGAATGACCCGGGCAACGCCCGGGTTTTACCCGATTAAATGTTTTTATTCAAATACTATTCGTTACAATTATAAATTGACGCCGTGGATGTCACTCTTGTGAAACGTCCCGCTCCAAACTTTGTGTCAGAGAAGCGATATTTTTATAAAGAGATGATCTGGCTTTGTGTCTTCTGCTCGAATGAATGTTTTTCTGTTAGAATTTTGTTCCTGCACACTAAAAATGAACTGGCTTCACCCGTGGTCACAGCTTTTTGGAAATTTTCCAGATATAATTTTGTATCTGATTATCAAACATGATACAGCAATATTGTCATCATCATTTTCCGACAAAAAAAAAAAAACTATTTTTGCCCAGAACCTGTCAATTTTATTTTTTATTGGCTAAAAATCCGATAAATATCTTTTCCAGATTTTTCTCTATGTCCTGTCCCAAACACGTTTTACATGTACATTAGGTCAGCTGATATTACTTCCCATCTTCACCGTTAGAGGCGCTGCTTGCGAGCGAAAAGGCAAATTTGCAACGCAATTTACAAATAACTCGAAGAATATTCGGGATAGAGACCTGAAATTTTCACTATAAGTTTTTCAGATTCTACTCTATATACTGTTAAAATTTCAGTCAGATTAGTTAGGTATTGTGGACGTGTATAGCCGACAGAGGAACAAACACACATACATACATACATGCACTGACTTTTATATATATAGGGATTAAAAACTCTAACTGGCCGAAGTGTCTATTTTTCACAGAAATAAGCAGAATAGTTATAAAGTTTGAGAGGAAGTAGAAAACTGCTTTTTAATAAAGCTTCTTTTCAAAAGTATTTTTAACCTAGATTTTTGGAAATCAAATATAGTAGCAACAACAAAAATAACAACAAAGCCTTTATTTAGGGCCTCTCGCCCTATACAGGATTCGCCAGTTCAGAAGGGATGGGGAGAACACTGTGTGGCCTTTTTCCGGGATATAGTCTTGTGGAATCCAAATATCGCCATCGCTATATACCTATTCTTTGATATTTCATTAATTAGTGCCGGAAATGAAGGACAAAGTTGCCCCGTTTTATCATTTAGTTTTCGTCTTTCCTCAGACAGAGCAGCACAATCAAATAAGTAGTGCAACATCTCCATTGTTATTCCTGATCCACAGAAAGTGCATTTCAGGTCTTCACGCCTCATTAAAATCAGATGGTGTTCTCTGAAAAAAATTGAAAGGGTTCTAAATTGTGCGATTAATCTGATGACAGGAAAAGGGAGTTAACTTAAGAAATATTCTTCGGTGGTAAACGTTGTATATATATCTCTATAGTGGGAATATAACTTTGATTGGGTTATTCTTGTTAAGTCATTTTGTATTGTTTGCTCTATCGCAGTTCTTAATATTCCTGGGATATCATTCCTTAGTGAATCAGGATCATTACAATAAGTAAGCCACGGGGATCCGTTATAATTGAGTAAATTGCTTAATTGTTTTATAAACCCGATGGGCGCACCTGCAGCACAGGATATTTGCCTCATTCTATTTAAACATATTCGAGGCTATCTATTTGTATCCATACTCAGCCAATATTTGAAGGTCAATTTCAGAGCTGTTATTATTAATGAGACGCGGCCTGTTTCTGGTCTTATTATGTATCCTGGTGTATATCTAGGCAAATTCAAGAACCTACGAATAAATGTATCTTGTATATGATCTAATAAATCTTTATTCTCTGTTGCCCAAATTGGAGCAGCATACATCAAAACAGCCATCACAATAGAATCAAACAGTTTCATTGCAGAGTTTAATGAATTAATTTTTGATTTAGCTAATATTGGGGTTGTAGCATTTATTGCCGCAAGTGCTTTTCCTTTGAAAAAGTTTGCGGCTTGAGTGGTTTTAGTTGTACTGACCAGAGGGCATCCCAAGTAATTATATCTTCTTGTTATCATCAGAGGTTTACCATTTCAGTACCATCTATCTTCTCTTGAGGGTTTACCACCATTGCGAAATACCATAACCTTCGATTTGGACTCGTTCAGTGTCATATAGTTCTCACCAAGATATTCTTTCAATATATTAATCTTTTTTGGAGGTTTATCCTCGACTCCCCTATAATAGCAATATTATCTGCATACATCAGCAGGTGAACGTCACCAAATTCCGGCAGGTATACACTCGTCAGATCTGAGTTGTCATACATTTTAATCAGGTCGGTCATGAATAATATAAAAAGTAATGGAGATAGTGGCTCTCCTTGTAAAACGCCCGAATGTATCTTGATATTTTCTGTAATTGATCCCCTCCATCTGACTGCCACAGTCGCCTGTTCGTAGTAATTTCTAATTGTATTTATAAATTGATAGCTCACGCCCAGATTGGTTAATTTCTTCCAAAGTAATGAGTGAGGAACTGTATCAAATGCTTTTCTCAAATCAACAAAAAATACATATAATAAATAGTAGCAAAAAAAAGATATCTAAAAATTGTTTTTTTTTTTCACAAGTTAATGGATGATCACATGGAAAGTGGGCCACACAACAAAATAAAAAAAAAACATAGGTTTTCAAATTATCTAGTTATTAACATTTTTACTTGATTTTATAGAAATAAATTGAAACGAAAGGTGATTTATAAAAAAGAGCCTAAAAATATTTCCAGGATTAAAAGGGATTATATGGAAAATTTAGCGATATTTACCACAAGTAGTTTATGATTTTATGATGAACAAGACAGACAGAGATAGATAAATATAGATTTTTATAATAATAGGGATTTTACAATATGTGTTCTATGTCAAATTATGAACGAATTTAATTTTTACAAGATTTACATATAAATTGTTATGTACACAGTACGAATACCTTTTATTATCCCTATATATATAGTCACGACCGTCTTTCCTGGCCTCTGTCACGGATGAAATTTAAAAATTAAAAAAAGATGCCGAAACCCGGGATCGAACCAGGGACCTTTAGATATTCAGTCTAACGCTCTCCTAACTGAGCTATTTCGGCTTATTATATTTATTTCTATAGAAGCTTCTATCTTTATAATTATGTATATTTTCAAAAAGTCAATTCACACCTCTTCGCTGGAGACCATGGGAATACTGACTAATTCATTATGCTAACATAATTATAAATTCAAGTATCAGAGTCATCAACAATTCTGTCATCGTTTGCTTTTATGAATGGAATAAATACCCAAATAAGGCCATAGATTATAAACACAAGGTAATAAGACCAAATCTAATGATAAGGCAAAATTTGGAATATAGATTAGAAACAGAAGGTAATAAGACCAAATCTAATGATAAGGCACAATTTGGATTATCTATATATGTAAAAATAAATGTTTGTATGTTTGTTTGTATATGTCCGGTATACAAATTCGCAGTAGTTCACTAATTCAAACCAAAATTTCCATACATAGGTAAAAAAAAATACGGGGAAGACGATAGGCTATTTTAAAAATATATAAATCAATTATTAAAACTATATATTTTTAGTCAGAAAATGATGATGACGATATTGCTGTATCATGTTTGATTATCAGATACAAAATTATATCGGAAAAAATTCCAAAAAGCAGAGACCACGGGTGAAACCAGTTCATTATTTTGTACGCAGGAACAAAATTTTAACAGAAAAACATTCATTCGAGCAGAAAACAAAAGCCAGATCATCTTTCTATAAAAATATCGCTTCTCAGACACAAAGTTTGGAGCGGGACGTTTCACACGACGCCAATTTATAATTGTAACGAATAGTATTTCAATAAAAACATTTAATCGGGTAAAACCCGGGCGTTGCCCGGGTCATTCGGCTAGTATTAAAATATATATACAGTAGAACCTCCATGAGAGGACACCTCTCTACAAAGGACAGTTTTCATTTGTCAAAATTACCATTTTTACTATAAATCTATATATATAAAAATGAATGTTTGTATGTTTGTCTGTGTCTTTGTTTGTATGACTCCTATACAAATTCGCAGTAGATCACTAATTCAAACCAAAATTTCCATACATAGGTAAAAAATAACGAGGATGACGATAGGCTATTTTAAAATATATATAAATCATTTATTAAAACTATATATTCAAATTATTCAACTTAGCTCACGAGCAGCGCCCTCTAAAACACTCAGGCGGGCGATGGCGGCGCGCGACGATTGGCTGCCGGCGCAGCACGTGACTTTCCTTCCCCCTGCCCCCCCCCCCCCCCCCCCCCCGGGTCATTCGTCTACAAATTCTCAGTAGTTCACTAATTCAAACCAAAATTTCCATACATAGGTAAAAGAATACTGGGAAGACGATAGGCTATTTTAAAAATTTTGCTTTTTAAAAATTTTGCTGAATCATGTTTGATTATCAGATACAAAATTATATCGGGAAAAATTCCAAAAAACAGAGACCACGGGTGAAACGGTACATTTAATAGGGTAAAACCCGAGCGTTGCCCGGGTCATTCGGCTAGTACTATATAAAGGACAGTTTGGCTCTGCAATTAGATGTCCTTCACAGAGAGGTTCGACTGCATATACAGTATATTCGCCACAACATTCTGCTAACTTCATTGAGGGACAAAGAGAAAATCCATGTTTTCAGTACTTATTTTGGAGTATTTTGCTGGATAAAAAACTTGAGTTTTATTGAGAGACTGTCACAACACAATATTCAGATGGCTGGGCTTGTTCTTGATTTGTTATAGGTTTCTCCAGATCGAATCTACAGATTGGACATGTGGAATTCTCGACTAGCCATTCTTCGATGCAGCATTTGTGGAAAACATGAGAACATGGTAGACTGCAATATCTTTTTCTAGGTTTATAATCCATACAGATGGAACATTCATTATCTTGAGAATCGTCCACATTCTTTAGTAGTTTTCTTCTTCTTTTACCATCTCCAGGTGTTAAAAAACATCCATTTATTAGGCAGAAGATAACAATTACGAAAAAAATAATAAACAGTAAGGTGGGTAGGGTAAAATAATTCATCCATATTCCATACAGATTATCTTTTGGTTCATGATGTGTATACAAATCAAAGTCCATGTTTCAAAGGTTTTTTTATAAAAATTGTTCATTATGAATAAATTGTGCGCGTGAAATTTTGATTAACTGAAGAATCTTAAAATAATGATTCCTATTTTAAAAATGCATACAAGCTATTTTTTATTTAAGTTGCATTCATCTATTTTTTATATAAATAAATAATATTACTATTATTTTACCCGTCAACATAAGAAGCTCTCCCATTGGATCTACAGATATGGATTCCCTGCGGATTTCCATCCTGACAGACACCCTGCTCCCACTCTCCTTAACTTGTCCTCAACCACGTTATCCCCGATGCAATCTGAGGTCCTTTCGTTGGGCCTCAAATATAGACCCCCTGGAAGAACAGACATTCCTAGAATCATTTCGGGAGTTGAACCCGCCATCAGCTCTCTTTCTCACACGTCCCAATTTTCCATACGCCGTTCCATATCCCAAATCCTCAGGAAACCTGCCCCCCCACCATGCCAATCCCTTGGTAAGTACCGCTCCCTACGTTCCATACAACGTAATTCAAACATCATAGTCACCCGTTCAGACAAAGGCTCCCAAACCGTCATCTTGGACACGGTTGAGTATACCTCCAAGATGACGGAAATACTTAGTGATCATACCACGTTCATTCCTGTTACCCAATCCGATGTTTCCACCTCTGTCAAAACATTTAGGTTAAAGCTTTTACGTTTGAAAAAATCTGGAAATATCACACCTGACCAATACAGTTCATTCACCTCTGATCTAAACAGTATCCCCTACATGTATGGACTTCCCAAAACCCATAAACCTAACATCCCCCTACGCCCTATCATAGCTTATCACCTCTCCCCTGCATACAAACTCTCGAAATATCTAGCAGGCTACCTCACACCTTTGGTGAAAACCCGCCCTCAATCCTTTGCCATAACAGATATTCCGTTCTTCATACAATCTATTCAATCTCTCAGTCCTGCCCTTAACTCCTCCATGGTATCATTCGATGTAAATTCCATGTATCTCTCCCTCCCCCACCAGCTCATTATTAATCAGTTAACAAAATTTCTACAGGACACCCATACAGATTCTCAAACCATTGATTCCATCGTAGCACTATCCTCTTTATGCTTAGATTACACCACGTTCACCTTCAATAACCTTTTTTACAAACAAATTAGGGGCTCTCCCATGGGCAGCCCTCTATCCTCACCCCTCGCTGAAATAGTCCTGTCCACCATTGACCACTGGATCCAACAACAATTCACCCCGGGCATTCACATGTGGCGGAGATACATTGATGATATCTTCTGCATATGTGATACCGGACAGGAAATAAATATTTTATCTGTTCTTAACTCTTTTCACCCGGAAGTTACATTTAGTTTAGAATCTGAAGTTAATTCTGTTTTGCCGTTCCTTGACATACTCATTATACGCACCCCCTCCCATTATCACACCACTGTCTACCACAAAATCAATAATCCTACTTTTTACACAAATTTCGATTCCTCATGCCCTCTAGCACATAAAATTAACACAGTTAGAACTCTTACCAAGAGATTGGTTACCCATTGCTCCCTTCCCATATTCAGATCAATAGAATTTTATAAAATCATAAAACAACTAGCCCTCTCCCAATACCCTCCCCATTTTATACATAAATACCGATATAACCCACTTTTTGTCAAACCCCCTACAGTCAGTAAAAACATCTGTTTATTGCCTTTCTCCCCTCAATCAGTCTCCATCTCCCACATCCTCAGATCCCATGGAATCAATACATATTTCTCTAATAACAAAAGTATAGGTACCATTCTTAGACACCCTATCACCCGCCTACACAGATCTGCCGTTGTTCGGTCTTCTGGTGGCTCGGTCTACTCGGTCTCTTGCAACGATTGCAATGCTTCCTACATTGGCGAGACCGGTAGATCCGTGGCCACCCGGATGATTGAACACGGTAGATGCATCTCCAATAAAGACAATAGGTCTCTCATATATAACCACATCAACATCACTGGCCACTCCTTCAATTTATCTTCCCCTACCACCCTGTATTCCAATATCAATAACAAATACCAAAGATTAATTTTAGAAGCACTTTTATCCATTAACAATAGTAGTATTAATAGACATATTGATTTACCAAAGCAGTATCATGACATATGTATGGATCTATAGGCCGGCTACTAAAAACCTAATAAACCGTTTGGTCGCAGTGGTTACAGCCTTCTCCACGCTGACGAGCGCCAACAGCGCGAAACGCGTTCGTGGATGGCTTTTCTTGATTTATCAAGAAATTGGGTTGGCCAAATATCACGAAGCAAGCCAAATAAACGTTTAGTTTATTTTTGCTTCACTAGATGGCGCTCTGCCATCTAAAAAGCACATGTGCTCGTGGTCAGGAGATGCCTTCTTTATTTTTAATGTCAACACCTGACCCACTTATCTTTTATTTTTTTCTATTGTTTTTCATGTGTTAGGCGTCTTTACGCAAATTTGGCCTTAAATACCCATTTCTTGATTTTTCGGGAAGCCATTGTGACCAAAAAATCTTTTTGGTCGCAGTGATTACAGCCTTCTCCACGCTGACGAGCGCCAACAGCGCGAAACGCGTTCGTGGATGGCTTTTCTTGATTTATCAAGAAATTGGGTTGGCCAAATATCACGAAGCAAGCTAAATAAACGTTTAGTTTATTTTTGCTTCACTAGATGGCGCTCTGCCATCTAAAAAGCACATGTGCTCGTGGTCAGGAGATGCCTTCTTTATTTTTAATATATATATATATCTACTTATATATTTGCCTTATTCTGTCTGTTTGTTTGTCTGTCTGAAGCTCACGGATGGGATTTTTCATAACCATCGGTGGTTCAGTGGTAGAATGCTCGCCTGCCACGCGGGCGGCCCGGGTTCGATTCCCGGCCGATGCATTTTTTTTTTTTTTTTTACAATTTAACTCATTTATATATTATACAAGAATGACATCCACGGCGCCAATTTATAATTGTAACGAATAGTATTTGAATAAAAGCATTTAATCGGGTAAAACCCGGGCGTTGCCCGTGTCATTCGTATATAATAATTGTATAAACGAATGCAAGACAAAATCACCGCGAATGTTTCTTTTTTTTAAGGCAATTTCTTTTTAAGGCAATTATCGTTATTTATCGTTAATTTTTGTTTCGATTTTATTGAAAAAAAAACGATATGGTGCCTTTAAAAAATGATCTTTATTACTATGCAGTTTTCTATTTAGTCAATATACCTAAGTTCATGTTGCAAATGTAATTATCTCTATCGATTTAGTAGGTGAAATGCAAAAAAAAAAAATCGACATGATGAAATCTTTATGAAAATTCACATTTTTATTTTTATATTTTCAAGACACACACAGTTTGGGGCGGGACGTTTCACAAGAGAGACATCCACGGCGCCAATTTATAATTGTAACGAATAGTATTTTAATTAAAACATTTTAAAAACACACAGTTTAGAACGGGACGTTTCACAAGAGTGACATCCATGGCGCCAATTTATAATTGTAACGAATAGTATTTGAATTAAAACGTTTTTAAAATATATACGCACTCGGGTAAAACCCGGGCGTTGCCCGGGCCATTCGTATTAGATATTTTCAATAAAATAATGAAAGTAATTGAAAACTGCGAAACAAAAATTATAATTTTGAAATTATGAAAAGGCCACAACTTGGGCAAGAAAAGGCCACATGCGGCCTTAAAGCCGCACGTTCGCCACCCCTGATCTAGACGATTATAAGATTTGTGAACAGACACACAGACGGAGAGACCTGGAATCAAATTAAATAAAAGTTTTGAAAAGAAAAAGTATTTCTTCTAAAGTTATTTCTGATGAAGGCGTATCGGAAACTTTAAACAAGCGGAAGATTTCAAAGATAAAATTCATGTTTAATTTGAAGGATATTCTCCCGTTGATTTTTTTGAACTTGATGAAACAATACTTTTATATAGGGGACAAACAAAAAGAAACCTTTCAGTAAAAGGAAATAAAACATCTGGAGGAAAAGCATTCCAAGATAGAATCAGTTTTCAAAGTTATCATGTTAGGAGAAAGGGAAATATATTTCATTGGACAAAGTAAAAACTCAGATGTTTTAAAATTCAACTTAAATATTAAAGGAAACACTGCGCTGTAATAATGAGTTTTAAATGAATTTATTAGATTTTTGGGAGAATATTGTAGTGATAGAAGAATTCTAAACATAGACCCAAAACAAACTCAAAGTTCAAAAAGGGTCATATTAAAATTTGATATATGAATAAAGTTATAGATTGAGATTATATATCGGAATTATTCACTCTGAGAATCTTTACATTTTTGCTTAAAGTTTTTAAAACGGAAGAGCAGCAATAGCTGACTTTGATTTCTAAAAATTGAAACTAAAGCATACCAAACCAAATAGGAATCCATATGTGGAATGGTTGCGTGCGTGTTGGCGTGGCTTGAGGAAAGGCCGCTGATAAAATTGTATATATATATATATATATATATATATATATATATATATATATATATATATATATATATATATATATATATATATATATATATATAATTAGTTTTATAATTTAAATAATTTATTTAAAGTCAGAAATATATAAGGAGAAAAGAAGTAACGGCCGTTGGGAGTTAGCCTTGTTGTTGACGACGTGTGTGGCCAGAAAAGTCCCGGATGACGCCCGCGCATGCGTAGTGACGTGTTCTCCCAGCTTGCGCTTGCCGACGCATAGTGGGGCCGCCACACTACTGCCCGTAGTACGAGGTGTGTTCAAAAGGTATCGCGACTTTTGTGTTTTTCAAAAATTATTTATTTATTCATGAATACCTATTTTGTCCCCTTCAAAGTAATCCCCATGAGATATTATACACTTGTGCCAACGGTTTTTCCAATCTTCGAAGCACTTCAAAAAATCATTTTTAAAAATCTTTTTCAGCTCCTCCTTCGATGCCGTCTTTATCTCGTCAAGCGTAGCGTAACGTCGTCCTTTCATGGGCCTCTTCACTTTAGGGAAAAAGAAAAAGTCACAGGGGGCCAGATCTGGGGAATACGGTGGCTGCGGCATCATTAGTGTGTTGTTTTTGGCCAAAAAGTCGCGCACAAGCAACGATGTGTGAGCAGGGGCGTTATCGTGGTGCAAAAGCCAATTTTTGTTCTTCCACAAATCCGGGCGTTTCTGACGGATTGCTTCGCGCAAATTGCGCATAACTTGCAGGTAATATTCCTTATTGACCGTTCTACCCTGTGGCAAGAACTCATGATGCACCACGCCCCTGCAATCGAAGAAAACTGTCAGCAAAACTTTCACATTCGACCGAACTTGGCGCGCTTTTTTCGGTCTTGGTTCGTGCGGCAGCTTCCATTGAGATGATTGAGCTTTGGTTTCCACGTCATAACCATAAACCCACGCTTCGTCACCAGTTATGACCCTCTGGAGCAAATTTGGGTCGTCGCGGACAGAGTCCAACATCTCATTAGCAATGTTCATGCGATGCTGTTTTTGGTCGTAATTGAGCAATTTTGGTACGAATTTGGCGGCGACCCGTCTCATGCCCAAATCATTGATAAAAATCGAATGGCCCAAGCCAATCGATATGTTTAGGTCCTCAGCAACTTCTCTAACGGTGATTCGACGATTGGCCAATATCATTTTCTCCACTTCATTAATTTTTTCGTCTGTTGTTGAAGTGCTCGGGCGTCCGGCACGATCTTCGTCGTTCACATCTTCTCGGCCTTCTGAGAACATTTTGTACCACCGATAAATGTTGATTCGGTCCAAGGTAGCTTCTCCGTATGCAACAGTCAACATTCGGAATGCATCCGCGCACTTAATTTCGTTTTTCACACAAAATTTGATACAGGTTCTTTGATCCATTTTTTTTAATAGGTAAAAATCGAAGACGATCCAAAACACCTGCAAGCAAAGCAGCTGTCAACAATTAGGTGAACATTCAAAATGGCCGAGCTTGTCGGCATAAGTGAGAGACATGAGTACCAACATAAAGCCACAAAAAGATCGAAATTCGAATATACGTAACCCGCGAAAATTCAAAAGTCGCGATACTTTTTGAACACACCTCGTATGTGTATTAAAGCTTTGTCCCAGTTCGCGCTCGCTGAAGCAAAGTGTGGTCGCCACACTACTCCCCCTCCAGTAGGATCCTTAAAGATCCAATGTAGCGGAAGAGGGAACTCTTGGTAGGGTACCTTGTTGGGTTGGGATATGGTCTTGGGTGCTTGAGGGAGGCACCTGTCCTTTTCAAATGTTGGCCAGATGTAATGGGTGGCGACCATCTTGTTAGCTTGCAGGGACACGATGGGTTGCTCAGCGATAGGTATAGTCGCCGTAAGTACCGGAGGAGCTATTGGTATTGGGGAAGTAGTGTCTCTTGCTTCAATAGGAGGTAATGACTGTTGGAGGTAATTTTGCAAATGAAAACTGTCCTTTGTAGAGAGGTGTCCGCTAAAGGGAGGTTCTACTGTATAATCATAGTTTTGACCCATAGTTTTGTGTCCTTTATAACGGTATAGGTGATATTTATGGTCTTAAAAATATTTAATAAAGAAATTAATATTTTTTGGGCAAAGAGTTTCTTTGTTTCATGGTGTTGCAAGTTTTCAGCAAATTTCACTCTACAAAACCAATTGAAGAGAGATGTTATCGGCCGTGGAACAAACTATTGCCTTGTGACCATTTAGAACTTTGAATAAAATTATAGGGCTGTTTATATTGAAAGATTTCTTTTTTAGGTTTAATTTTATTTCCCAAAATCTCTTTTCGAGAAAATGACTTTTGAAAATTAATCTTTATTATTAAGCAGTTTTCTTTTCATCATTATTATAAAAAAATATTATTTTTTTGTCTGTGAGGTTGTTTCTCTCTCTCTCTGCCTGTCTGTTTAACTCCAAACTAATGGAGTAAACCCATCACCAGATTCACATATCACACCATGTTACCATGGGAAAAGTTATGGGACTAATTATTTTTTATTAATAACTTCTCCTTGCAATAATTTACTTACAAATATTTTTTTATCTACACACGCGAGTGTGTGGCATTATCTATTCTCTCTCTCTATATATAAAAGAGTCAGTGTATATATGTTTGTCGGTTATACATGTCCTCAGTTAGTACCTAATCTGGCTGAAATTTTAACAGAACATAGAGTTAATATGGAAGAGTTTATTGTCGCATTTTTAGCCAATAGAAAATAAAAATTGACCAAGTACTGGGTGAAAATAGTTATTTTTTTAGTCAGAAAATGATGATGACAATATTGCTGTATCAGGATTGATTTTCAGATACAAAATTCTTTCGGGGAAAATTCTATAAAGCAGACCACGGGCGAGTGTAGGTGAATAGGCAGCACCAAAATCCTAACAGCAAAACATTCACTCGAGAAGAAAACAGCCGAAGCCAGGTCATCTATATACAGGGTAGCCCATAAGTTAAGTATTGAAAGGTAAACTAGAATAAAAAAAAAACTATAACTATTTTACTCTCTAGTTTGCCTTTTAATTCCTATATATATATAAAAGTCAGTGTATGTATGTATGTATGTTTGTTGGCTATACACGTCCACAATACGTAACTAATCTGTGAAATTTTAACAGTATATAGAGTAGAATCTGGAAAATCTATAGTGAAAAATTCAGGTCTCTATCCCGAATATTCGTCGCGTTATTTGCAAATTTGCCCTTTCGCTCGCGAGCAGCGCCACTAGCGGTGAAGATGGGAGGTAATATCAGCTGACCTAATGGATAGATTGTAGTATTATAGTAATTCACAACAAACACGATTCGCCAATAAATAATGGATATGTAAAGTTTGGAGCGGGACGTTTCACAAGAGTGACATTCACGGCGCCAATTTATAATTGTAAAGAATAGTATTTGAATAAAAACATTTAATCGGGTAAAACCCGGGCGTTACCCGGGCCATTCGGCTAGTTTTTAATAATAATAAAAAAGGGTTCGGACTTATGGGCTACCCTGTATAAAGAATGATCTGTACATATCCACACCATCATCATTCTACGGCCTCAGAAGGAAAGTACTATTTATTTTATATTCAGTATCGGTAGAAAGCAAGACAACACAAAGCAATGATAGAACATTATAGTAGATTAAAAAGTGGTGAAACCATTATTTTCATCATTTCAGTAAAGGCAGTAGAGAATATTTTTCCATTTTAAAACGAAAAATACAGTAAACTCTCCTATAATGCGAATAATGTGTTCCGTGTTGTATGAAATCGCGTTATAGGAATTCGCGTTGTACGAAATAAAACTTGTATAACGCGAATGTTGTTAGGGTGAATTGTTTTATTTTATAACGCGTTATACGAAAATTCACTTTGTATAAATAAATTTGTCGTAATTTTTTTATCGCGTTGTACGAAATCGCGTTGTAAAAACTCGCGTTATAGGAGAGTCTACTGTACGCGTAAAAATAGTTTATATTTATAAAAAAAAACATATGTTTCGGTTTTTATCCTAATATAAATGCCTCTCCAAGCTAAATTTTGACTTTTAATTGACATTTCACAAACTCTGTATTTGCGGTACAAGTTTATGTGAAGAATGGAACCAAATATTTACACATTCTCCACTGATGTATTTTATTATGGAAATACTTTTCTTTCTTGGAAGAATTTGTCGCTCCAATATGTTTAACACAAGAAACCTTATTCTCTGTAATTTAGCGCCTCCGATTCAAATCTTTAATTTAAAGATAATTAAAAACCTGTCTCACGGGAAACAATTTGAATAAAATTCTTTGGAAAGAATTTAATTTGTATTTAATCAACTTCAAATGTATATATATTTCTTTTAAAGTGATTTGCCCTTTGAGGTTTAGACACTCGGGTACCATATTCCTTTAAGACTTGAAATTCTTTTTTTCCCGCTATTCATTTACATTTAAAACCATTTCATGTCCTTTACTGCAATTAAAGAATTTGGCGGGGTGGGAGTGTTATGACTTACTAATGATAAAAATTTTAAGCTTTTAGCCTCGAATACCATCGTTTAGAATCAATTAAATCTACCTGTCATGTAGTCAGAAAAGTTAGCAATGAGTTTATGTATTAAGGCATAAAAGGAGATATTTCAAGCTAGAAGACTCTTCAAAGGACCTACAGATAAAAGTAAACTACAAAGAAAATGATTATATATTATGAAAAATGTTCATTTGGACCAATCATATCACCCTCTTATCTTCCCTGGCCTGGGGAATCTCACCTTTGTTTACAGTTTTGGTGGCGTGAAGTGTATTAGTGTATTGCAACTGTGCATTGCGGTCTGTCTGATTGCTACAGCCATTGAAACTATCAAAAATAAAGCCAATTGGTTAGTAACCTAGATGATATCACGAAATTTCATTTGGAAAAATTAAAGAAGCATCAAGGACTTGTATATTCACTTTTTGATATGAATTCTCGAGCTTTTTTCTCGTCGTTGATGAGCCTTTCCAAAAGGATTGATTAACGATAATGCCGCCTGACAGAAATAGATTTATCTTCCTATTAGTCGGTGTTGTCAGGAGATTATAATCCGGGGCGTTAAGGTAAAAAGTTTGAAAATAATGTAATCGATAGTGTAAAAGGTATCAAGAATCGCTTAAATCTGGATTATGGAAAACACCATTTTGAATATTTGTCTTATATTTGAATTGTAGTTTATTTATATGAACCCCTTTATTCTCTCTCTCTCTCGACACTTTACTTCCTCTCTGGTTGTGACTACATTTAGACGTGCGGGTACTTTTTCTTCCAGATTTAAATTTCTTTTCCTGCTATTCTTTTACATCTAAAGTGCCCTTCAAGAAGGTAAAGTGTTTTGAAAAGGTTGATGTGAATAATTTACTGCTCAATTAAATCTGAATTATTAATTTTGAAATACCAAATGATCCTATTATATAAGGGATTATGTGGTGTTGTGTGCTATGTGTGTTAATTTGGGTTGAATTAAAAAATCCTTTTTATATCATTATTTTATTTAAGATCCAATTTAAAAACAGGAAAGAACAAAAAAATATTATAAACTTCTTGTTTAGAAGTTACGAGTTAGAAGAACAAAATACAGAGTTGTCAAATCATTTTTGGTCATTTATACAGTATATATATTCACAATTGCCCCCAGTAAATGACACAAAAATGATGATCGATTATCAAATTATATACATATTTCAAAACAGTTTCAATAGCCTCCGAAAGATTACAGATAATTAAATGAACCGCCATTTTATTTGTTTACAAAATTAAATATATAAGAAATATATAACATTACATATTTATATTAGTCCCTTTGAATTATAAAACAATATGGCAATATTATCACACAAATTGTACTGTTTAAATATATATCTAGACATTAAACATTTCTAAGCTAAAAACACATTTCAAAGTCCAGTCAAAATCAAAATCCCAGACATTCTAGAGCATTAGACAACTTATTTTTAGTTAAAGCTTTAGTTAAAAAATCAGAAAGATTATTTTCAGATTGTATCAACATATATAGTCACGACCGTCATGGGCCGGTTCTGTCACGGATGCGCGCGCATCATCATTATGATCATTATCATTATCTAATGATAATAATAATAATTATTATTATTATTATATTATTATTATTATCCATCAACATATATAGTCACGACCGTCATGGGCCGGTTCTGTCACGGATGCGCGCGCATCATCATTATGATCATTATCATTATCTAATGATAATAATAATAATAATAATTATTATTATATTATTATTATTATTATCCATATCCATATATATATAGTCACGACCGTCATGGGCCGGTTCTGTCACGGATGCGCGCGCACAGGGAGGTCACGTGCTCGCCGGCAGCCAACGGGCGCGCGCCGCCGGCATTACGTCATAGATTATAAACACAAGGTAATAAGGCCAAATAAAAAAATAGTGTGTGATAAGGCACAATTTGGATTATCTACTTATATAATTGCCTTATTCTCTCTGTGTGAAGTTCACTGTGTGAAGTTCAAGGATAGATTTTGGTCAGAATGGATAAAATAAAAAAAGTGTCAAGGGATGGGAATCGAACCCACGACCTTCCGCTTACCGGGCAGATGCCATGACCACTAAGCTACCCTGGACATATTTTTCCGTTCACATTTTTATTTTCATATTTTCAAGACACACACAGTTTGGGGCGGGACGTTTCACAAGAGAGACATCCACGGCGCCAATTTATAATTGTAACGAATAGTATTTTAATTAAAACATTTTTAAAATATATACGCACTCGGGTAAAACCCGGGCGTTGCCCGGGCCATTCGTCTAGTATATTCTAAAATGAAATTATTTGAAATAATTTGTTCATGTAAGTAAGAAATAGCTCTGATCATATGTGCTGAATTGGCAGATATATTAAAATTTGTACAAAGTTTTATAGCTGAAATATCGTCACAGTATATTTTAGTGGGTTGATAGCCATTTTCTAATTGAAATAGTTCCTCAATAATGTATTGTAAATGGATTGACTTCTTACAGCAACTTAACAATGCTTGTAATTCACTGTCACAAGTAGAAAGTGAAGGTTGTCCTTGAAATTTAGAGTTCCAAGATATCAAATTGTCTCCAACAGTAAACAAATATCCAGTAACTGATTTCTTTTTGCACTTACCATCTCTCCAGCTAGCATCAGAAAATCCTGTAAGTTGGGTATTACCTTTATTGTAACATAAAGCAAAGTTAATAGTTTTTTTCTATTATCCAAAAATTCCTTTTAATGCATTAAAATGAATTTCTCTAGGATCCTGTGAATATTTTGAAAGCTGTGTCAGAGGAAAAGATAGGTCAGGTCTTGTCTTTACACTTAGAAACAGTAAATTTCCTAGGATTTCTTGGTATTTTTTTAGATCACATTTCTTGGAGTTTTCATATTGTGAAAAATCAATATTTACATCTAAAGGTGTTGATTTAGTTTTGCAGTTTTCCATTTCAAATTTTATTAAGATATTTTCAATATAAGCTTTCTGGTTAATGAATATTTTGCCATTTTCTTTGTATATTTCCATTCCTAGCAAATTGGTATTTTTAGTATTTTCCTTGAGTTTGAATTTATTTTCTACTAGCGGATGTGCCCGGCTTCGCCCGGGTTTTTACCCGAGTAAAGGTTTGTCTAACGAACATTTGTTAAAACAATTCTCTATAAACTTATTAAAAAAAGAAGATATATTTTGATAATTTGAAACTTGTAAATTTGAATCTCTCGATAAAGTGAACATTTTTTCCCGGTCCCTGTGTGCCGTGTCATCCTGAATTTTGTCTTTCCTAATTTTCTACATTACAAAATCATCGTTTTATCTAGTGAACATTTTTTTCCGGTCCCTTGAAAAATACTCGATAAGTTGAATAAAATCAATATTAATTGGTTCCCTCGGTAATTGGAAGTTAAAGGAATAGTATCTTCGCCTTGGAATTGTATCATTATTCTTGTCTCAAATAAATTGCCGTGTCATCCTGAGATAATCTTACTTTTGATAAATAATATTTAAGATTTTATTATATATATTATATTATATATATATTACACGTTATTTGTTTTCTTGGCCGACTGTTTTACATATGGTGTTATCTTAAAATTGCTTGTTTTGAATATTTTTTAGATTGAGATTATTAGCTAGTATGTAAAAAATTAACTCTGTTGAAATTTAATTTTGTATTTATATATAAATAAAATTAACTCTGTTGATTTTTTTTTTGTATTTAATCGATAAGAGCGAAGTTACGCATGTTAATGTTAGGGAAAAATATTTTGATGTTAAGCAAAACCTGCTCCATCTCGTTTTACATAAATGTTGAAAATTTGGTTGAAATTGATGCATTGTAACGAAAGTTTTTAGTGATGTCCTCTTATGAAATTTGCATTTTATTAATATAGATTTTTGATATGGCTTGATTTAGTATATTTGAATCTGAATATATGGCTAGAATATCATCCACATATATTCCCAGAATAATCTTAGAATTGTTCTTCTCATATATAAATACACATTTATCCGAGGTTAGATTTTTAAAACCTTCATCTAAAAGATTACTTTTGAGGGTGTCATAAAATACTTTGGCTGATTGATAAAGACCATATATTGCCTTTTTGAGCTTGCAAACCATGTTTTTATCACCCATTTCAAAACCTTCAGGTTGTAACATATATTGTTTTTCTTGGAGGTCACCATACAAATATGCTGTTTCAATATCATAATTTTTAAAATCATAATTTTTCATTGCAGCATAACAAAGTAATATTCTGAGTGTATCAGAACTTATAACTGGTGAAAACGTTTTATAGTAGTCAATTCCATATTTTTGAGAATAACCAGCTGCAACCAATCTAGCTTTGTATCTTTTTCCTATTGTGGGGTCATTTTTAATGGTAAAAATCCATTTGCTTTTGATTGTGTTGTGTTTTAACTTTAAAAGAACACAAAAAATATAATAAACTTGAATTTGTTTATTCAAGTATCAAAAAACAAAGCTTTATATATAGAACAAATAATAATGAAGAAGAAGAAAGAAACATTTTTAGGAAAAGCAAAAACAAAACAAAAGTACTGGTCAAAAAGAAACATTTAAAATCGCAGATTAATATCTTCAACACTTCCCCTTAATCAGATTTCAAATGTCCCTCATACCCAGTAGATATCTCAGCATTTGGAAACGCGGCTTAGGGAGCTCTTTGGTCATAATGTCAGCAACTTGATCTTTGTTTTGGCTAAGCCAAGAAATAGCACCACCAGCCAGTTTACGCACAACTCCACTGGTAGATCTTCTAGTTTCTGGGTCTCCAGCAAAATATGCATAACTGAAAGATTCCAAAACTCCTACTTTATGACCCTTTTGGTACATAATTCCATATTCAGTTGTTCCTACAAGATATTTGAAGATTCGTTTAACTGCTTCCCAGTCATATTTTGTTGGTGCTGCAAGTTTTTGAGAAACTTTATTCAGTGCAAAAGTGATATCGGGTCTTGTTAAGCAGCTCAGATGCATCAGACTACCAATCGCTTCACGAAAGGGAACATTTTCTAGAATCTCTGCTTCCCCAGGAACAGTAGAATTATCAGTTGGTGTTCCCACTTTATTCGCTTGAGACATATTGAATTTCTCAAGAATTCTTTTTATATATGCCTTTTGATTTATAAAGATTGACCCATCCGGTTGCCGCTCTATCTCAATACCCAAAAAGTAATTTAATGGTTCACTTGTGATCTTAAATGAAAACATTAGTTCATCAAGAAATTCTTTGATTTCCTGTTCATTTGTACCAGCAATGATTCCATCATCAACATATATGGCAATAATGAGTAGATGATCATTTGTTTTTCTGAAGAATAAACAGGGGTCAGTTGTACTTTCCTTCAGACATCTTTCTTTCATGAAGTTGACTATTTTCTGATTCCAGCATCTTGGTGACTGTTTGAGTCCATAGAGACTTTTCTTCAATTTCCATACAAGATCTGTTCCATTGTTGAATCCTTCAGGTTGTTTGATATAAATTTGACCTTGTAAGTCTCTATAGAGAAAGGCTGTCTTTATGTCAAACTGTACCAATTTTAAGGCTTCATTAGCAGCAATTGCTAAAAGAGTTCTTATGGTGTCATGTCTTGCCACAGGACTAAATGTTTCTTCATAATCTATACCCTTCTTTTGTGCAAACCCTTTTGCCACAAGTCTTGCCTTATATCTTGTAATCTCTCCTTTATAATTCAATTTGGTCTTTAATACCCATTTACAATCAATTGGTTTTTGGCCAGGTGGTAATGTTGTGCATTCGTATACATCATTTTCCGTTAAAGAATTCATTTCTTCATTCATTGCTTCTTTCCAAAACTGTGCATTTGGAGAATCCATTGCTTCTTTGTATGTCTTGGGTTCAATACCTTCTGCAATATTTATTTCAGCATCAATATACCTTTGAGGTTTTGATATATTTGATCGCTATCTTAGATTGTATACGTCTGATGTTTGAACATTGCTTTCAATTTTCTCAATATTTTGAGTAT
>CP092866.1:47541050-47698905 GCA_030710605.1 Cordylochernes scorpioides
AATGTCATTTCCCTGCTTCAAAGTTCAGAATCTGGTAGCGAGGTAAAAATCAGAACTTTAATCTCCTCCTTCAGATGCCAAAAAGAAAGCCTCAAATTTTTGTACAAAAAGATCGAAGTGTCCTCCACTGGGCTATAGCATCTAAAAGGTATTATTAACTTTGAACTTGTCATGCTGATCTTTTCTACTCCTTTGTTTTCTTGATTCAGATAGTTTAAAAGATGTAATCTTAACCCATTTTCCTATTTTTCCTCTCCATAATCCGAGAGTCAGATTTGTTTAAAAGATGTAGTTGTTATACTTGCATAGACGCCGTTTTCCTCAGCTTTTTACTGGCTCTGTAGATCGCGCATCCTCGTCGCCACTTTTGTTGTGTCGTAATTAGACGTACAAGAGCTCAACTTGACCATGGCCAACAACAAATGTCCAATTTATATATACATATATTTTTACATAATGAGGCTTTAAATAATACAAATAATATTCATCTATTTACATAAACAACAGTTAATATATAGCGAGAAGAGTAGAGGACTGAGCACAGATCCCTGAGGTACACCAGCCCATGTTCTTCGGTCCTTGGAAAATGTTCCATTGACCCGAACCTTTATCCTTCTTCCCCTTAAGAAGTCTGCAATCCAGATTAAGGTTTTTCCTCTTACTCCGATGTTGTGCAGCCTTTCAAATAATTTCTACACTCGAACAAAAGCTGAGGTCATATCCAGGAATACGGCCGTTGTCTTCTTTGGCGGTTTTTCCTAGAAATCTATTATTGATTGACAGAAGTAGAACAGTTTATCAGTTGTACAGTGTCTGGATCTTTAGGCAGTTTGGTAGAAGTTTATTTTATTATTGTCAGTGAGCCAGACTATGAGCCTAGAGTGGATAATTCATTCTATTATTTAAAAAGTATGCTGGTAAGAGCAATTGGCCGATAGTTCTTGCATTCCTTAGCATCTTTGTTTGGTTTCAGTATTGGCACTACAATTGATATCTTCCAATTCTTTGGTAGTTTACCAGTTTGCCATAAAATGTTCAGTATTCGTAGGAGTTTATTTTTAGCTTTGTCTCCAAAGTGTTTAATCATTTGACCAAAGATTAGAGCATCTCCAGGTGACATCTAGGATTTAACTTTCCTATTGATGAATTTAGCTCATTCAGTGTGAAGTCTCTCGAGTAAATATCTTGTTGATGGCAATTTCTTGCTTGTTTAACTAACTTGTTTATATTATTTTTTAGAGTCCTGCCTTCATTCGTATAGCTGAGTCTGGAAGTGCTTGAAAGATATTCAGCAATTATGTCAGCCATCTGTTTGTTCGTTCTCGCTGTTCATATCGGTTAGAGTATTGGAGGATTAGTGTTGGTTTTGATTGTTTTATAACACTAATTATATTCCAGTGATGGCTTTCCTTTTTTGGATCCATTTTCTTCGCAGAATTCTGCCCATTTTTCTTGTTTGAATATCCAAATTTCTTGTTCTATTTTGTGACTAATTTCAATGAGTTCCTTTATGATTTCTTCTGTTTTATTTGTTTTAAGAAGTTCATTTTTATTGTCTCTCTCTGCAATCATTGCCTCGATATTGTGGTCCTTCCAGTAAAGTATTCACAGGTCTTTACGTGTACCTCTAGGTATCGATACTTTTGCAGCTTTGGATATGTTCAAAGAGAATTTTTCCAAGTTTTTGTCAATCGTTCTGTGATTTAATTCTTCGTTGCACAGTTCTTCAAGCTTTTCTGTAAATTTTTTTCCAGTGTTCTTTTATTCTGTTGAAAATTCTCAATTTTGAATTTTAGGGTTGCTAAAATTGGTCTGTGGTCACTGATTGCACTTTTCAGAATTTTCCATTGTGTTGTGGGTGCGATGTTGTAATTTATCGCTGTGATGTCTATTGCGGATTCTGTGCCTGTGGACTTGGATAGATAGGTGTTCTTTTCGTTATTTAACGGCGTAAGGTCGAGGTCGGTTAGCATGTCCTCAACCTGCTGACCTTTGTTATCCTGGACAGGTGATCCCCAAGTTGGTCTTTCGGCGTTAAAATCACCAAGTATGATTGCGATATCCGAAGACGCTTCACTTAATGTCTCTATCAGGCCTGTATTGATGCTAGTATTATCGTGGTGATAAACATTTATGATTGGAATTGTTTTATCTGTAAGATAGATTTCTATTGCCTGAGCTTCAGTCGTGCTTTCTCTAGGCTTACTCTGATTATAGGCGATTTCCTTAAATTTGATTTCTAGAGTTTTAATCAAAACGGCAAGTCCTCCTCCGAATTTTCCCGGTCTGTCCTTTCGTAGTTTTGTATAATCTTTGATATTGAATCTCAGATTCTGATTCAATTTTGTCTCCTGAGGACAATTAATATGTACATTGTTGTCACAGAGAAGACAAGTCAGCTCTTTATTTTCCTCTGGGTACCATTTATATTGAGTTGTAGTAGATTGAATTGTGTCCTCGTAGTAGATTTCTCATCATGAGCTCGAGCTGCATCTCCTGACGCGGCGGTTACCCCGGACGTGGTAGCATTACTGGAGATATCAGTTTTGCTCTTCATTTGAAAATGGGTGCCGTTGCAACGTTAGCCATCTTGGAAACGAACCAGAATTTGGTCAAATATTCCAAGGGTCCAGGGGGGACCGCAAGGAGGTGTGGTCGAACTTCTCCCCTTCCCCCTGGAATGCCGTCACTACAGGATAAAGCACTCTTGGTGAATTTTTTAAATTGTGATTCAGAATCTGCCACTGAAGCTTTACGAGCGTTTCGTTCCTTTAAAGATATTCGAAGCGGCAAAGGGCCAATGAGTTGCTACTCTCTAAAGCGATTGATTAAAAGTTTTGAGGAAACTGGATCTCTGGAACCAAACCTCGAGTGGAAGACCATCGACATGCAAGTCAGTGGCTGTTACGGTTTTGCAGAATGCTGAAGCTATTGAAACGTTATCCACGTATGGAGAAGTAAGTGCTAAACAAGTTTCTCGACAAACGGGGATTTCGTATGGAACAGTTTGGAGAGAACACACATTTAGAATTTTTCTATAAAAATATCCTAACAAAATTCAGAGTTTTCACGAGTTGAAAGTCAGCGATTTTGAGAAGCGTCAAGAATTCGCTGCATGGGTTTTCCGGCAAATTGATATTGATGAAAACTGGCTGTCAAATGTTCTAAAAACAGATGATGCTCACTCTTATCTAAAGGGAGAATTTAACATTCGAAACTGCCTCATTTTGGCAACAGAAAACCCTAGGATTTTTACAGAAATACCACTTCATCAGCACAGAGTTACAGTTTTGTGTGGGTTCACTTCTTCTTTTATTATTGGGCCATTTTTCTTTGAAAAAATCAATGGAAGAACTTTTAAAACCGTTTTTGTAACTGGTGAACGTTATGTTCAACTTATGAGAGAAAAGGTTATTCCCATATTGCAGGACAGACAAGCACTAAGCGAAATAACATTCATGCAAGATGGAGGACCTCCTCATATCTCCCGCGGTGGGAAACAATTGCTGAAGGATACGTTCGGTGGAATTCGTTGATAAGTCGCCACTTTATATACCAGTGGCCCCCAATATCACCAGACTTGACGCCTTACAATTTCGGTTATGGGGGGTACATTAAGTCGCGTTTTTATCGATGCCGGCCTACCACATTGGCCATGTTGAAGGCTTCTATCAGATGGCACGTTTTTATAAATTTCAACTATTTAATTGTAACCATTCTGTCATCTATCGTCTGCAGGCGGTGTTTGAGAATGAAGGGCGCCACATTGAGCAAGGATTGTGACCTAATACAAGAGAGAAGGCAGTTACCTCATGTGCCATATTTTGCAGCTCTTTGTTTTGGGTTATGCGAATAATAAATGCTGTCCTCACATCTTGACCCTTTTTTTTTTCTGGAAACAGTAATTTTTTGTTTGTCATTTGCCCACATCTTATATTATGTCGTGCAGGCCAAAGTGTTATAACTTCTCGAATAACACTGGTATACACAATTTTACCCCTTATGTTTAGTTTATCGCTTTTCGCTCATTAGAAGAAATAGCATAAGGAATAATCTCTGTATCCACCCTCCCCCCCCCTAACTTTAGATGTTTTGCGCAAAAAATAATGCAAAATGATTTTACTACCACATTTTTCAACGCAAAAGGTCGATTTAAAAATGATTTTTTTTAGGGGATACATTTTCAAAATTATGTACAGTATAATAAACAATGATAACATTTGACAAACCCATAGGATATTTGGAATAAAGTACGACAAATATATTTTGTCACTCTCCTCTATATTTCATTTGTTGGATCATGACAAATATCCAGTTAAATAGTCAAGTGTCGACAATTAGTCAAGAAACTATACATTCCTTATAGCACGAAATCCTATTAGTAGTGCCATCATAATTTTTGGTACTATATTAACATATCAAAAATCGTGTATTGATATCAGTAGTTATTTTCAAACATTCAATTTATTTCACAAAACTCCCTCTAAAATATGAATATTTTTTGCTACATGTTTTAATTTGCATATACCTATTTTACATATCTCAGATTGTATTTAAAAATCGTCAACCAATTCTTCTAACTTTTGGCGAAATGGTGTTTTATTAATTTATCATTTGATATTATTAGGGTTTTTTTCCTGGTATTCAAAAAGGAAAAATACGTGTCGTTCAGTTATATTTTTCAATTTATCAAACAATTTGGCCGTTGAATCTCTGATTCTGGTAGAGGGCCATCTAGCGAATAAAGTTGTAACTAAAATCAATTTCGAATTTTTCATTATTTGCCACAAAAAATCCCATTGCATCCTGAACACAATGGTGTTTACCGCATTGCTCTAACGCAAATATTCGCGGAGTTATTAATTTTTAAAGTTGTGCGGGACTTTTGGATCACCCTGTATTGTCACAGAATATACTGTGGTGACCTACTCGGTGAATCATCATCAGTCAAGTGACGCTAAGTCAGAGATTTGTTTGTAAATTGTTTATTTATATCTCTCGGTGGCATTTAGAGATCTGGCAAAATTTGTAAATATTTGTTGAATAATTTTGTTTTGCATATATAAGGCATTCCTAATTTGATCTACTTTCCAACGAAGAAACATCTCAAACATCAATAGGAATAAACTTTATTGAATATGAAAAAAAAAAATACAATTTTGAAAATTTTAAATGGTTAGGTGTGTGTTGGTATTAAAATCAAAAAAGGCATATCCTGACCACGCTCACATGAGCTTTTTAGATGGCAGAGCGCCATCTAGTGGAACAGAAATAAACTAAACGTTGATTTAGCCTGTTCCCTTATATTTGGCCAACCAATTTTCTTAATAAATCGAATGCCTTTTTATTTTATTATCAAATATATATTTATAAACAATACTTAAAGTTACACCACATAAGTTTCTTTTCTATGAAAAATCAATATTTATTTCAAAGAGAAATATTTACTATTTCTAACTTTTTTGAATGAAGTATGAGAGGGTGAAAATATGAAGAGTAATGGCGAACGGAAAAATAAAAGTGTCCAGGGGCGGGAATCGAACCCACAACCTTCCGCTTACCGGGCTTTTATTTTTCCGTTCGCCATTACTCTTCATATTTTCACCCTCTCATACTTCATTCAAAAAAGTTAGAAATAGTAAATATTTCTCTTTGAAATAAATATTGATTTTTCATAGAGAAGAAACTTATGCAGTGTAACTTTAAGTATTGTTTATAAACACACGCCGCAGTCCTTTATAATGTATTATAAGTTACTTTAAATATTATTTACGAACGGAAAGATACGTCCAGGGTAGCCTAGTGGACATGGCATCTGCCCGGTAAGCGGAAGGTTGTGGGTTCGATTTCCGCCCCTGGACACTTTTATTTTTCCGTTCGCCATTACTCTTCATTTTTTCACCCTCTCATACTTCATTCAAAAAAGTTAGAAATAGTAAATATTTCTCTTTGAAATAAATATTGGTTTTTCATAGAAAAGAAACTTATGCGGTGTAACTTTAAGTATCTATATATATAAAAATGAATGTGTGTGTGTGTGCGTGTGTGACAATTGACAATTAAAAATTATTTATTGTCTTCTAGACAATATTACATCAATCAATCAATGAGAGAGAGAAAGAGAAGAAAAAGAAATATATTACAAAGAATGAATGAAATATTTACAAATATATTACATATATTTTACAAGGGGGATGAAGATAGAAAACCTCGACGCTGGAGAGTCCTGGACCAGGCGATGAGCGGGTCCTCCACCGCTTCTCCGAGCCCAACCTGGACAAAGTAACGATAAATTCGCAACTTTGCCGACGCCAGGATGGAAAGGGCGTCGTCCTCAAGGCCGGACCCGCCGAAGATCCAAGCCTGCAAGTCAGGGGGCCGCCCTATGATGTTGAAGGTCTCTCTGATGAGAGGCCTGATGGAGCGGCAGCACCAGTAACGGTGGCCGAGGGAGCGGTCGATGGACCCGCAGGCAGGACAGGAGGGGCCGACCGAGGCAGGATGGGCCGGATGGGGCAGGGCGTGGAGGGCCAACTTGAGGGCCGCGTCAGCCTCGTGGCCCGAGTGGGCGCAGCGCCGCAGCGAGGCCCAGTCGATCCTGGATGGTGGTGGACCGATGGTGGGCGACCATCTCGAGGTAAACCTTGAGATGGGCGTGGCGGCGAGGCGCGGGCGATCCAGGGCCCGTCGGGCCGAGCGGGTCGTGAGGCCGTTGAGGAACGGCGTAGCCGTCCCTCGCAGCACCACGGCCGCAGCTAAAGAGCTAGATGAGGGTGCAGACTCCGCCCCGAAGCCCACGGCGTTCTCGGAGGTCAGCCTCCGACAGAAGGCGCCCAGGGCCGCGGCGTCAGCCAGGGCCGAGCGCATAGGTCGGGCGGTGAGGTGGCCCTCCACGAGAAGGTCCCGGACTCGGGCTCCGCGCCAGCGGGCAGGGGCCAGGAAGTCGGGAGGGCGAAGGAACCGGCAGCCACCGATGATTGGGATGTCCAGCAGCAGGGATGCGGGGACCGCCCGGTGATTGAGGCTCAGGATCTTGGAGGCCTCCTCCCACAGCTTCAGCAACCGGAGACGGCGGGGCTGGAGAGGCGTGCCGTCTGGTGGAGGGCGGATCCAGGCCTCGCTGCCGCTGGCGACCAGCCAGTCGAAGCCGTTCCTGCCTCCGCGGAGCGCGACCTGCACACCCTTGAGGCAGGCGAGCTGGAGTTGGGTTGCCAGGTCGAGGAGGCCGAGGCCTCCGATGGCTACGGGCCTCGCCATGACGGCGGCGGGAAGCCACGCCGTGTGCTCGGGCCCCCAGACGAACCTCGCTAGTCTGGCCTGCAGCTTGGCGATGGTCGGGGGTGATGGCAGATACCCGTGCAGGTGATGCTGGATGGTGGAGCCCACCAGCGAGTTCGCCGCTCTAGCTCGTCCGACGAGGGATAGGCCGCGGGTGAAGGGCGTCCATCTGCGGCAGGCGGACTCCAGGAGGGCGAGAAGATGCTGCTCCTGATGGGCTACGGAGCTTCTGGGGGCGATGTCGAGCCCGAGGACCCTGATGGAGGTGGTCGACCAGGAGGCGCCGAGAGGGGAGTCGCCGCGGTTGCGCCAGGCTCCGCACCAAAGGCCCGCGCTCTTCCCGAGGTTGACGGCGATACCGGAGGCCCGATTGAAGTCTTCGAGGACGGTCGCCACCCACTCGAATTCTTCGTCGCGATGGAAAAGGAGGACGATGTCGTCGGCGTAGGCGATGACGTTGCCCACGCCGAGGGTCAACTCCAGGCGACGAAGCAGCGGCCCCGTAGCGATGCTAATGAGGGCGGCACTCACGGCGCAGCCCTGTCTTAGGCCGTTGAGGAGGGGGAAGGCGGTGGTGTGAAAGCCTCCAGCCCGGATCGTTGCGTCCGCCCCGGCGTACAAGATGTTAATCCAGCCCATGAAGGCCGGCGGGAGGTGGAGGGACGTCATCAGGGACTCCAGGAAGCCGCGGTCCAGGGAATCGAAGGCGGACTCCAAGTCGACGCCCATGACGGCCAGCGGCGAGCCCATGGCGGTTGCCTCCTCAACAGCATCCGTCACCTTGGCGATGTTCCAGGACGGGGACCTCCCGGGGACGGCGTAAGTCTGGCAACCCGGCACAAGGGTCCGCAGGTGGGGCTTGAGGCGCCGGTGAAGGATGGCGGCCAGGACCCTGTAGTCGGCCGAGGGCAGCGCGACGGGCCTGTAGCCGTCAAGGCCGCGACCTCCGCGGGCCTTGGGCACGAGGCAGATGGAGCTGCGCCGCGTCGACGGAGGTAGGGCACCGCGGAGCCGTGAAGCCGCGAACACCCGGGCCAGAGCTTCCGCGAAGAAGTCCTCGTTGAAGGCGACGAGGAGTTCGCACGGCAAGCCGTCTCAGCCGGGGGCCTTTCCGCGAGGGAGGTGCTCGATGGCGTTGGCGATCTCGCTGGGGCTGATGTCCGGCCGGTGGAGCGGGTCCTCCTCACTCAGCTCGCAGGTGGTGGTAGGCGCGCTGCTGGCGATGAAGGCAGCTCCCGCAGCTGGATCGGTGGTGGGACGGGCGAAGCGGGGCCGGAAGGTCGCGAACGCCCTCCGCCGAAGCTCGGGGCCCTCGATGACGTTATCATCGTCGTCCCTGATGACGCTGACCGGGCGTCGGAGGCGGATGGCGCGTGCCAGGTCTGGCAGCGATGGGTAGTCGGCCCGGATGGAGGAGGCCTCAAGCTGCGCCGCGATGTAACGTCTCGCCCTGTAGACGTAGCTGTCACTGGCAGCGTGGCGTGGGTCGTGCAGGGATCTGGCCTCCGCCAGCAGCCCCGCCTTGATGGAGGTCCACCTATCCCAGAAGGTCCCGTCGTCGTCATCGTGCGCTGCGTCTTCCTCCAACTCCCGGATGTAGCCAGCCAGATGTTCGAGAGCAAGGCCCGAGCGGAGCATCGCGGCCAAGCGAGGCTGGGTGGGGGAGGAGACGGCGGTGGTGGGCGGGCCCACCTGGAGCAGCACGAGGCGGTGGTCCGAGAGGTGGTAGTGGCTGGTCGCGTAGATGGACACGCGATCCAGGACTCCAGCAGGGACGAGTATCCGGTCCAGGCGGTTCGATTCGACTTGGTCGCCGTGCATGGCGACTCTGGTGGGCAGGTGGGCGGCGTCGAACTGGGTGGCCACGTCGACCAGCGCGGCCAGGTCCAGAAGAGCGGCGAGGGCATCTGACGATGGTGATGATGAGGGCCCCCGATCCCTGATATTAAAATCGCCGATGATCCAGCAGGCCCCCTCCTCCTCCTGTGCCGCCAGGAGCTCCAGTTGCCGGTTTCGCTCCCGGGTTCATGTGCCAGATGAACGGCGATGGCCGTCATCTCCTCGCCGTGGACATCTATTGTTGCCAAGGCGATGTGGCCCGGCCACAGGATACGCTGTCGTAGCACGGCGACGCCTGGTCCGAAGACGCAGGCGAGTCCGGATCCCGAGATGGCTACGGGATGGGCCAATATAACAGCGCTGTAGCCGAGGCAGAGGTCTTGGCCGCTGCCCAGATGAAATGAGTTTGTCTCCTGGACAAACGCGATGTCCACGTGATGTTGTTTGAGGAGATGACAAAGGGCAAGGCTCCTCCCCCGAGTGGCGAGCCCTCGCGCGTTGATGGTGGCGACGCGGTGGTTCATTGGCGCTGTAGATCTCGCCGGACCTTCCTGGTCTTCTGGAGGGTCTTGCGGATGGTGGAGTTGGAGTCTGGGCACGAGGCCTTGAAGGTGTCGTGCAACTTGTCGAGGGTGGCGACCTGTTCTTCTGTCAGCGTGGGCGCTAGCCTCTTCATGGTGGTCTCAGAGGTGAGGAGCTGCTGTGCGTCCTTGCAGTTAAGGCCGGGCAGCTTGTGCCAGTCGATGGAAAGGGTGGGGGTCTCCTCGATGTGCTTCAGCAGCTGTTTGAGTGCGGATTCTCCCCGGGCAGGCGTGGATGGAGGTGAGGTCAGCCCCTCCACCGACATCTCGTGGTCGAGCGGAGAGATGCGAGGCTCGGGGGGCCGCGGGAAAGCCAGGGAAGCAGGGAGGGCGGCATGGGCGGGCTGGGCGAGATCCATCGGTTCGGCAGGATGGGGCGCCGAGGGGATCGCCGGAGACTCTGTTGATTTCTTTGCCGGTTGGACAGGGGACGCCGGTGTTGCGGGCGCCGGTGCCGGCTTCCTTGGCTGCTGAGGAGGAGGAGGAGGAGGGGGGGGAGGCCTTGCGTCGGTGGGAGACGCTGCTTGCCTGGGGCTGCCGTTCCCTTGCCTGGCGAGCGCTGGGCAGTTGGCTCTGCGGTGGCCCTGTTTCCCGCATTTTGAGCATTTGATGCCAAAGGAGAGGAAGGCCTGCAGGGTGTCTCCCTTGGACTGGATCTCCAGGCGGGTGGGCAGCCTGTCCAGTTTGATGCCGTCGTTGAGCAGGATGAAGGCCTCCCGGCGGCCGTCGGTGAATGTGAACTCCCCCATTTTGACCAGGATGGGGGCGATGGAGGTGACCCTCCCGTATGGGCTCAGGGCGTTCACGACGGTGAAGTCCTCCACGAAGCCTGGCAGGTTGGCGACGACGATCCGTTCGGCCCTCTTGCGGTAGGGGAAGACCCTAAGGGTCGTTCCCTCGATCTCTAGGTCGCCCTCAACCAGACGGCGCGCAAGATCTTTGGTCGCCATGCCCACGAGGAAATGGCCGTTCATTTTGCCGAATTGTGTGATGTTATTTGGCCCCCCGACCAGCTTGGACATTGCCTTTAGGTAGGTGTAGTCCGGGATCTCTGGGCACCGCTCCACGAAGATGTAGTTTTCGTGGGTAGATGAGTTCTGCCTCGCCTTGGCCTCGGCGATGTTGGCGCGTGTCGCCTTGATCTCCTTAGGCGGCACTGTTCTCGGCCCTGTTGGCCGCTTCAGCTGCTGGGAGCTGGGCTTATCAGCAGGCCTGCTAGGCTGCTTGGCAGCGTGCTCCGGCGTTGTTGAAGTGCGGCGCCGTTTCTTGCTCTTCACAACGGTAAAACCCTCGTTGGCGTCGACCTCCGCCATCTCGCTGTCGGCCCAGTTGAGCGAGGCCGGGCTAGCTGGAGTTGCGCTGGTAGCAGCAGCAGTTTTCGGCGCCGTGACGTCACCACCCGCGGCGGCCGGATTTGCATGCATGTCGCCTGCCGGCGAATTTGCATAGTTTTCAGATTCTGAAGAATTTTCATTGAAATTCTTCAAATTTCCGTTTTTCGGGGCTAATTTCTCGCCCGCTTGCGACAGGTTGCTGGGCCTTTCAGGCACTTGATCAGCAGAGCCTGGGCCATCTTTTGGTACCAAATTCGACATACCATCCGCCATCAACACGCACGCCAGAGGCGAAAACGGCGGAGCTCGAAAAAGCGTGGCCGCTCGCTCGCGTGTGTGTGTGTGTGTGGTCTGTTTGTCCTTTATGCCTGACCAAACCACTCATTGGAACGCCATGAAACTTTGGGAAGTTATTTAGTATAGTACTGGGAAGGTTTCTAGCAAATAAAATTTTTGAAATAACTTTTCGCTTTAAAATAATCAAGATAAATATTCTAATTTATCTGTTATAATTCAACAATCTGCTCTAAATATTATCATGATGATACGATGATTTTGTAATGTAGAAAATTAGGAAAGACAAAATTCAGGATGACACGGCAATTTATTTGAGACAAGAATAATGATACAATTCCAAGGCAAGATACTATTCCTTTAACTTCCAATTACCGAGGGAACCAATTAATAATGATTTTATTCAACTTATCGAGTATTTTTCAAGGGACCGGGAAAAAATGTTCACTTTATCGAGAGATTCGTTAGACAAACCTTTACTCGGGTAAAACACGGGCGAAGCCGGGTACGTCCATACAAGAATAATGATACAATTCCAAGGCAAGATACTATTCCTTTAACTTCCAATTACCGAGGGAACCAATTAATATTGATTTTATTCAACTTATCGAGTATTTTTCAAGGGATCGGGAAAAAAATGTTCACTTTATCGAGAGATTCGTTAGACAAACCTTTACTCGGGTAAAACCCGGGCGAAGCCGGGTACGTCCGCTAGTTGTTTATAAACACACGCCGCAGTCCTTTATAATGTATTATAAGTTACTTTAAATATTATTTACGAACGGAAAGATACGTCCAGGGTAGCCTAGTGGACATGGCATCTGCCCGGTAAGCGGAAGGTTGTGGGTTCGATTCCCGCCCCTGGACACTTTTATTTTTCCGTTCGCCATTACTCTTCATATTTTCACCCCCTCATACTTCATTCAAAAAAGTTAGAAATAGTAAATATTTCTCTTTGAAATAATTATTGATTTTTCATAGAAAATAAACTTATGCGGTGTAACTTTAAGTATTGTTTATAAACACACTCCGCAGTCCTTTATAATGTATTATAAGTTACTTTAAATATTATTTACGAACGGAAAGATACGTCCAGGGTAGCCTAGTGGGCATGGCATCTGCCCGGTAAGCGGAAGGTTGTGGGTTCGATTCCCGCCCCTGGACACTTTTATTTTTCCGTTCGCCATTACTCTTCATATTTTCACCCTCTCATACTTCATTCAAAAAAGTTAGAAATAGTAAATATTTCTCTTTGAAATAAATATTGATTTTTCATAGAAAAGAAACTTATGCAGTGTAACTTTAAGTATTGTTTATAAACACACTCCGCAGTCCTTTATAATGAAATATATATTTTTATATGAAGCTAGGGGGTCGTTGGGATAAAGTGTGTCCATTAGTGGATGCATCATAAGCTTTCAAGCACATTGATCTATTACTGGCTAAATGGAAATATCTATCCATCAATAAAAGACATGTTTCACCCAACGACCTACTCTCATCATTTGAGGAATATAGGTTGATTCTTCTTCATGCTATTGAATCTACCTGAATTGGGCATAGACGTAAGAGATTTGTCCTTCCAAGTCTTCAACACACGAATACCAGTTGAATAATTCCTAGTGCTAACTATACAGAATTTTGGCCATTCAAGTCTTCAATACATGAAGTCAGTTTTTATTGAATACTTGCTTTTTATTCTTTCTTATCTGAAAATTGGGTTAAGTAAAAAGCGTATGCCTTTGTCATTAAGACTGAGAGCACTACTCAGTGGTAGGCCGACTTAACTCCAAAAGAAATGGCCGCCTCTGACATGAGGAACAGACGTCATGTGCAGCCGCTCCTAACATGGAGTACAAACGCTGCTCATCCCATATCCCTGGATCAGGAGCCCTTACAGGGTACTATCAGCCGGGCCAGCTGAACCCAGGTTTTTTAGCGAGCTTGTTACTGCTCCCCCTCCTCCTTTTTCATCCGGGTTTGGGACCGGCAAAGGCGGAGTTAATATTTGCTAGTGTTAACAAAAGGATAATTATTACTTTATAGTCTCAATCACATGAAGCCCAGCTTTACTGAAATTCTTATTATGACGAAATAATAATTGTCCTCTTACCTATAAATCCCAGAAATCTTCACTAATAAATGCTTGCTAATGACAAGAACAATTTCACTTCATATTTTCAATAATACTGTATATTGATTGCAACAAGAACATTTGATAATTCGAGCTTTAGCACGTGAAGCCCGATTTCACAGATTGGTAACTAGAGCATTTATCCCTTCAAGCTACCTGAAGCTTAGATTCAGTAATCATTTGATAGTGTTACCAAAAACACGAGGGGGTTGGTGGAAGGATGGTCTATGTTGTGATATGTGATGGATTATCATATACTATGAATTTTGTCTATTTGATATGTTGTAACTATTTTCATGTAAATATCATTTTATCTTTCAACGCTATGCAAATCCATGGCGATCTTTCAATATGTAAAACTCCTCGCTGTATAAAAGAGAACTATTTGATGGTGAAATAAATTCTTTCAACCGGACATGAGTGGTTGTCACCTCTAGTATTTTTAACCTAATATTTTAACATGGCGCAGCCGAAAGCCGATATTTTGTTTTTGAGCTTTGTCTAGGTCTCTAAAAGAAAAGAGCAGAATTACAAAACATGGAAAATATAAAGCCACCTGCCGAATTTGTGCCATATAATGGTGAGAAGAAATGGGAAACTTGGCGTGAAGCATTTGAAATTTTTTCTATAGCTGCAGACTTGGAGAGCATGCCATTGGTACGTCAACGAGCCATTTTGAAACATATTCTTGGTGAAAAAACGGTGTCGATATATAAAACATTCAGAGTAACAGAGAATGAAGCTTACCCAAGTATTAAAGAGATGCTCGACATGTTCTCAAAACATTTCAAACCCTTTAAAAATATAATACAAATTAGAAACAAATTTTTCACAAGCGTACAAAAGGAAGGGCAAGGTATAACTGAATTCGTTACGGAATTAAAACAACTCGCCCAGGAATGTGAATTCGAAGAATTGGCTGAATCTCTCATCAGGGATCGTTTCATAATTGGAATGATAGATCAGGAAGTAAAAAAGAAGTTGTTGGAAGATCCCCAGTTGACCCTACCAAAAGCAATTTCCGTAGCCACGATTGCCGAGTCTGTCTGCGTACAAATAGCGTCATGGGAAGAAAAACAGGCCATGATTGAGAAGATTAACAAAAATACCTGGGAGAAAAATAGAAGTCGAGTAGAAAAAGCTAAAGCAGGACCCAGTATTGCAAGCACTAGAAATGAATGCAAGTGGTGTGGACAGCAACACACATATGGTAATTGCCCAGCATACAGAAAGACATGTAACACATGCGGGAAACTAAACCATTTCGCAGCAGTTTGTAGGACCAGACGCATAAGAAACCTTATAGCGGAAAATGAAGGCGACGAATCCTTCGAAGGAGGTATCAATGTAAATAAGGTTCTTGTTAAGACCGTTCGGTCGGACAAATGGTCCGCTGTGATAAGTATAAATGGCAATAAGACGTCTGTACATTTGGATACTGGTGCGCAGATTAATGTGCTTCCTCAGAAAGTGATAAGCTTGTGGCCAGCAAAGCCAATAATCAAGCCCACGTCGTTAAAGGCATATGCATATGGACATTCGGAATTACCTATCGTGGGGAAATGTGAAGTGTTATGCCAATATGGTAGAAAGAAAAGCTTATGTGAATTTATTATTGCGGATGTCGATGCGCAGACACTCATCACAGGCGACACTTGCGAGAAGCTTGAGATTTTGAAACGAATCAATCAAATAAACTCGCATCAAATGATTTTACATGATCAAACGAAAAAAATACTCGAACAATTTCATGAGGTGTTTCAAGGAGTTGGAGTGATAAACTCTGAATGTAAAATGTATACAAAACCTGAGTATCCGCCTGTACGTGCCCTTCCAAGACGCATCCCGGCAAGCCTAGGAAATGAAGTTTAGTCTGAATTGGAAAAGATGGTAAAGCAAGGAATAATTACGAAGATTTATCATGAAACAGAGTGGTCTCACCCTATGGTCGTAGTGAAGAAAAAATCGGGCCAAATTAGAATATGTTTGGATCCACGCAAATTGAATCAGGCCCTGGTGAGAAGACACTTCCAGACTCCGGCTCCATCTGAATTATTACATCAGATTCCCAAGGCTGATTATTATACCGTGTTAGATGTAAAATCGGCCTATTGGCATGTTCCGGTTGCCAACGAATGCAGAGATCTGTTGGTGATGGCTACACCATTCGGTTTGAACATATCGGCGCAAATATTCGTGGAAATGATGACAAATATTTTTAAGAACAGTTTTCGGAACGTCACATATGTAGATGACTTGCTGATATACGCAGATAGCATTGAAGAACATAATGAAAAATTGAAAGGTATACTAGAAATTGCAAGGAGAAACAATATCAAATTCGACTTGACTAAGGCTCAAATATGCAAAAAGGAGGTTAGTTTTTTGGGCCACATGATTTCGAAAAATGGAATTGATCCAGAGCCAAATAAGGTCGACAAAGTGATCAACCTCAAAAAGCCAGAAGATAAAAAGTCGCTTCAGAGAGTCATGGGTCTTTACAACTATTTAGGAAAATTTATTCCGAATCTAGCCGCGTCAACGTCTAACATAAGAGGAATATTAAAAAAGAATGTGGTCTGGCACTGGGGCCCTAGACAAGACATCGAATTCCATCACATTAAGGAATGCGTTCGAAACGCTCCTTCGTTGGGCCATTACGACAAAACTAAGACGTTAGTTTTACAATGTGATGCCAGCAAGGATGCTATGGGAGCTGCTCTGCTGCAAGAGAGTCGACCGCTGGCGTTTGCATCCGCATCATTCAACGATTCTCAGAAACAGTACTCACAGATTGAAAAAGAATTATTGAGCATTTATTACGGATGCAAAAAGTTCGAATATTTATTATTAGGACACACATTCATAATCCAGACGGATCATCAGCCTTTATTACCACTTATCCAAAAACCGTTAACTGATATATCGCCTCGACTGCAGAGAATAGTTATGAAACTCTTTGCTTTTGATTTTAAATTGCAATATCGGCCTGGAAAATGTTTAATTCTCGCAGATACCCTATCCAGGGATACTCATCCCATAGACGAACTCCCAACTCCCTTTCTCGAGGACAGAAGAATGGTCAAATTAATATCTGCCAATATCTCGGACGAAAAACTGATTACTCTACAGAAGGATACCCGAGAAGATACAACGCTGTTAAAAATAATCCACCACGTTATTGAAGGGTGGCCAATAAGCAAAAAAGATGTAGATGAAGATGTAAAACCCTATTATGATTTTAGACACCGTATTTACCTATGGAATGAGTTATTATGTGTCGGATCGGCAATAGTGGTTCCTGGAACACAAAGAAACTACATGCTCGAATTATTACATAAATCTCATCAAGGGATATCAGCAATTCAGGGTTTGGCACGTGAATCTCTTTTCTGGCCAGGAATGTCCATGGACATAGCTGAGAGAGTTAAAAGTTGTGACATTTGTCAAAAATACCAGAAATCTAAAACACGGGAGACGTTAAGATCATTTCCAATTCCGGATTATCCTTGGCAGACAGTCTCTATGGACATATTTTATATTGAAAGAAAGCCTCATTTATTAATTGTGGACAGATTTAGTGGTTACCCGGAGGTTTATGCATTAAACCCGCCTACTGCGACCAATGTCAGAAACAAATTAAGAGAGACATTTGCACGATTTGGAATCCCGGAAACTATTATGTCCGACAATGGACCCCCGTTCCACTCAGAGATAATGACAGACTTCTGTACAAAATGGGGCATAAGGCAAATTTTCTCAAGTCCACACCTTCATAGATCCAATGGACTGGCAGAAAGGAATATCCAAACAATAAAGACTTTATTGAACAAATGTAAAGATCAAGGATCCGACGCATACCTGGCCCTGCTGACCTACAGAAATACTCCAAAGAATGACCTACCGTCCCCGGCACAACTATGTTTGTCTAGAAGTCTCCGCTGCCTCATCCCAAGAATCACCCCGCTATATGGCCCGTGCAAAACCAATCAAAGACATATAGAGAATGCAAAGAAAAGAAGACAAATTTCGATGAAAAGGTATTACGACAGAAGCAGTAAAATCTACCCTAAGGTCAGCGTGGGAGAGGAGGCCTGGTGCCAACTGTCTCCAAAACAGGCATGGACACCAGTGAAGATTACAGCTCACGGGAATTCGCCTCAAAGTTTCAAAGTCGAAACACCATCTGGAAGGGAATTCCTCAGAAATCAACAATTTCTAAGACCAAAAAATGGACCATCCGGAAAAGGGGAATCGCCCTCCTTGGGGACCTCGTTCTCAGGTGAATCGTCTCCAGTAGCGGCGGACTCCAGCAGTTGGGAGAGAACTACTGAAGAGGAGCCAGTCGCAGGACCATCTACAACTCCAATACAACAACAACCACGTGATGGGATGGCTGTGCCCTCTGAGAACTCATCTGTAATGCCCCGGTTCTCTAGGTTCGGTAGAGAGCTGAAGAAACCACAAAGGCTTGGGTTTTGAGGAAGGGGAAACGTGTTGTGATATGTGATGGATTATCATATACTATGAATTTTGTCTATTTGATATGTTGTAACTATTTTCATGTAAATATCATTTTATCTTTCAACGCTATGCAAATCCATGGCGATCTTTCAATATGTAAAACTCCTCGCTGTATAAAAGAGAACTATTTGATGGTGAAATAAATTCTTTCAACCGGACATGAGTGGTTGTCACCTCTAGTATTTTTAACCTAATATTTTAACAGTCTAAACCGTTGGTTTTCGACCGCTTCGACCCGGGTTCGATTTCCGCATTGGACACTTTTCTCTGATTAAAAAAAAATGCTCCAATGGCCCTCGATTCTTGCAAAATTCCAACCCCATCAGCGAGTGCAAGTAACCAATCGGGTCTCTGGCACATTTGTAAGTGCAAAGTCGAACTGCTTTTCACATGTGTAGACATGTGATGCAATTACAGTAAAAGCAGTCGCCTTCTACCCACTATGATTATCATCATGGCCTGTACCACGTGTACTAGGGATAAACAAAAAAAAAAAACACGGGTTTCGATAAATCATTTCCAGCGATGACAAAAATTGAAGAAGGGGAACATTTATAAACAATCATTTCCAGTTTATTTAGAACATATTCTTGGCCACAGTGATGATTTAAGAATCTAAACTAGAACAAACTACGACTATTACACTGGATTCTATTGTTAAAACATCTAATGGCTTATTCATTCTTCTATGGATTAATTTTAAACATCATCAACTTATCACTCTATATTGCTTATAAATATATTTTAAGCGTTATTTTCAAACATATATTTTTATAACCTATTTCTCTCTTCAGCCAATATACTGCAATTATTAAAAAGGTGTCACTAGGCTGATGAACATAATGGTATGTTCATCACCATAGTGACACCTTTTTAATAATTGCAGTATATTGGCTGAAGAGAGAAATAGGTTATAAAAATATATGTTTGAAAATAACGCTTAAAATATATTTATAAGCAATATAGAGTGATAAGTTGATGATGTTTAAAATTAATCCATAGAAGAATGAATAAGCCATTAGATGTTTTAACAATAGAATAGATATTTATTGATGAATAACACTTGTTACATAACTAACAAGCTATATATAACAAGGCAACATTTGTGCGCTCCAGGAACATGGGTTAACTAAATATATAATAATCCACAAAATAATTATCAACAGGCGCATTAAGAAGAAAGTGTGGCTAAATCAATTCAATGTAAAATTAACCTCTTTTTCAGTGATAATTGATGATTAATTTAAATATTTACTGACAATAGGATATCAAATGTGATATTATTCCGATCAGTTTTCTTATCAGAGTTGTATTTGGGACTTCAGAACAGGAAAATTGTGGTCTCAATTCTGGAATAAATTGTATATGTGTTCAACTTATCACATTATTTTACACATTTATATATAGAAGCACAGGCCGCCTCTCCCGTCAAAATAAACGTCAAAGCCTGACGCCATCTATTGACCGTCGCCGCAACTAACGGCCTCGGGTCGGTGACAAAGCCACAACACCAGCTTTGGCAAACTGAGAAACGTCCACCTAGAGACCATGGTTTCGGGCTAATGGCCCTCGTCAGTCTAGGGCGGACTTTATTCCATGAGATCCACCCGGGATCTAATGGAATCTTCACAATCTACCAAAGAGGTGTTTCGCTGGCAAGGTGGCTGGGCCAAATCTATGGCTAAAATATAGATGGCGTCAGGTTTTGACGTTTATTTTGACGGGAGAGGTGCCCTGTGCTTCTATAGATCAATTTCCTCCCGGCAAATTTTCCATCTACATTTATATATATAATAAAACTTTAAAAGATGGAAAAACACGCCACTAATTGTATATGAAGTATGTTTCTTATAAAGACCTTGACTTCTGATAGTGACAAATGATGGGAATTCGGCGTTTTTGTTTGTTTCAAAAAAGGTCATCCATCTATAAGCTTTTGTCAGATAGGTATTTCTAAATCTTTGTTGTTTGTCACATTGTTATCAGTTCATCAAAGGTTCAGTGATTTTTTCAATTTCGGAAATTTTTAAAGAATTCCAAAAAATGTTTTTAGTAAATTTTATCAAACATGCTATAAGAATGCTTGTTCTCCGGTATCTCACTACTGATGATATATTGTTCTCATGAGAGATAGGACCGCTTCAAGAAGTAATTTCTGCTAGTTGTCGAGGATGTTACTGTAAGGGCAGGTTGCATCTTCCAGGTTTTATTTAGAAATCTCTTTTCTAATATAAGAGGGCGGAGAATTTAAGTAAGATTCTATAGGCTTCCAAGAGAGACAGCCAAAATTATGGTTGAACTCGGTCTCTCCTGGGAATGGCCTCTTATTAGAGAACAGTCATGTCAGGTCAAGTTTGAACAAGATGAGAAATCAACAACACACATCAACACACACAACACACTCAACACACACATTTCCCTTATTTTATATTATAGTTGTGAAACACGTTCTGAAAAGATGCCGGTCATGTGCGAAGAGAAAATTAAGCTCGACGAACCTGCCAAATCACAACATGGTGCAATAATATGGAAACAATATTGCCTTAATTCGGATATTAACCTTCTCTAAAATTGAAAAACAAGGAATTTCTTCCTTCTACCGCCGAAGTTGTACGAGAGGTCGCAGCGATTTTTCATTGCTTCAGAAAATTCCTTATCAAAAATGATAATAGCTTACAGCAAGCTTGGATCTGAATAATAAAAATGCAATTCAGAATAACACACAAAACACAACATACATCATAGTGTGAGTATATATATATAAATGACCAAAATGATTTGACAACTCTGTATTTTGTTCTTCTAACTCGTAACTTGTAAACAAGAAGTTTATAATATTTTTTGTTCTTTCCTGTTTTTAAATTGGATCTTAAATAAAATAATGATATAAAAAGGATTTATCTTTTTAATTCAGCCCAAATTAACACAATTGGCAGCAGAGTCCGTGGTTTATTGAATATTGTAATAAAAGGAAATAATAGCAAACGACTTAAGCCTAATCGGTATTTATGCGTAAAGCAAAATAAATTTTGTTGTCTAGAGAAAATCTTCAACAAAATATTGTTTTTTTTTTCTTTTTGATATTCAATATAAACTAAAAATTGTTGGAAAATAAAATGAACGAAATACCAATTGCAAAATTTGATGGTGATAATTTTCCAAGTTGGAAATATAGGGTTGAATCGATTTTAGAAAGCAAAGATTTGATCAATTTTTTGATTGAAGATCCTCCAGGAGAAGAATCAGAAAGACAAAAATGGAAAATAAAAGACTCACAAACAAAAGGTATTATAACTTGTGCCATGAAAGATTCTCAGGTTTCATTAATTCTCACATGCAAAACATCAAAACAAATATGGGCATCCTTAACCAAAAGATATGAAGGAGACATTAAAAAGAAAAGTATTGAGGCACGGAATAATGTTTCTCGTCTTCGGATGTATCCTGAAGAAAGTTGGAAAGACTACCTTCATAGATCAGAAAAATTATTAGAAAATGCCAAAATTATGGGAGCCACCATAGATGATGAAGAATTTATCTATTCGGTAATTAAAGGCCTGCCACAAAAATACAATATTATTGCCATGCAAATAAATACTATGAATAATCCTACACTTTCAGATGTTAAATCACAGTTTTCCCTGTATCAAGAAAGGTACCACGAGAAAGATTTTTCATCCTCATCTGCATATAAAGTATCACAAAGTGAATCAAAGAAATTTTATCCAAAAAATAAATTTAAATATAAACCTGAGTGTTATATCAGTAACAAAAGAGGACACAAAGCTAATGACTGCTGGCATAATCCAAAAAATAAAGGCAATAATAATAGAAAAGAAGATCTTAACAAACCCAGCACAAGTGGCTATAAACCTAAATTTGGAAATCAGCAGAAACAAACTGGAAATTCACATAATGAAAAGGCAGCAAATTGTCTGATAGCCAAAAATCAAGAAAAGAGTGAACAGGAATGGATAATTGATAGTGGTGCTACAAGCCATATGACATCCTGTTTTGAACTTTTAAAAGATTCAGAAAATAAGGAAAAGAAAATAATCCTTGCTGATGACACTCAAATTGAATCCAAAGCTATAGGAAATGTGAAAATCAAAACAAAAGAAGAAAATTTACTTATCCTCAAAGATGTACTATTTGTTTCACAAATCAAAGGAAATTTGTTGTCTGTAGGAAAATTAGTACAAGACTACCAAAGAATAATTTTTAGCAAAGACAAATGTACTATAATAGATTTCAAGGATCAAGTCATATTGGAAGCTCCAAAAATTGATGGTTTTTATATAATAAACTCCTCTGATTCAAGGGATGAAGAAGATAAAGTCTTCAAAGTTAATTGGGATATTTGGCATAAAAGACTGGGCCACCCTAATGAAAATTACATGACTATAATGAAAAACAAAAACTTAGTATACAAATTTGATTGCATATCTAAAGAAGCTTTAATGATTGCATTACATGTATTAAATCTAAATACTCAAGAAAACCTTTTAAAAGAATTGAAAAAATTCAAACCTCACAATCATTAGAACTTTTGCATATTGATTTAATTGGGCCCATAAAAGAAGAATCTATTGGTAAAGCAAGATTTATTCTTACTATAGTAGATGACTATTCAAGGAAATTATTCACTAGATTCTTAAAAGCAAAATCAGAAACTCAAGAAATACTTAAAGAATTTATAGAATATATAGAGAACACCACCAATAAAAGGATTTAAAAATTCAGGAGTGATAATGGTACTGAATTCAACAACCAAGAATTGGAATCCTATCTGAAAAGGAAAGGAATAGAACATCAAAGAACTACTTTTTTTTCTCCTGCTCAAAATGGAAGATGTGAAAGAGCTAACAGAAGCCTAATAGAAGGAACAAGAGCCCTATTAATAGAATCTGGATTACCAATAAAATTTTGGGCTGAAGCTATGAATACCTATACATACCTTAAAAACAGAACTCCTTCTTACCATAATACTAACAAGACTCCAGAGGAAATGTTCACTGGAAGAAAACCTAAAGTCTCTCACTTAAAGGTTTTTGGTTGCAAAGTAGAATTCTGGACACCTAAACATAAAAGATCTAAATTTGAAAAAATTACTAAAACAGGCATTTTTGTGGGATATTCTTCATGCAGAAAAGCATATAGAATTTGCAACCCAGAAAATTTTACAATTACAGAAACAAGAGATGTTGCCTTTTTAGAAAATCAAAAAGGTGCAGAACTATTAACTTCTAATGAACAAGACAGCACAGATTACTCAATCATCAAGATAGATGGGACTGCAGAAGAAGAAACAAATTCATCATCAGGAGATGAAGAATCCTCTGTTGAAATTCAGAATCCAGCATCAAATACAAGATACAACTTTAGACACACACATAGACCAGGCTTCTATTATGAACCAAGTTTGAGTGAAGAAGAATATGAAGAAAATTCAATTATTCAAGCCCCAAATGATACTCTATTAATGACTCAGTATCAAAATCATATACCAAAAACTTATAAAGAAGCAATTGAATGCCCACAAGCGAGTAAATGGACAGAAGCCATGAAAAAAGAAATAAATTCTTTATTAGAACACCATGTATAGGACATTGAACCACTTCCTAAAGGAACAAAACCAATCTGTTGAAGATATTAATCTGCGATTTTAAATGTTTCTTTTTGACCAGTACTTTTGTTTTGTTTTTGCTTTTCCTAAAAATGTTTCTTTCTTCTTCTTCATTATTATTTGTTCTATATGTAAAGCTTTGTTTTTTGATACTTAAATAAACAATTTCAAGTTTATTATATTTTTTGTGTGCTTTTAAAGTTAAAACACAACAGGTTATAGGCCCAGCACGCTTCCACTGCGAAATATAACAAAAACGAAGCAACGGTAAGCCTAAAAAAGAATTCTATTTTGTTTATCACGTTAAAATTTATATTTGTAATGGCTGGAATGGATAATATTAAAATGGGTATGAATATTCCCAAATTGGAAGGATTAATAAACTGGCCAGAATATAAGAAAAATATATAATTGCTTTTAACAATAAACAAAGTAATAGGCGTTGTTGATGGAACATATAGAAAGCCAATAAAACAAGAAACAAATGAAGAAAAGGAGGCATATGTAAAATGGGAAAGTGAAGATGCAATATCCCAATTGTTATTTACAACAAGTGTGATGCCTGATGTAAGTCAACTAATCATTCCCTGCTCAAGTGCTAAAGATATGTGGTGTTGTGTTTTAACTTTAAAAGCACACCAAAAATATAATAACTTGAATTTGTTTATTCAAGTATCAAAAAACAAAGCTTTACATATAAAACAAATAATAATTGAGAAGAAGAAAGAAACATTTTAGGAAAAGGGCAAAAACAAAACAAAGTACTGGTCAAAAAGAAACATTTAAAATCACAGATTAATATCTTCAACACTTCCCCTTAATCAGATTTCAAATGTCCCTCATACCCAGTAGATATCTCAGCATTTGGAAACGCGGCTTAGGGAGCCCTTTGGTTATAATGTCAGCAACTTGATCTTTCCCAGAAATATGTTCTACATTGAAAATACCTTCTTGATACTTTTCTCTCACAAAATAGTGTCTTACTTCTATATGTTTGGTTCTCTTATGAAATTCAGGATTTTTGATCAATTTAATTGTACTTGCATTATCAACTTTTATAATTGGTTGTTCTTTTAGTGGAGAAATTTCACTGAAAAGTCTATTTAACCAAATGACTTCCTTTGCTGTATTGCTTGCTGCCACGAGTTCGGCCTCAGTTGTTGACAAAGATACTGATCTTTGTTTTTGGCTAAGCCAACTGGTAGATCTTCTAGTTTCTGGGTCTCCAGCAAAATCTGCATCACTGAAAGATTCCAAAACTCCTACTTTATGACCCTTTTGGTACATAATTCCATATTCAGTTGTTCCTACAGATATTTGAAGATTCTTTTAACTGCTTCCCAGTCATATTTTGTTGGTGCTGCAAGTTTTTGAGAAACTTTATTCAGTGCAAAAGTGATATCGGGTCTTGTTAAGCAGCTCAGATGCATCAGACTACCAATCGCTTCACGAAAGGGAACATTTTCTAGAATCTCTGCTTCCCCAGGAACAGTAGAATTATCAGTTGGTGTTCCCACTTTATTCGCTTGAGACATATTGAATTTCTCAAGAATTCTTTTTATATATGCCTTTTGATTTATAAAGATTGACCCATCCGGTTGCCGCTCTATCTCAATACCCAAAAAGTAATTTAATGGTTCACTTGTGATCTTAAATGAAAACATTAGTTCATCAAGAAATTCTTTGATTTCCTGTTCATTTGTACCAGCAATGATTCCATCATCAACATATATGGCAATAATGAGTAGATGATCATTTGTTTTTCTGAAGAATAAACAGGGGTCAGCTGTACTTTCCTTCAGACATCTTTCTTTCATGAAGTTGACTATTTTCTGATTCCAGCATCTTGGTGACTGTTTAAGTCCATAGAGCCTTTTCTTCAATTTCCATACAAGATCTGTTCCATTGTTGAATCCTTCAGGTTGTTTGATATAAATTTGTTCTTGTAAGACTCCATAGAGAAAGGCTGTCTTTATGTCAAACTGTACCAATTTTAAGTCTTCATTAGCAGCAATTGCTAAAAGAGTTCTTATGGTGTCATGTCTTGCCACTGGACTAAATGTTTCTTCATAATCTATACCCTTCTTTTGTGCAAACCCTTTTGCCACCAGTCTTGCCTTATATCTTGTAATCTCTCCTTTATAATTCAATTTGGTCTTTAATACCCATTTACAATCAATTGGTTTTTGGCCAGGTGGTAATGTTGTGCATTCGTATACATCATTTTCCGTTAAAGAATTCATTTCTTCATTCATTGCTTCTTTCCAAAACTGTGCATTTGGAGAATCCATTGCTTCTTTGTATGTCTTGGGTTCAAGACCTTCTGCAATATTTATTTCAGCATCAATATACCTTTGAGGTTTTGATATATTTGATCGATCTCTTAGATTGTATACGTCTGATGTTTGAACATTGCTTTCAATTTTCTCAATATCTTGAGTATCATTTTGTTCATTAATCTGATTACTTGAAAGTTCCTTATTTCTCTTTTCAATATCAAGGCTAAATGTTGGTATAGTTTCCTTGAATATTACATCCCTACTTGTGACAACTTTGTTTGAGTTCGCATCCAGATTCGATACCCATCCTTGTTACTGCAATAACCAACTAAAATACCTTTTTCGCTTTTGGCATCTAACTTTCTTCTCTTTTCATTAGGCACATGAACAAAACATTCAGTTCCAAATATTCGAAGATGATCAACTGCTGGTTTTTTATCAAACCATAGTTCATAAGGTGTCTTTTCCTCAATTTGTGTTGGTCCTGTTCTATTCAAAACATATGTAGCAGTGTTAACTGCCTCTGCCCAAAGCTTTAGGCTCATATTTTTGGCATATATCATTGAACGAGCTGCTTCTACTAAAGTCCTGTTTTCTCTTTCCGCTGAACCATTCTGTTGTGGAGTATATGGCATTGTGATCCTATGATTAATACCATACTTGTTTGTAATCTTTGAGGTTTCTTTATTTACAAACTCCTTCCCTCCATCTGTGAGAAATTCTTTCACTATATGTCCAGTAGTCTTTGTTTCCAAGAGAAATTGTTCTAGCTTTTCAATGACTTGTGACTTTTCTTTTCGGAAATTCACTGATCGGTATTTTGTAAAATCATCTTTGAAACACACAAAGTATCTCATCCCTCCTTTCGAAACCTCCTGCATAGGGCCACATACATCTACATGAATTAAGTTTCCAGGTTGAGTAGAAGCATATTGTTCTCTTGATCCAAAACTCAGTCTATGTTGTTTGCCATAAATGCATGCCTCGCAAGGTTCATTGTCCATGACTGCATCTATTCCTTGTTCTTTAAGCCATTTTTGAACATGCCTTTTATTTTGATGTCCAAATCTCTCATGCCATAGATGTAGCATATTGACATTTTGGGTTTTGGCTAAATTGACTTCTGCAGCATTTTCAGGTTTGATACTTGTTATTAACATACCATACAAGCCTACTGGTAGTCTTTTCCCTTCTACAATAACTTCTCCAGTTGTTGTCTTAAAAAGTTTACAACCTTTTTTATCCATTTTCATTTCAAACCCTTTATCCAATGTGGACTGTAATGACATCACATTACGACTGAAATTGGGAACATACCATACATCAGTTAGGTAGTGAGTTTGCCATTTACCTTTTACACAAGTTTCAATTGTTATAGTTCCACTTCCATAAGCTATCAATTTTTCATTACTTCCAACTTAAACAGTCTGTTGGGTAGGAAAATCCTTATAAGAAGTATAAAAACTTGCATTTCTTGTAATGTGGTTAGTAGCTCCTGAGTCACCAATCCAAATGTCTTCATCTTGTTCATTGAATCTTTCACTGATTAAACTTTCACTTAATTTTGAATTAAGTTTTAATTTAGTTTCATCCTTTTCTTTTTCCTTTAGTTTCTTCTGTTTTGCATTCCTACAGCCTTTGGCCAAGTGTCCTTTTCTATGACAAAAGTAACATTCTCTTGTTTCTCTTGTTTTCTGAAAATTTTCATTACTTTTGGTAACTTTTCCTTTCATATTTTGCTTATTTTCATATGCATTTGCCATTAGTGCTGTCGAACTTGATGCTCTGCATTCATCTCGCTGTTGAATTCTTATTTCGAGTAACCGAAGCCTTTGTGTGAGATTGTCTACAGAACGTTCTTCTTTAGACACTGATTCCCAAACACTTTTAAAATCAAAATATTCATCAGGCAAGGTGTTTATGATTCTGCACATCAGCATGGATTCTGGCAATTTCAAATTTTCTTGTTTAGTAAGTTCATTTTGCATATCATTCCATAAACTTTCTAATTTTGAAATGTGCTTTGAAATATCATCTGTAGGATCCTTCTTAAAATTAAAGAATTGATTATAGAGCATGTCTAATCTTTGACCAGAGCTTTACTCATAGACACTTAACAATTTGTCCCACATATCTTTAGCACTTGAGCAGGGAATGATTAGTTGACTTACATCAGGCATCACACTTGTTGTAAATAACAATTGGGATATTGCATCTTCACTTTCCCATTTTACATATGCCTCTTTTTCTTCATTTGTTTCTTGTTTTATTGGCTTTCTATATGTTCCATCAACAACGCCTATTGCTTTGTTTATTGTTAAAAGCAATTTTATATTTTTCTTATATTCTGGCCAGTTTATTAATCCTTCCAATTTGGGAATATTCATACCCATTTTAATATTAACCATTCCAGCCATTACTAATATAAATTTTAACGTGATAAACAAAATAGAATTCTTTTTAGGCTTACCGTTGCTTCGTTTTTGTTGTTATATTTCGCAGTGGAAGCGTGGTTGGGTCCATAACCTGTTGTGTTTTAACTTTAAAAGCACACAAAAAATATAATAACTTGAATTTGTTTATTCAAGTATCAAAAAACAAAGCTTTACATATAGAACAAATAATAATTAAGAAGAAGAAAGGAACATTTTAGGAAAAGGGCAAAAACAAAACAAAGTACTGGTCAAAAAGAAACATTTAAAATCACAGATTAATATCTTCAACATGTGGGACAAATTGTTAAGTGTCTATGAGCAAAGCTCTGGTCAAAGATTAGACATGCTCTATAATCAATTATTTAATTTTAAGAAGGATCCTACAGATGATATTTCAAAGCACATTTCAAAATTAGAAAGTTTATGGAATGATATGCAAAATGAACTTACTAAACAAGAAAATTTGAAATTGCCAGATTCCATGCTGATGTGCAGAATCATAAACACCTTGCCTGATGAATATTTTGATTTTAAAAGTGTTTGGGAATCAGTGTCTAAAGAAGAACGTTCTGTAGACAATCTCACACAAAGGCTTCGGTTACTCGAAATAAGAATTCAACAGCGAGATGAATGCAGCGCATCAAGTTCGACAGCACTAATGGCAAATGCATATGAAAATAAGCAAAATATGAAAGGAAAAGTTACCAAAAGTAATGAAAATTTTCAGAAAACAAGAGAAAAAGGGAATGTTACTTTTGTCATAGAAAAGGACACTTGGCCAAAGATTGTAGGTATGCAAAACAGAAGAAACTAAAGGATAAAGAAAAGAATGAAACTAAATTAAAACTTAATTCAAAATTTTAAGTGAAAGTTTAATCAGTGAAAGATTCAATGAACAAGATGAAGACATTTGGATTGGTGACTCAGGAGCTACTAACCACATTACAAGAAATGCAAGGTTTTATACTTCTTATAAGGATTTTCCTACCCAACAGACTGTTAAAGTTGGAAGTAATGAAAATTTGATAGCTTATGGAAGTGGAACTATAACAATTGAAACTTGTGTAAAAGGTAAATGGCAAACTCACTACCTAACTGATGTATGGTATGTTCCCAATTTCAGTCGTAATGTGATGTCATTACAGTGCACATTGGATAAAGGGTTTGAAATGAAAATGGATAAAAAAGGTTGTAAACTTTTTAAGACAACAACTGGAAAAGTTATTGTAGAAGAAAAAAGACTACCAGGAGGCTTGTATGGTATGTTAATAACAGGTATCAAACCTGAAAATGCTACAGAAGTCAATTTAGCCAAAACCCAAAATGTCAATATGCGCGCTACAACTATGGCATGAAAGATTTGGACATCAAAATAAAAGACATGTTCAAAAATGGCTTAAAGAACAAGGAATAAATACAGTCATGGACAATGAACCTTGCGAGGCATGCATTTATGGCAAACAACATAGACTGCGTTTTGGATCAAGAGAACAATATGCTTCTACCCAACCTGGAAACTTAATTCATGTAGATGTATGTGGCCCTATGCAGGAGGTTTCGAAAGGAGGGATGAGATACTTTGTGTGTTTCAAAGATGATTTTACAAAATACCGATCAGTGTATTTCCTAAAAGAAAAGTCACAAGTCATTGAAAAGCTAGAACAATTTCTCTTGGAAACAAAGACTACTGGACATATAGTGAAAGAATTTCTCACAGATGGAGGGAAGGAGTTTGTAAATAAAGAAACCTCAAAGATTACAAACAAGTATGGTATTAATCATAGGATCACAATGCCATATACTCCACAACAGAATGGTTCAGCGGAAAGAGAAAACAGGACTTTAGTAGAAGCAGCTCGTTCAATGATATATGCCAAAAATATGAGCCTAAAGCTTTGGGCAGAGGCAGTTAACACTGCTACATATGTTTTGAATAGAACAGGACCAACACAAATTGAGGAAAAGACACCTTATGAACTATGGTTTGATAAAAAACCAGCAGTTGATCATCTTCGAATATTTGGAACTGAATGTTTTGTTCATGTGCCTAATGAAAAGAGAAGAAAGTTAGATGCCAAAAGCGAAAAAGGTATTTAGTTGGTTATTGCAGTAACAAGGATGGGTATCGAATCTGGATGCCGAACTCAAACAAAGTTGTCACAAGTAGGGATGTAATATTCAAGGAAACTATACCAACATTTAGCCTTGATATTGAAAAGAGAAATAAGGAACTTTCAAGTAATCAGATTGATGAACAAAATGATACTCAAGATATTGAGAAAATTGAAAGCAATGTTCAAACATCAGACGTATACAATCTAGGATATCGATCAAATATATCAAAACCTCAAAGGTATATTGATGCTGAAATAAATATTGCAGAAGGTCTTGAACCCAAGACATACAAAGAAGCAATGGATTCTCCATATGCACAGTTTTGGAAAGAAGCAATGAATGAAGAAATGAATTCTTTAACGGAAAATGATGTATACGAATGCACACCATTACCACCTGGCCAAAAACCAATTGATTGTAAATGGGTATTAAAGACCAAATTGAATTATAAAGGAGAGATTACAAGATATAAGGCAAGACTGGTGGCAAAAGGGTTTGCACAAAAGAAGGGTATAGATTATGAAGAAACATTTAGTCCTGTGGCAAGACATGACACCATAAGAACTCTTTTAGCAATTGCTGCTAATGAAGTCTTAAAATTGGTACAGTTTGACATAAAGACAGCCTTTCTCTATGGAGACTTACAAGAACAAATTTATATCAAACAACCTGAAGGATTCAACAATGGAACAGATCTTGTATGGAAATTGAAGAAAAGGCTCTATGGACTCAAACAGTCACCAAGATGCTGGAATCAGAAAATAGTCAACTTCATGAAAGAAAGATGTCTGAAGGAAAGTACAGCTGACCCCTGTTTATTCTTCAGAAAAAACAAATGATCATCTACTCATTATTGCCATATATGTTGATGATGGAATCATTGCTGGTACAAATGAACAGGAAATCAAAGAATTTCTTGATGAAATAATGTTTTCATTTAAGATCACAAGTGAACCATTAAATTACTTTTTGGGTATTGAGATAGAGCGGCAACCGGATGGGTCAATCTTTATAAATCAAAAGGCATATATAAAAAGAATTCTTGAGAAATTCAATATGTCTCAAGCGAATAAAGTGGGAACACCAACTGATAATTCTACTGTTCCTGGGGAAGCAGAGATTCTAGAAAATGTTCCCTTTCGTGAAGCGATTGGTAGTCTGATGCATCTGAGCTGCTTAACAAGACCCGATATCACTTTTGCACTGAATAAAGTTTCTCAAAAACTTGCAGCACCAACAAAATATGACTGGGAATCAGTTAAACGAATCTTCAAATATCTTTTAGGAACAACTGAATATGGAATTATGTACCAAAAGGGTCATAAAGTAGGAGTTTTGGAATCTTTCAGTTATGCATATTTTGCTGGAGACCCAGAAACTAGAAGATCTACCAGTGGAGTTGTGCGTAAACTGGCTGGTGGTGCTATTTCTTGGCTTAGCCAAAACAAAGATCAAGTTGCTGACATTATGACCAAAGGGCTCCCTAAGCCGCGTTTCCAAATGCTGAGATATCTACTGGGTATGAGGGACATTTGAAATCTGATTAAAGGGAAGTGTTGAAGATATTAATCTGCGATTTTAAATGTTTCTTTTTGACCAGTACTTTTGTTTTGTTTTTGCTTTTCCTAAAAATGTTTCTTTCTTCTTCTTCATTATTATTTGTTCTATATGTAAAGCTTTGTATTTTGATACTTGAATAAACAAATTCAAGTTTATTATATTTTTTGTGTTCTTTTAAAGTTAAAACACAACACAATCAAAATCAAATGGATTTTTACCATTAAAAATGACCCCACAATAGGAAAAATATACAAAGACAGATTGGTTGCAGCTGGTTATTCTCAAAAATATGGAATATAAAACATTTAAAACATTTTCACCAGTTATAAGTCTGATACACTCAGAATATTACTTTGTTATGCTGCAATGCAAAATTATGATTTTAAAAATTATGATATTGAAACAGCATATTTGTATGGTGACCTCCCAGAAAAACAATATATGTTACAACTTGAAGGTTTTGAAATGGGTGATAAAAACATGGTTTGCAAGCTCAAAAAGGCAATATATGGTCTTCATCAATCAGCCAAAGTATTTTATGACACCCTCAAAAGTCATCTTTTAGATGAAGGTTTTAAAAATCTAACCTCGGATAAATGTGTATTTATATATGAGAAGAACAATTCTAAGATTATTCTGGGAATATATGTGGATGATATTCTAGCCATATATTCAGATTCAAATATACTAAATCAAGCCATATCAAAAATAGAAAATAAATTCAAACTCAAGGAAAATACTAAAAATACCAATTTGCTAGGAATTAAAATATACAAAGAAAATGGCAAAATATTCATTAACCAGAAAGCTTATATTGAAAATATCTTAATAAAATTTGAAATGGAAAACTGCAAAACTAAATCAACACCTTTAGATGTAAATATTGATTTTTCACAATATGAAAACTCCAAGAAATGTTATCTAAAAAAATACCAAGAAATCCTAGGAAATTTACTGTTTCTAAGTGTAAAGACAAGACCTGACCTATCTTTTCCTCTGACACAGCTTTCAAAATATTCACAGTATCCTAGAGAAATTCATTTTAATGCATTAAAAGGAATTTTTGGATAATAGAAAAAAACTATTAACTTTGCTTTATGTTACAATAAAGGTAATACCCAACTTACAGGATTTTATGATGCTAGCTGGAGAGATGGTAAGTGCAAAAATAAATCAGTTACTGGATATTTGTTTACTGTTGGAGACAATTTGATATCTTGAAACTCTAAATTTCAAGCACAACCTTCACTTTCTACTTGTGACAGTGAATTTCAAGCATTGTTAAGTTGCTGTAAGAAGTCAATCCATTTACAATACATTATTGAGGAACTATTTCAATTAGAAAATGGCTATCAACCCACTAAAATATACTGTGACGATATTTCAGCTATAAAACTTTGTACAAATTTTAATATATTTGCCAATTCAGCACATATGATCAGAGCTATTTCTTACTTACATGAACAAATTATTTCAAATAATTTCATTTTAGAATATACTAGACGAATGGCCCGGGCAACGCCCGGGTTTTACCCGAGTGCGTATATATTTTAAAAATGTTTTAATTAAAATACTATTCGTTACAATTATAAATTGGCGCCGTGGATGTCTCTCTTGTGAAACGTCCCGCCCCAAACTGTGTGTGTCTTGAAAATATAAAAATAAAAATGTGAACGGAAAAATATGTCCAGGGTAGCCTAGTGGTCATGGCATCTGCCCGGTAAGCGGAAGGTCGTGGGTTCGATTCCCATCCCTTGACACTTTTTTTATTTTATCCATTCTGACCAAAATCTATTCGTGAACTTCACACAGTGAACTTCACACAGAGAGAATAAGGCAATTATATAAGTAGATAATCCAAATTGTGCCTTATCACACACTATTTTTTTATTTGGCCTTATTACCTTGTGTTTATAATCTATGACGTAATGCCGGCGGCGCGCGCCCGTTGGCTGCCGGCGAGCACGTGACCTCCCTGTGCGCGCGCATCCGTGACAGAACCGGCCGGCCCATGACGGTCGTGACTATATATAATGGATGGATAATAATAATAATATAATAATAATTATTATTATCATTATTATTATTATTATTATCATTTGATAATGATAATTAACATAATGATGATGCGCGCGCATCCGTGAAAGAACCGGCCCATGACGGTCGTGACTATATATGTTGATGGATAATAATAATAATATAATAATAATTATTATTATTATCATTAGATAATGATAATGATCATAATGATGATGCGCGCGCATCCGTGACAGAACCGGCCCATGACGGTCGTGACTATATATGTTGATGGATAATAATAATATAATAATAATTATAATTAATATTATTATTATTATTATCATTAGATAAAGATAATGATCATAACGATGATGCGCGCGCATCCGTGACAGAACCGGCCCATGACGGTCGTGACTATATATGTTGATACAATCTGAAAATAATCTTTCTGATTTTTAAACTAAAGTTTTAACTAAAAATAAGTTGTCTAATGCTCTAGAATGTCTGGGATTTTGATTTTGACTGGACTTTGAAATGTGTTTTTAGCTTAGAAATGTTTAATGTCTAGATATATATTTAAACAGTACAATTTGTGTGATAATATTGCCATATTGTTTTATAATTCAAAGGGACAAATATAAATATGTAATGTTATATATTTCTTATATATTTAATTTTGTAAACAAATAAAATGGCGGTTCATTTAATTAGCTGTAATCTTTCGGAGGCTATTGAAACTGTTTTGAAATGTTTATATAATTTGATAATCGATCATCATTTTTGTGTCATTTACTGGGGGCAATTGTGAATATATATATAAATGACCAAAAATGATTTGACAACTCTGTATTTTGTTCTTCTAACTCGTAACTTGTAAACAAGAAGTTTATAATATTTTTTTTGTTCTTTCCTGTTTTTAAATTGGATCTTAAATAAAATAATGATATGAAAAGGATTTATCTTTTTAATTCAACCCAAATTAACACACATAGCACACAATACCACATAATCCCTTATATAATAGGATCATTTGGTATTTCAAAATTAATAATTCAGATTTAATTGAGCAGTAAATTATTCACATCAACCTTTTCAAAACACTTTACCTTCTTGAAGGGCACTTTAGATGTAAAAGAATAGCAGGAAAAGAAATTTAAATCTGGAAGAAAAAGTACCCGCACGTCTAAATGTAGTCACAACCAGAGAGGAAGTAAAGTGTCGAGAGAGAGAGAGAATAAAGGGGTTCATATAAATAAACTACAATTCAAATATAAGACAAATCTTCAAAATGGTGTTTTCCATAATCCAGATTTAGGCGCTTCTTGATACCTTTTACACTATCGATTACATTATTTTCAAACTTTTTACCTTAACGGCCCTGATTATAATCTCCTGACAACACCGACTAATAGGAAGATAAATCTATTTCTGTCAGGCGGCATTATCGTTAATCAATCCTTTTGGAAAGGCTCATCAACGACGAGAAAAAAGCTCGAGAATTCATATCAAAAAGTAAATATACAAGTCCTTGATGCTTCTTTAATTTTTCCAAATGAAATTTCGTGATATCATCTAGGTTACTAACCAATTGGCTTTATTTTTGATAGTTTCAATGGCTGTAGCAATCAGACAGACCGCAATGCACAGTTGCAATACACTAATACACTTCACGCCACCAAAACTGTAAACAAAGGTGAGATTCCCCAGGCCAGGGAAGATAAGAGGGTGATATGATTGGTCCAAATGAACATTTTTCATAATATATAATCATTTTCTTTGTAGTTTACTTTTATCTGTAGGTCCTTTGAAGAGTCTTCTAGCTTGAAATATCTCCTTTTATGTCTTAATACATAAACTCATTGCTAACTTTTCTGACTACATGACAGGTAGATTTAATTGATTCTAAACGATGGTATTCGAGGCTAAAAGCTTAAAATGTTTATCATTAGTAAGTCATAACACTCCCACCCCGCCAAATTCTTTAATTGCAGTAAAGGACATGAAATGGTTTTAAATGTAAATGAATAGCGGGAAAAAAAGAATTTCAAGTCTTAAAGGAATGGTACCCGAGTGTCTAAACCTCAAAGGGCAAATCACTTTGAAAGAAATATATATACATTTGAAGTTGATTAAATACAAATTAAATTCTTTCCAAAGAATTTTATTCAAATTGTTTCCCGTGAGACAGGTTTTTAATTATCTTTAAATTAAAGATTTGAATCGGAGACGCTAAATTACAGAGAATAAGGTTTCTTGTGTTAAACATATTGGAGCGACAAATTCTTCCAAGAAAGAAAAGTATTTCTATAATAAAATACATCAGTGGAGAATGTGTAAATATTTGGTTCCATTCTTCACATAAACTTGTACCGCAAATACAGAGTTTGTGAAATGTCAATTAAAAGTCAAAATTTAGCTTGGAGAGGCATTTATATTAGGATAAAAACCGAAACATATGTTTTTTTTTATAAATATAAACCATTTTTACGCGTACAGTAGACTCTCCTATAACGCGAGTTTTTACAACGCGATAAAAAAATTGCGACAAATTTATTTATACAAAGTGAATTTTCGTATAACGCGTTATAAAATAAAACAATTCACCCTAACAACATTCGCGTTATACAAGTTTTATTTCGTACAACGCGAATTCCTATAACGCGATTTCATACAACACGGAATACATTATTCGCGTTATAGGAGAGTTTACTGTATTTTTCGTTTTAAAATGGAAAAATATTCTCTACTGCCTTTACTGAAATGATGAAAATAATGGTTTCACCACTTTTTTTTTTAATCTACTATAATGTTCTATCATTGCTTTGTGTTGTCTTGCTTTCTACCGATACTGAATATAAAATAAATAGTACTTTCCTTCTGAGGCCGTAGAATGATGACAATAATCTGCCCATTTGTGTGGATATGTACAGATCATTCTTTATACAGGGTAGCCCATAAGTCCGAACCCTTTTTTATTATTATTAAAAACTAGCCGAATGGCCCGGGTAACGCCCGGGTTTTACCCGATTAAATGTTTTTATTCAAATACTATTCTTTACAATTATAAATTGGCGCCGTGAATGTCACTCTTGTGAAACGTCCCGCTCCAAACTTTACATATCCATTATTTATTGGCGAATCGTGTTTGTGGTGATTTACTATAATACTACAATCTATCCATTAGGTCAGCTGATATTACCTCCCATCTTCACCGCTAGAGGCGCTGCTCGCGAGCGAAAGGGCAAATTTGCAAATAACGCGACGAATATTTGGGATAGAGACCTGAATTTTTCACTATAGATTTTCCAGATTCTACTCTATATACTGTTAAAATTTCACAGATTAGTTACGTATTGTGGACGTGTATAGCCAACAAACATACATACATACATACACTGACTTTTATATATATATAGGAATTAAAAGGCAAACTAGAGAGTAAAATAGTTATAGTTTTTTTATTCTAGTTTACCTTTCAATACTTAACTTATGGGCTACCCTGTATATAGATGACCTGGCTTCGGCTGTTTTCTTCTCGAGTGAATGTTTTGCTGTTAGGATTTTGGTGCTGCCTATTCACCTACACTCGCCCGTGGTCTGCTTTATAGAATTTTCCCCGAAAGAATTTTGTATCTGAAAATCAATCCTGATACAGCAATATTGTCATCATCATTTTCTGACTAAAAAAATAACTATTTTCACCCAGTACTTGGTCAATTTTTATTTTCTATTGGCTAAAAATGCGACAATAAACTCTTCCAGATTAACTCTATGTCCTGTTAAAAGTTCAGCTCGATTAGGTACTAACTGAGGACATATATAGCCGACAAACATACATACACTGACTCTTTTATATATATAGAGAGAGAATAGATAATGCGCCACACACTCGCGTGTGTAGATAAAAATATTTGTAAGTAAATTATTGCAAGGAGAAGTTATTAATAAAAAATAACACTGATTGACAAAACTTAAGGAAGTTGTACCTTATAGCATATATATATCGGGATTCAGAAAATATCTCTCAGAGTTATTTTCTGAATCCCGATATATATATGCTATAAGGTACAACTTCCTTAAGTTTTGTCTATCAGTGTAATTAGTCCTATAACTTTTCCCATGGTTACATGGTGTGATATGTGAATCTGGTGATGGGTTTACTCCATTAGTTTGGATTTATCGATAAACAGATAGGCAGAGAGAGAGAGAGAGAGAGAAACAACCTCACAGACAAAAAAAAAGATTTTTATAATAATGATGAAAAGAAAACTGCTTAATAATAAAGATTAATTTTTAAAAGTCATTTTCTCGAAAAGAGATTTTGGGAAATAAAATTAAAACGAAAAAAGAAATCTTTCAATATAAACAGCCCTATAATTTTATTCAAAGTTCTAAATGGTCACAAGGCAATAGTTTGTTCCACGGCCGATAACATCTCTCTTCAATTGGTTTTGTAGAGTGAAATTTGCTGAAAACTTGCAACACCATGAAACAAAGAAACTCTTTGCCCAAAAAATATTAATTTCTTTATTAAATATTTTTAAGACCATAAATATCACCTATACCGTTATAAAGGACACAAAACTATTGGTCAAAACTATGATTATACAGTAGAACCTCCCTTTAGCGGACACCTCTCTACAAAGGACAGTTTTCATTTGCAAAATTACCTCCAACAGTCATTACCTCCTATTGAAGCAAGAGACACTACTTCCCCAATACCAATAGCTCCTCCGGTACTTACGGCGACTATACCTATCGCTGAGCAACCCATCGTGTCCCTGCAAGCTAACAAGATGGTCGCCACCCATTACATCTGGCCAACATTTGAAAAGGACAGGTGCCTCCCTCAAGCACCCAAGACCATATCCCAACCCAACAAGGTACCCTACCAAGAGTTCCCTCTTCCGCTACATTGGATCTTTAAGGATCCTACTGGAGGGGGAGTAGTGTGGCGACCACACTTTGCTTCAGCGAGCGCGAACTGGGACAAAGCTTTAATACACATACGAGGTGTGTTCAAAAAGTATCGCGACTTTTGAATTTTCGCGGGTTACGTATATTCGAATTTCGATCTTTTTGTGGCTTTATGTTGGTACTCATGTCTCTCACTTATGCCGACAAGCTCGGCCATTTTGAATGTTCACCTAATTGTTGACAGCTGCTTTGCTTGCAGGTGTTTTGGATCGTCTTCGATTTTTACCTATTAAAAAAAATGGATCAAAGAACCTGTATCAAATTTTGTGTGAAAAACGAAATTAAGTGCGCGGATGCATTCCGAATGTTGACTGTTGCATACGGAGAAGCTACCTTGGACCGAATCAACGTTTATCGGTGGTACAAAATGTTCTCAGAAGGCCGAGAAGATGTGAACGACGAAGATCGTGCCGGACGCCCGAGCACTTCAACAACAGACGAAAAAATTAATGAAGTGGAGAAAATGATATTGGCCAATCGTCGAATCACCGTTAGAGAAGTTGCTGAGGACCTAAACATATCGATTGGCTTGGGCCATTCGATTTTTATCAATGATTTGGGCATGAGACGGGTCGCCGCCAAATTCGTACCAAAATTGCTCAATTGCGACCAAAAACAGCATCGCATGGACATTGCTAATGAGATGTTGGACTCTGTCCGCGACGACCCAAATTTGCTCCAGAGGGTCATAACTGGTGACGAAGCGTGGGTTTATGGTTATGACGTGGAAACCAAAGCTCAATCATCTCAATGGAAGCTGCCGCACGAACCAAGACCGAAAAAAGCGCGCCAAGTTCGGTCGAATGTGAAAGTTTTGCTGACAGTTTTCTTCGATTGCAGGGGCGTGGTGCATCATGAGTTCTTGCCACAGGGTAGAACGGTCAATAAGGAATATTACCTGCAAGTTATGCGCAATTTGCGCGAAGAAATCCGTCAGAAACGCCCGGATTTGTGGAAGAACAAAAATTGGCTTTTGCACCACGATAACGCCCCTGCTCACACATCGTTGCTTGTGCGCGACTTTTTGGCCAAAAACAACACACTAATGATGCCGCAGCCACCGTATTCCCCAGATCTGGCCCCCTGTGACTTTTTCTTGTTCCCTAAACTGAAGAGGCCCATGAAAGGTCGACGTTACGCTACGCTTGACGAGATAAAGACGGCATCGAAGGAGGAGCTGAAAAAGATTTTTAAAAATTATTTTTTGAAGTGCTTCGAAGATTGGAAAAACCGTTGGCACAAGTGTATAATATCTCATGAGGATTACTTTGAAGGGGACAAAATAGGTATTCATGAATAAATAAATAATTTTTGAAAAAACACAAAAGTCGCGATACCTTTTGAACACACCTCGTACTACGGGCAGTAGTGTGGCGGCCCCACTATGCGTCGGCAAGCGCAAGCTGGGAGAACAGGTCACTACGCATGCGCGGGCGTCATCCGGGACTTTTCTGGCCACACACGTCGTCAACAACAAGGCTAACTCCCAACGGCCGTTACTTCTTTTCTCCTTATATATTTCTGACTTTAAATAAATTATTTAAATTATAAAAATAATTATATATGTAATAATGGGTTGAGTCGACTTATCTGTGATTAGGGATCCTGTCGACTCTCTGTAATAATAGGTTGGGGTTTGGTAAGCCTGTTGTAGAACCTCGTCGACTCTCGCTATAAGTTGTGGCAACCGAGGGTCAAACCTGTAGTAACCGAGAGGGACAGCCAGGGCGTGGAGAGTTTTCCAGTACCTCTCTGCACCTTGTAGGACCTTTAACAGTTCTCACAAAGTACAGGCAGTCGTGGTCGAGGCAGAGTGGAAAAAGCTTGGGAATGTCCACACACACAAAACGAAGCGACACAGTTGTCGAAGGAAAATTCCTTGAATAGATAAAAAGCGAGCCAAGAGCGAAAGATGGAGATAGACGAGTTCTTCCTAACTACATGTTGGATGAGATCGACATAACATACGACCGACGCGGCTTGCACTAAGGGTGAACTAAACTCAACTGAACTGAACTGAACCGTCAAGCCACTGTCAGGTGATGTATTTATAGGGTAAAGACGGGGCGACCTTATGTGACATGGGCGTTTCTGAGAAAGGGGGCCTTGGCATGTCCAGGTGTGAGAGGGGTCTCTGCATTCCACCACATGTGACAGTGTGGGTGGCCTGTCGTGGGAATTGTGAATCTACCTGATTTATGAGTTCCATCTTTAGACTGTTGTTTTGGTAATACTATGCTCGATCTCTGCTTTAGCTCAACTATTAAATCTATTACAGATTTTATTTATTTATCCACTTTGTACAAATTACATTACATAGGTGATGCAATGACACAGATTAATCATGAGCATAATTATTTATAGATGTGTCTCTATATACAACATGACAATCTTGTTATAAGTTATCTACACAATATGAGGTTGTTGGTTTAAATTACCATATATATGTAGTAAACCCGATGTGGAATGTGCTGGGCAGTCGTGGTAGTGGGTGCGTGATGGGATTCCCGCACTGGGACAGCAAGAGACAGAGGCAGGTCTAGATGGTAACTTCAAGAGGAAGAGGTAGACCACGGACGAAGACAGTCGGACCACGGGCGTCACGGATGCCCTACATCGCGGATAGAAGGGGGGTGGAGATCCCACTGACAATATAACGGCGTCGCTCTGAAAACAACTAACTGAATAACTCTCTTTGTCCCATTGCTGGCCTCTTTATATACTCTGGGACGCTCGCATATGTGGCGATTCCTCATTGGCTACTGTAATCACGTTACTTTATGGCGCCAGGTTGTTTTTCGTCTGGCCTTTGTCATCTCTGGTCTACCTCTTTCTTTGTTTTATTTGCTTCCATTGTTCGATACCTATTTTAATATATAGATATGGGGTTATATAATGGATATCAGAAGAAGGTTGTGAACCATATAACTCAAAATATACTACATATATATATATATATATATATATATACAATATTATCAGCGGCCTTTCCTCAAGCCACACCAACACGCACGCAACCATCCCACATATGTATTCCTATTTGGTTTGGTATGCTTTAGTTTCAATTTTTAGAAATCAAAGTCAGCTATTGCTGCTCTTCTATTTTAAAAACTTCAAGCAAAAATGTAAAGATTCTCAGAGTGAATAATTCCGATATATAATCTCAATCTATAACTTTATTCATATATCAAATTTTAATATGACCCTTTTTGAACTTTGAGTTTGTTTTGGGTCTATGTTTAGAATTCTTCTATCACTACAATATTCTCCCAAAAATCTAATAAATTCATTTAAAACTCATTATTACAGCGCAGTGTTTCCTTTAATATTTAAGTTGAATTTTAAAACATCTGAGTTTTTACTTTGTCCAATGAAATATATTTCCCTTTCTCCTAACATGATAACTTTGAAAACTGATTCTATCTTGGAATGCTTTTCCTCCAGATGTTTTATTTCCTTTTACTGAAAGGTTTCTTTTTGTTTGTCCCCTATATAAAAGTATTGTTTCATCAAGTTCAAAAAAATCAACGGGAGAATATCCTTCAAATTAAACATGAATTTTATCTTTGAAATCTTCCGCTTGTTTAAAGTTTCCGATACGCCTTCATCAGAAATAACTTTAGAAGAAATACTTTTTCTTTTCAAAACTTTTATTTAATTTGATTCCAGGTCTCTCCGTCTGTGTGTCTGTTCACAAATCTTATAATCGTCTAGATCAGGGGTGGCGAACGTGCGGCCTTAAGGCCGCATGTGGCCTTTTCTTGCCCAAGTTGTGGCCTTTTCATAATTTCAAAATTATAATTTTTGTTTCGCAGTTTTCAATTACTTTCATTATTTTATTGAAAATATCTAATACGAATGGCATATAATATATAATACTAGACGAATGGCCCGGGCAACGCCCGGGTTTTACCCGAGTGCGTATATATTTTAAAAACGTTTTAATTCAAATACTATTCGTTACAATTATAAATTGGCGCCATGGATGTCACTCTTGTGAAACGTCCCGTTCCAAACTGTGTGTTTTTAAAATGTTTTAATTAAAATACTATTCGTTACAATTATAAATTGGCGCCGTGGATGTCTCTCTTGTGAAACGTCCCGCCCCAAACTGTGTGTGTCTTGAAAATATAAAAATAAAAATGTGAATTTTCATAAAGATTTAATCATGTCGATTTTTTTTTTGCATTTCACCTACTAAATCGATAGAGATAATTACATTTGCAACATGAACTTAGGTATATTGACTAAATAGAAAACTGCATAGTAATAAAGATCATTTTTTAAAGGCACCATATCGTTTTTTTTTTCAATAAAATCGAAACAAAAATTAACGATAAATAACGATAATTGCCTTAAAAAGAAATTGCCTTAAAAAAAAGAAACATTCGCGGTGATTTTGTCTTGCATTCGTTTATACAATTATTATATACGAATGACACGGGCAACGCCCGGGTTTTACCCGATTAAATGCTTTTATTCAAATACTATTCGTTACAATTATAAATTGGCGCCGTGGATGTCATTCTTGTATAATATATAAATGAGTTTTAAAAATTGTAAAAAAAAAAAAAAAAATGCATCGGCCGGGAATCGAACCCGGGCCGCCCGCGTGGCAGGCGAGCATTCTACCACTGAACCACCGATGGTTATGAAAAATCCCATCCGTGAGCTTCAGACAGACAAACAAACAGACAGAATAAGGCAAATATATAAGTAGATATATATATATATTAAAAATAAAGAAGGCATCTCCTGACCACGAGCACATGTGCTTTTTAGATGGCAGAGCGCCATCTAGTGAAGCAAAAATAAACTAAACGTTTATTTAGCTTGCTTCGTGATATTTGGCCAACCCAATTTCTTGATAAATCAAGAAAAGCCATCCACGAACGCGTTTCGCGCTGTTGGCGCTCGTCAGCGTGGAGAAGGCTGTAACCACTGCGACCAAAAAGATTTTTTGGTCACAATGGCTTCCCGAAAAATCAAGAAATGGGTATTTAAGGCCAAATTTGCGTAAAGACGCCTAACACATGAAAAACAATAGAAAAAAATAAAAGATAAGTGGGTCAGGTGTTGACATTAAAAATAAAGAAGGCATCTCCTGACCACGAGCACATGTGCTTTTTAGATGGCAGAGCGCCATCTAGTGAAGCAAAAATAAACTAAACGTTTATTTGGCTTGCTTCGTGATATTTGGCCAACCCAATTTCTTGATAAATCAAGAAAAGCCATCCACGAACGCGTTTCGCGCTGTTGGCGCTCGTCAGCGTGGAGAAGGCTGTAACCACTGCGACCAAACGGTTTATTAGGTTTTTAGTAGCCGGCCTATAGATTCATACATATGTCATGATACTGCTTTGGTAAATCAATATGTCTATTAATACTACTATTGTTAATGGATAAAAGTGCTTCTAAAATTAATCTTTGGTATTTGTTATTCATATTGGAATACAGGGTGGTAGGGGAAGATAAATTGAAGGAGTGGCCAGTGATGTTGATGTGGTTATATATGAGAGACCTATTGTCTTTATTGGAGATGCATCTACCGTGTTCAATCATCCGGGTGGCCACGGATCTACCGGTCTCGCCAATGTAGGAAGCATTGCAATCGTTGCAAGAGACCGAGTAGACCGAGCCACCAGAAGACCGAACAACGGCAGATCTGTGTAGGCGGGTGATAGGGTGTCTAAGAATGGTACCTATACTTTTGTTATTAGAGAAATATGTATTGATTCCATGGGATCTGAGGATGTGGGAGATGGAGACTGATTGAGGGGAGAAAGGCAATAAACAGATGTTTTTACTGACTGTAGGGGGTTTGACAAAAAGTGGGTTATATCGGTATTTATGTATAAAATGGGGAGGGTATTGGGAGAGGGCTAGTTGTTTTATGATTTTATAAAATTCTATTGATCTGAATATGGGAAGGGAGCAATGGGTAACCAATCTCTTGGTAAGAGTTCTAACTGTGTTAATTTTATGTGCTAGAGGGCATGAGGAATCGAAATTTGTGTAAAAAGTAGGATTATTGATTTTGTGGTAGACAGTGGTGTGATAATGGGAGGGGGTGCGTATAATGAGTATGTCAAGGAACGGCAAAACAGAATTAACTTCAGATTCTAAACTAAATGTAACTTCCGGGTGAAAAGAGTTAAGAACAGATAAAATATTTATTTCCTGTCCGGTATCACATATGCAGAAGATATCATCAATGTATCTCCGCCACATGTGAATGCTCGGGGTGAATTGTTGTTGGATCCAGTGGTCAATGGTGGACAGGACTATTTCAGCGAGGGGTGAGGATAGAGGGCTGCCCATGGGAGAGCCCCTAATTTGTTTGTAAAAAAGGTTATTGAAGGTGAACGTGGTGAAATCTAAGCATAAAGAGGATAGTGCTACTATGGAATCAATGGTTTGAGAATCTGTATGGGTGTCCTGTAGAAATTTTGTTAACTGATTAATAATGAGCTGGTGGGGGAGGGAGAGATACATGGAATTTACATCGAATGATACCATGGAGGAGTTAAGGGCAGGACTGAGAGATTGAATAGATTGTATGAAGATCGGAATATCTGTTATGGCAAAGGATTGAGGGCGGGTTTTCACCAAAGGTGTAAGGTAGCCTGCTAGATATTTCGAGAGTTTGTATGCAGGGGAGAGGTGATAAGCTATGATAGGGCGTAGGGGGATGTTAGGTTTATGGGTTTTGGGAAGTCCATACATGTAGGGGATACTGTTTAGATCAGAGGTGAATGAACTGTATTGGTCAGGTGTGATATTTCCAGATTTTTTCAAACGTAAAAGCTTTAACCTAAATGTTTTGACAGAGGTGGAAACATCGGATTGGGTAACAGGAATGAACGTGGTATGATCACTAAGTATTTCCGTCATCTTGGAGGTATACTCAACCGTGTCCAAGATGACGGTTTGGGAGCCTTTGTCTGAACGGGTGACTATGATGTTTGAATTACGTTGTATGGAACGTAGGGAGCGGTACTTACCAAGGGATTGGCATGGTGGGGGGGCAGGTTTCCTGAGGATTTGGGATATGGAACGGCGTATGGAAAATTGGGACGTGTGAGAAAGAGAGCTGATGGCGGGTTCAACTCCCGAAATGATTCTAGGAATGTCTGTTCTTCCAGGGGGTCTATATTTGAGGCCCAACGAAAGGACCTCAGATTGCATCGGGGATAACGTGGTTGAGGACAAGTTAAGGAGAGTGGGAGCAGGGTGTCTGTCAGGATGGAAATCCGCAGGGAATCCATATCTGTAGATCCAATGGGAGAGCTTCTTATGTTGACGGGTAAAATAATATTAATATTATTTATTTATATAAAAAATAGATGAATGCAACTTAAATAAAAAATAGCTTGTATGCATTTTTAAAATAGGAATCATTATTTTAAGATTCTTCAGTTAATCAAAATTTCACGCACACAATTTATTCATAATGAACAATTTTTATAAAAAAACCTTTGAAACATGGACTTTGATTTGTATACACATCATGAACCAAAAGATAATCTGTATGAAATATGGATGAATTATTTTACCCTACCCACCTTACTGTTTATTATTTTTTTCGTAATTGTTATCTTCTGCCTAATAAATGGATGTTTTTTAACACCTGGAGATGGTAAAAGAAGAAGAAAACTACTAAAGAATGTGGACGATTCCCAAGATAATGAATGTTCCATCTGTATGGATTATAAACCTAGAAAAAGATATTGCAGTCTACCATGTTCTCATGTTTTCCACAAATGCTGCATCGAAGAATGGCTAGTCGAGAATTCCACATGTCCAATCTGTAGATTCGATCTGGAGAAACCTATAACAAATCAAGAACAAGCCCAGCCATCTGAATATTGTGTTGTGACAGTCTCTCAATAAAACTCAAGTTTTTTATCCAGCAAAATACTCCAAAATAAGTACTGAAAACATGGATTTTTCTCTTTGTCCCTCAATGAGTTAGCAGAATGTTGTGGCGAATATACTGTATATGCAGTCGAACCTCTCTGTGAAGGACATCTAATTGCAGAGCCAAACTGTCCTTTATATAGTACTAGCCGAATGACCCGGGCAACGCTCGGGTTTTACCCTATTAAATGTACCGTTTCACCCGTGGTCTCTGTTTTTTGGAATTTTTCCCGATATAATTTTGTATCTGATAATCAAACATGATTCAGCAAAATTTTTAAAATAGCCTATCGTCTTCCCAGTATTCTTTTACCTATGTATGGAAATTTTGGTTTGAATTAGTGAACTACTGAGAATTTGTAGACGAATGACCCGGGGGGGGGGGGGGGCAGGGGGAAGGAAAGTCACGTGCTGCGCCGGCAGCCAATCGTCGCGCGCCGCCATCGCCCGCCTGAGTGTTTTAGAGGGCGCTGCTCGTGAGCTAAGTTGAATAATTTGAATATATAGTTTTAATAAATGATTTATATATATTTTAAAATAGCCTATCGTCATCCTCGTTATTTTTTACCTATGTATGGAAATTTTGGTTTGAATTAGTGATCTACTGCGAATTTGTATAGGAGTCATACAAACAAAGACACAGACAAACATACAAACATTCATTTTTATATATATAGATTTATAGTAAAAATGGTAATTTTGACAAATGAAAACTGTCCTTTGTAGAGAGGTGTCCTCTCATGGAGGTTCTACTGTATATATATTTTAATACTAGCCGAATGACCCGGGTTTTACCCGATTAAATGTTTTTATTGAAATACTATTCGTTACAATTATAAATTGGCGTCGTGTGAAACGTCCCGCTCCAAACTTTGTGTCTGAGAAGCGATATTTTTATAGAAAGATGATCTGGCTTTTGTTTTCTGCTCGAATGAATGTTTTTCTGTTAGAATTTTGTTCCTGCGTACAAAATAATGAACTGGTTTCACCCGTGGTCTCTGCTTTTTGGAATTTTTTCCGATATAATTTTGTATCTGATAATCAAACATGATACAGCAATATCGTCATCATCATTTTCTGACTAAAAATATATAGTTTTAATAATTGATTTATATATTTTTAAAATAGCCTATCGTCTTCCCCGTATTTTTTTTACCTATGTATGGAAATTTTGGTTTGAATTAGTGAACTACTGCGAATTTGTATACCGGACATATACAAACAAACATACAAACATTTATTTTTATATATATAGATAATCCAAATTGTGCCTTATCATTAGATTTGGTCTTATTACCTTCTGTTTCTAATCTATATTCCAAATTGTGCCTTATCATTAGATTTGGTCTTATTACCTTCTGTTTCTAATCTATATTCCAAATTTTGCCTTATCATTAGATTTGGTCTTATTACCTTGTGTTTATAATCTATGGCCTTATTTGGGTATTTATTCCATTCATAAAAGCAAACGATGACAGAATTGTTGATGACTCTGATACTTGAATTTATAATTATGTTAGCATAATGAATTAGTCAGTATTCCCATGGTCTCCAGCGAAGAGGTGTGAATTGACTTTTTGAAAATATACATAATTATAAAGATAGAAGCTTCTATAGAAATAAATAAAATAAGCCGAAATAGCTCAGTTAGGAGAGCGTTAGACTGAATATCTAAAGTTCCCTGGTTCGATCCCGGGTTTCGGCATCTTTTTTTTTAATTTTTAAATTTCATCCGTGACAGAGGCCAGGAAAGACGGTCGTGACTATATATATAGGGATAATAAAAGGTATTCGTACTGTGTACATAACAATTTATATGTAAATCTTGTAAAAATTAAATTCGTTCATAATTTGACATAGAACACATATTGTAAAATCCCTATTATTATAAAAATCAATATTTATCTATCTCTGTCTGTCTTGTTCATCATAAAATCATAAACTACTTGTGGTAAATATCGCTAAATTTTCCATATAATCCCTTTTAATCCTGGAAATATTTTTAGGCTCTTTTTTATAAATCACCTTTCGTTTCAATTTATTTCTATAAAATCAAGTAAAAATGTTAATAACTAGATAATTTGAAAACCTATGTTTTTTTTTATTTTGTTGTGTGGCCCACTTTCCATGTGATTATCCATTAACTTGTGAAAAAAAAAAAAACAATTTTTAGATATCTTTTTTTTGCTACTATTTATTATATGTATTTTTTGTTGATTTGAGAAAAGCATTTGATACAGTTCCTCACTCATTACTTTGGAAGAAATTAACCAATCTGGGCGTGAGCTATCAATTTATACATACAATTAGAAATTACTACGAACAGGCGACTGTGGCAGTCAGATGGAGGGGATTAATTACAGAAAATATCAAGATACATTCGGGCGTTTTACAAGGAGAGCCACTATCGCCATTACTCTTTATATTATTCATGACCGACCTGATTAAAATGTATGACAACTCAGATCTGACGAGTGTATACCTGCCGGAATTTGGTGACGTTCACCTGCTGATGTATGCAGATAATATTGCTATTATAGGGGAGTCGAGGATAAACCTCCAAAAAAGATTAATATATTGAAAGAATATCTTGGTGAGAACTATATGACACTGAACGAGTCCAAATCGAAGGTTGTGGTATTTCGCAATGGTGGTAAACCCTCAAGAGAAGATAGATGGTACTGAAATGGTAAACCTCTGATGGTAACAAGAAGATATAATTACTTGGGATGCCCTCTGGTCAGTACAACTAAAACCACTCAAGCCGCAAACTTTTTCAAAGGAAAAGCACTTGCGGCAATAAATGCTACAACCCCAATATTAGCTAAATCAAAAATTAATTCATTAAACTCTGCAATGAAACTGTTTGATTCTATTGTGATGGCTGTTTTGATGTATGCTGCTCCAATTTGGGCAACAGAGAATAAAGATTTATTAGATCATATACAAGATACATTTATTCGTAGGTTCTTGAATTTGCCTAGATATACACCAGGATACATAATAAGACCAGAAACAGGCCGCGTCTCATTAATAATAACAGCTCTGAAATTGACCTTCAAATATTGGCTGAGTATGGATACAAATAGATAGCCTCGAATATGTTTAAATAGAATGAGGCAAATATCCTGTGCTGCAGGTGCGCCCATCGGGTTTATAAAACAATTAAGCAATTTACTCAATTATAACGGATCCCCGTGGCTTACTTATTGTAATGATCCTGATTCACTAAGGAATGATATCCCAGGAATATTAAGAACTGCGATAGAGCAAACAATACAAAATGACTTAACAAGAATAACCCAATCAAAGTTATATTCCCACTATAGAGATATATATACAACGTTTACCACCGAAGAATATTTCTTAAGTTAACTCCCTTTTCCTGTCATCAGATTAATCGCACAATTTAGAACCCTTTCAATTTTTTTCAGAGAACACCATCTGATTTTAATGAGGCGTGAAGACCTGAAATGCACTTTCTGTGGATCAGGAATAACAATGGAGATGTTGCACTACTTATTTGATTGTGCTGCTCTGTCTGAGGAAAGACGAAAACTAAATGATAAAACGGGGCAACTTTGTCCTTCATATCCGGCACTAATTAATGAAATATCAAAGAATAGGTATATAGCGATGGCGATATTTGGATTCCACAAGACTATATCCCGGAAAAAGGCCACACAGTGTTCTCCCCATCCCTTCTGAACTGGCGAATCCTGTATAGGGCGAGAGGCCCTAAATAAAGGCTTTGTTGTTATTTTTGTTGTTGCTACTATATTTGATTTCCAAAAATCTAGGTTAAAAATACTTTTGAAAAGAAGCTTTATTAAAAAGCAGTTTTCTACTTCCTCTCAAACTTTATAACTATTCTGCTTATTTCTGTGAAAAATAGACACTTCGGCCAGTTAGAGTTTTTAATCCCTCTATTGCGATTTCACCGCCACTCTGTGTTGTGACGACGATCTAAATTCTATAGAGGTAGTCACTCACCTCTATTCTTGGTCGGCGGGGTTGAAGGTTCAAAGATAAGGCGTCGTTGTTTATAACACTTTTAAAATATACGACGAAAACAGGAGGGAAAATTATATTTATTACAATTTAAGAAAATAAGTAAAGTATTATTTAAACATTTACACTAAAAGAATCGGAGATCAGGGCAAATTCTAGCGTTCGAAAAAGTTGTTTACAAGTTCTTCTTGTATTGTTTCCTCATTTTTGCCCCTGCATCCCCGTAGCTGCTTCCGCCGGCCTCCCATTGGCTGCTTCGGACGTCTTCTTTTCCAACATTTCTCCCACCTTTGAGTTGGCGTCTCGACGACTCAAACATGGGAAGGAAAAGTTCAGTAGATCCAATCGGTTGGGTCTCTTGATGGGCCGTCCGTAACTTGACACAACATTCGGGGTATCAATGTGATGTTGCTCTTGTTGTGAAGTCAAAGGGTCCTCTTCAGTTGTCAATCGAACTTCTTGTGTGGGAGATCGCTCCGTTAGAGGGTCTCGACATCTTATCTCGGGCGTTATCTCTAAATTGTAGAGTTTTTGAATAGGTCGTATTTTATCACCTGATGAAGTTTTCACTTTCGCAACCCTCACAAGTCCGTCTTTTCCTGGATAGAGTTGGATTATTCTGGCTAACGGCCAGTGTAGTCTCTTTAAACTCTCTTGTCCAATGAGTACCATGTCTCCCACCTTGAGTGGTATGGTAGTCTTCAGGCGTCTCGTTTCTTGTCTCAGGAATCCAAAATATTCGATACGAAATCGTTCTCTAAGATCTTCTCGTACACGTTTGATATATTGATATTTGCGGGAGAGGGTCTGGTTATCAATCAAGTCCAGGTCTGGAACGCCAACCTCTCTGACCTCATGTAAGAACAACGAAGGTGTCAATGGAGCGAGATCCTCACTTTCTTCAGTTAGGTAGGTCAGTGGGCGTGTGTTCATCAAGCTTTCGACGTCACACATTACCGTGGAAAGTTCTTCATATCCCAAGGAGGTTTGACCGAGAATCCTAAAGAGCAATTGTTTCATCATTCCAATCAAACGCTCCCACCATCCACCCCACCAAGGAGCACCAGGCGGTATGAATTTCCAGGTGATGTTTTTCAATGTGGGATCACATTTTAATCTCGAAAAATCAATCTTCTTTAAAGCATTAGCCATACCTTTGAAATTAGTCCCATTATCCGAATACACAATCAATGGTCGGCCTCTTCGAGCAATAAATCGGCGGAAAGCTTGGAGGAAGGCTTCCATAGACAAAGATGTCACAAGTTCCAGATGAACTCCTCTATACACTGCACATGTGAAGATGACAATCCATGCTTTCTTCTTATTCTTTAAGATAAGATGTCCAGTTAGATCAACTCCTACTATTTCGAAAACTGCAGCATCTCGTACTCTGTCTTCTGGTAATGATGTTGACTCGACGGTAGCTGGTGTCGCGGTGAATCGTTTACAGCGAATGCATTGATTGATGATCTTCTTGACGGTTTTCCTGGATCTTAGTATCCAATAGTTTTCTCTCAGAATACCGAGGAGAGTTTGTAGACCGGCGTGCCCGTGGGTTTCATGGTTCCACCTGATGAGCAAAGAAACCAAAAAGTGATCTGAGGGCAATAAAATGGGCATTCTAAAATTAGCAAAATCTTCTCTTCTGCAAATTTTAGTTTTTATTCTCAAAATCCCTGAAGAGTCTACTAGCAACTTAAAGCCTTGTAGTTTCTTATCTTCATGCCCTGAAAACGATTCTCTCTGGATAAGTCTTATCAGTATTATTTCTGACTTAGTGATTTCCTCTGTACTGAGATCTTCTGAAATTATCTTTCTTCTATCAATCTTGGCGTTGTTGAAGAATCTGTATATCCAGGCGGTGATTCGTACTATTCTCAAAAAATGGGAATAACGTCCAAATAAATTTTCATTTTCTCTTGTCGTACACAAGGTGTTCAGGATGGTCTTGCGCCTTTCAGAATAAACAATCTCCAAATCAGGGATAATGGTTGATTTGGGCCACTCTTCTTGGGATACCTTTAACCATGCAGGTCCCTCCCACCATCTTGTCTCCTTAAGTGATTCTGCTGAACATCCCGAGATGGGAGGTCTGCCGGGTTTAATCGGCCTGGTATGTGGCGCCAAGATTCGGGGGAGCTAAGATTATGAATTTCCTTAACACGGTTCATCACAAAGGCTGCCCAGATGTCTTCCCTTTGGATCCAACAGAGAGCATTGGTCGAATCGGTCCAATAAAATCTTGGAATTTCCTCAAATTCCAGATCTTGTATGACGTTAGCTGCCAAACGAGCTCCAATCAGACAAGCCAAAAGCTCCAATCTTGGGATGGTGAGTTTCTTCAGTGGAGCTACTCGTGTTCGAGCCTGTATCAATTGGATGTCCACTCTATCTTCCTTTTCAATGCGGAGGAAAATACAGGTTGCATAGGCAAACTGACTGGCGTCGCAAAAGATGTGGAGAGTGGTTTTCTTTACATAGGAGTCCTTAAAACAAAGCCATCTAGGAATTTCTATGTTAGGCAAGTGTTTCAGTTTGCTAAACCACTTCCAAAATCTTTGTACTAAACATCCAGGTAGGACTTCGTCCCATGTCAACTTCTGTATCCAAGTTTCCTGTAATATCAGCTTGGGAATTAAAGTCACAGGACAAGCAACTCCTAATGGATCAAATATCTTGCTCGCTATTGAAAGTACTTTTCTCTTGGTGGTTGGTCCAATTAATTCAAAATCTTCCAAACCAATTGTCAGTGTGTCTCTATCAGTATTCCATGTTATTCCTAAAATGTTCACTTCCTTATTCAGTTGGTTCATAAGAGAAAAGTCTGTAACGTTACTCACCCAATCTCGGAGATTGAAACAAGCTGTAGAGAGCAGTTCAGTAGATTCTTTCACGAATTTCTCCGTTTCTTCAACATTCTGAAAACTGGATAAACAATTGTCAACATAAAAGGATGATTTCAACTGTTCAGCTGTGATTTTTAAATGTTCAGGAGCCTTATCTAAGTGGAGAGATAAGGTAGCCTTTAAAAGATACGGACTAGTGGTAATTCCAAAAACAACCCTTTTATGTCGATACGTGATTAATCTTCCGTCTTCTGTGTGCCACAGGAATCGTAAATAATCTCGGTCTTCTTCTTTTATTCCAATTTGTAAAAATGCTTTCTCAATATCGGAAGAGACACCAACTTCATATTTCCGGAATTTATTTAAAAGTCTTGGTATAATTTCTATCAAATTGGGTCCCTTATCCAGACAGTCATTCAGGGAAAGTTTACCTCTCTTCCGGGCCGACGCATTGAATACTGGCCGTATTCTAGAAGTTTGACTGTTCCTTTTATACACTGGTCGATGTGGCAGGTAGTGTACACCATCTAGTTTATCCTCTCTGGCATACTCGATTATCCCCTGTTTCATCCATTCTTCAAAGATTTGTCCATACTCTTTCATGTCTCCAACTTCTTCAAGTTTTCTTCTTACAGACCTTAGTTGGTTTTCGGCTAGATCTTTATTCGAAGGAATCCTTTCCTTGTCTTGCACCCAGGGTAGAGCTACCTCATAGCGCCCCTCGATATCTCGCGTCGTGGTGTGGGCGAAATGTTCCTCCATTTCAGCTTGTAATGACTGAGTCTTCTTCTCAACCTCCGCGTCAGAGACTCCAATTGCATCTAATTTCCACAAGTTTTCTAGATCCAAAGATAGAAGGGTGGTCACGCAAAGGGAGCTGATGTCATCTCTCATCTCCGTTGGAGGAATCTTTCCCATCACAGTTCATCCTAGTTTGGTACGGATTGCCACCAGTCCAGATGAGATCCTTCTCTGATCATCAGTTAGCAATCTCCCGGCGATGTCCGCGCCTATAAGGACTTCTATACGGTCTCTCATCAAATCAGACACGTCGAGTTCTTCACTCCCTTCTAACAATGATCTTGGACACACCGGAGGTATGCTTCCACAGATAAGGGGTTGACCTAGTGCTTCAAACTCACAGCGATAGGAATTATTGATGTCAGATAAATGAATGGTATAGACCTCATGTTCAACTACGTCGGTACTCGATCCTCCAAACAAGGAATGCCGGAAGAACTCTCTCCTAGATTGTTCGTATTCCATTTCCATTGCTGTGCTATGTAAAATATACGATCTTTGGGATCCGGTGTCTATTATAGCCCGTGCCGTCTTCTCCGTTCTGTTCCCTTTGAGGGTCACTCTCAAAGTAGGTAACAAGACGTCTGGGGAGGTTGATAAGTTGGCGAGAGTTTCATCTTGCACCGTTGGAGACTTGGAAGATCCACCTCTATCTAAAATCAGTTTTGTGCACATGACAGCCAGGTGGGAAGACATGTTGCAGATCGAACAACGGACTACATTTCTGCAAAATTTACTTAAATGAGAAGGCCGAAGACATTTATAACAAACGCCTTTTTTCTTCATGAATGATCTCTTTTCGTTTAAACTAATATTAGCTGCAAAGTCACACTTAGGGCTTCCATGGTTGTCTTTACCACAAAATACACATTCATTCGATTTGTGAACTGAATTCAAAAGTTCTGAAGCTGTCGCAATTGGTTTTTCATTGTAGAATCTTGTCTTTGGATGTTTGTTTACCAAATTAGGTTTAGAAGTTGATTCATTCCCGGTACCGATTTCGTTTCTAAAACTCTTCTCCCGTGCAGTTAATTGTCTTTCCAGAAAGGTAATCAAGTCATTAATTACATAACCTGTCGGGAGTTCTTTGTTCAATTCCAAATTAAGGTCTGCAGGTAGAAGCTTTATTATTATCGGGCACAACAGTTGTCCGTAAACATCAATGGACACGTTTAGTGACTCAAGACTTCTTATATGAACAGAAAGGTTGTCAAAAAGTTCGCGGAAGGTTCTTACATCGCTTGATGTTTTGAGTGGTCTCATTGACAACAAATTGTTCATATGTCGGCTAATCAAAATGTCTTCTCGCCCAAATCTGTCTTTAAGCAATTTTATAGCTTTCTCATAATTGTCCGCAGATAAAGCGAAACCTTCGACTGTGTTTAGTGCAGTTCCGCCGAGATGTGACTTCAGATAGTTAAATTTATCGATCGGGTTCAGTGAGTTGTTCTGGTGTATAGCTGCATCAAAAGAATTCCAGAACGTCAGCCATTCACTAAAATTTCCATAAAATTTCGATATCATCAATTTCGGAAGTTTCACAGTCGTGCAGGAAGGTACATAATGTCTCATTTCATTTTCATCTATTCGTGAGTTCGAATTCGGTATATTTTCGCCATGAAAATCTGATTGGCGAATCTTTTTATTTGCCCTAAATCTCCAAGTAATATATTTCTCTCGATATTCCTCTACGCCCTGTAATTCCTTCTCTAAATCGTCAGTTTCAAGAAGCGTTTCTATTTCGTGATCCACTACTTTAAGTTCGTTAAATGATTCATTCAATTGTTCTAATAATTCTTCAAGTTCAATTCTCATTAGCGTGTCAAGTCCACTTTCAATCTTATTGCATGTTTTCGTTAAATATGATCTGTTAACAGCACGCTTCTTTTTTAAACGTAGAATTAATTCTTCCGCCATCTTGTAAACAAAGCGGCAAGTAGGGTTAGCTAGCGAGTTCCAAAATGGTCAGCTCAAAATGCTTCCTTTTTTTCTTCTAGAATTTACCTTCAACAGTCCCGGCTGGGATGCCAAAAATATTGCGATTTCACCGCCACTCTGTGTTGTGACGACGATCTAAATTCTATAGAGGTAGTCACTCACCTCTATTCTTGGTCGGCGGGGTTGAAGGTTCAAAGTTAAGGCGTCGTTGTTTATAACACTTTTAAAATATACGACGAAAACAGGAGGGAAAATTATATTTATTACAATTTAAGAAAATAAGTAAAGTATTATTTAAACATTTACACTAAAAGAATCGGAGATCAGGGCAAATTCTAGCGTTCGAAAAAGTTGTTTACAAGTTCTTCTTGTATTGATGTACTAGAGCGCCATCTGTTATCAAATTATAAAACTTCTTGTATTGTTTCCTCATTTTTGCCCCTGCATCCCCGTAGCTGCTTCCGCCGGCCTCCCATTGGCTGCTTCGGACGTCTTCTTTTCCAACACCCTATATATATAAAAGTCAGTGCATGTATGTATGTATGTGTGTTTGTTCCTCTGTCGGCTATACACGTCCACAATACCTAACTAATCTGACTGAAATTTTAACAGTATATAGAGTAGAATCTGAAAAACTTATAGTGAAAATTTCAGGTCTCTATCCCGAATATTCTTCGAGTTATTTGCAAATTGCGTTGCAAATTTGCCTTTTCGCTCGCAAGCAGCGCCTCTAACGGTGAAGATGGGAAGTAATATCAGCTGACCTAATGTACATGTAAAACGTGTTTGGGACAGGACATAGAGAAAAATCTGGAAAAGATATTTATCGGATTTTTAGCCAATAAAAAATAAAATTGACAGGTTCTGGGCAAAAATAGTTTTTTTTTTTGTCAGAAAATGATGATGACAATATTGCTGTATCATGTTTGATAATCAGATACAAAATTATATCTGGAAAATTTTCAAAAAGCTGTGACCACGGGTGAAGCCAGTTCATTTTTAGTGTGCAGGAACAAAATTCTAACAGAAAAACATTCATTCGAGCAGAAGACACAAAGCCAGATCATCTCTTTATAAAAATATCGCTTCTCTGACACAAAGTTTGGAGCGGGACGTTTCACAAGAGTGACATCCACGGCGTCAATTTATAATTGTAACGAATAGTATTTGAATAAAAACATTTAATCGGGTAAAACCCGGGCGTTGCCCGGGTCATTCGGCTAGTAAAAAATAAAATAAACTCTAACTGGCCAAAGTGTCTATTTTTCACAGAAATATGAATGCCGGCCAGGCAGCCTCTATTATTCTTATTATTAATAAGAGGTTTAGAAAATATGGAACTGTGTCAAAAAGGCATGAAAGTTTTATTAACTCAGTTTCCTAAGCCCACATATATGGCCAAACAACGACGAATACCTATATATTTTTATATTTGTTAAGTTTTTAGATAAAACTCTTAAATCAGATGAGCAATTCTCTGTTTTACGTGTATATCCTCATTTTTATTTAAGTTATATAGAAGCAAAGGATATATATATGCTGTAATAATTTTTAAAAAGAGAGTGGAGCCGACAAGGTCACAGTGGGCTCCTCATCCAACATACAGTCAGGGCCGGAGTGGGAGCACACTAGCCTGAAGACAAATGAAGACCACACGCATAGGAATATGGTTAACTCGGTTTAGGGGTGGTTCCCGGGAAGGATGAGACTGGGACTGCTCTGGATTACATGACTTCTTTCTTGGTGTGTCTGTCTGGGTACCTCCTCATCTGGGTCTCCTTGTCTGGACCTCCCTGTCTGCCCCAGCTTATATCCTAATTGTGACGTCAGAGGGGGAGGACGTCCAATCAGGGACTGCCACGACTATAAATCTCTCTTGTTTATACTATCCTTCCCGGCTCACCATCCCTTTCTCTCCCGAGTATCCGTTTTATCGAGGCCATTTTGAAGTTACATATGAGTTTGAATTTATATACAACATATACAATACGACTCATATACTCGTATATGACTCCAAATTTTTAACATACTCACTCGCCCTAAATTTTTTTTAAATGTGTCACTCACAACTCATAAATTAATAGAACCATGACCCATTTGATTAAAATAGGTATAAAAAGCGAATAAAAAGTCAACTTCCAGGTTTTAACCGAATGAACTTTCCCCTTAGTGTGTATGTATAAAATAAAATGCTGTTTCAAGTTATATAAACTGGCCCGCAAAATTAAAATAACAACTTTTTTTTTCATTTATCTCAAATTTATACAATATTATTGATTAAAATACCCGAAATCAAAGAAATCTAACACGTATTTTTTGCTAATTAGTCAGTCAAGCATTGATCGTCTTGCAGTCAGTACATAAATATCTTGGATATTGTGGTAAATATGGGGTGGGATCACCTTTAACTGATAGGCAGGCTCTACATCGGCGACCCATATTAAAAATTGGGAGTTTATCAGCTCCTGTGGAATTTTAAAGTTCATTTTTCATTTAGAGTTTACTTGTGAAAATAGTCGATATAACAAAGAAAGAGAGAAAGTAAAAAATGTAGTTTAAATTGTCCGAAACAACTATCGCCATCTATTGGACCAAATTTTAACTATTTATGCCGCAGTGACACGATTGAAAAACAGCAATTATCTTCGAATATTTCACAGAAATGAGATATATGAAAAGATATAATTATCTTTTAAAAATTAAATTCCTTTTAAAATTTAATACCGATCACATAATGGTTTTGAATTACATTTTTGAAAATATATTATCAATATTCAAATTTATCGAATGATTTCTCATTAATTAATCAACAACAACGCGTTTAAGGCTATTGGCCCTCTTCAGGGTGATGTATGCTATGCCTCAATGTATCCAAGACTAAATCGCCGTATTTTCACACTACAATATTTATCTCGATAAAACAGCTGTCCTAATTAACCAGAATACAGTGGACCCTCGGTTTACGAGCACCTTGGAGTACGAGCTTTTCGCAGTACGAGCAAAATTTTTTGAAAAATTTTACCTCGGATTACGAGTGAAATTTCGCATTACGAGCAACTCGTGATGGTTGCCCCTCTTCTCCATTTCCACCTTTAGCGGCGGGATGAGGGCATATTTTTATATTAAATATTATTTTATTTATGGATTGTTATTAATCATTATAATATAAGTCCCCCCAGTATATATATTTAATACATACTATAATGTATATATTCAAATCGATACATATATATATATTTTTTGAAAATAGAGCAATCCATACTTAATTCATTAGATAATAAATGGCATATATTGGATTTAATAAAATATTTATTTTGCCAATATTTCGGCTGGCTGAACGCCAACCTTTATCGAGGCATTACATTTTTGTATACACAAACTTTTGTGTATACAAAAATGTAATGCCTCGATAAAGGTTGGCGTTCAGCCAGCCGAAATATTGGCAAAATAAATATTTTATTAAATCCAATATATGCCATTTATTATCTAATATATATATATATACATGCATATAGTATTTTAAAATTAAAGAAAACTTTTTTAATTTTTAAGATAACTTTTTCCATTTGTAAACAAAGGCTCGAAGGTGTTATTAAAATTTAAAAAGTTGCTATTAAAGTTAAAAAGTTTTATTTAATCTTAAAATACTCTGTATATCATTTTGACTAATTTTAATTCAACGATAAAATTATCTCTCAATGATAAAGGAATAGCTTTTTTTAATTTCTTATTTATTTTTTAGATTATATATGTATTTTCAAAAATTGGTGACAATTTCTACCGCTCTTGCTATAAAAATCCTATAACCACTGCAAAATGGGCCCCGTGAAGAAATATGTTGAAAGAGAATTGGGTAAGAAGAAGGATATTATCACAATGGAGGCAATGAGGGAAATGATTGAAAAGCACGAACGTGGCATGCAGGTGACAGAAATAGCGAGATTTTATAAGAAGTCGACATCAACGATTTGCACACTATTGAAGAAGAAAAAGGAATTAAGGGAGTTAGATGCAGCAAAAGGAGTCACAAGACTATCAAAACAGCGTCCACGTCTTCTAGAAGAAGTTGAAAAATTGATTCTTGTATGGATAAACGAGAAGCAATTAGCAGGTGATACCATAACCCAGAATTTAATATGTGAAAAGGCAAAGGCCTTGTACGCCGAACTCGGGAGTAAAATACCATGTACATCAATAGAGAACGAAGTACATGCAGACTTCAAAGCCAGCAAGGGGTGGTTCGAAAACTTTAAGAGGAGAAGTGGCATCTATAGTGTCACGAGGCATGGAGAGGGTGCAAGTTCGGATGCTAAAGCAGCTGAGACATTCACTGCCGAGTTCGAGAAGCTCGTTGTTACCGAGTGTTACCTCCCACAGCAAGTTTTTAACTGTGATGAAACAGGACTTTTTTTGGAAAAAGATGCCGAAGAGAACCTACATTACAGCCGAAGCGAATACAATGCCCGGTCACAAGCCCATGAAAGACCGTCTCACCCTCTTGCTGTGTGCTAATGCAAGTGGAGATTTGAAAGTAAAGCCACTGCTCGTGTATCATTCTGAGAATCCACGGGCTTTCAAGAAACACAAAGTGCAAAGAGCCAATTGAACGTTTTGTGGAAGTCGAATACTAAGGCTTGGGTTACTCGTTTGTTGTTTGTTGAGTGGATGAACGAAGCATTCGGTCCTGCAGTGAAGAAATACCTTTCGAAAAAAAAACTGCCACTCAGAGCGTTGCTGGTTATGGACAATGCTCCTGCTCATCCACCAAGCCTTAAGGATCAATTACTGGATGAATTCAAGTTTATTGAGGTCAGGTTCCTCCCTCCTAACACCACCCCACTACTGCAGCCTATGGATCAGCAGGTCATTTCCAACTTTAAGAAAATATATATCAAAGAACTTTTTCAGAGATGCTTCGAATTAACTGAAGAAACAAACCTTACTCTCCGAGAGTTTTGGCAGAATCATTTCAACATTGTCCACTGCCTTAAGATCATTGATAAAGCATGGAATGGAGTCTCCCAGAGAACTCTCGTTTCTGCTTGGACAAAATTGTGGCCTCACATCGTCCATGCATATGATTTTAAGGGGTTGTCTGGTGAACAGGAGCCACCAATTATCGATGTTATTGTGTCTCTGGGGAAAACTTTAGGACTGGAGGTGAATGAGCCAATCATTCAAGAGCTTGTGGAGGAAGAAGATCAGGAGCTTACCACAAATGAACTGATCGATCTTCATCGCGAGCAACACCAAGAGGTTAAGGAGGTGATCTCGTCTGGGGAAGAGGAGGATGATAATTCACTGGGATCCCTCCCTTCAGATCAGATTCGGGAAATATGTAAAATGTGGGAAACTGTGCAATTGTTCGTAGCAAAGCACCACCCGAATAAGCCGGCTGCTTTGCGAGCGACGGATCAGTTCAACGATAATGCGATGTCGCATTTCCGTGAAATTCTCAAAAAGAGGCAAAAGCAACAGTCATTGGACCAGTTCTTCGATAAAATTGAAAGAAAAAAATAAAATGTTATAAAATAACCCTTTTATGCCATTTTTCCCTCAAATAGTGGTTTTTTAACGCAATTGCATCAGCCATCCCAACATTATATTTTATTTTTGTTTATTTTATCTTTTTTTATACATTTATTTATGCATTATACTAGCGAACGTACCCGGCTTCGCCCGGGTTTTACCCGAGTAAAAGTTTGTCTAACGAATCTCTCGATAAAGTGAACATTTTTTCCCGGTCCCTTGAAAAATACTCGATAAGTTGAATGAAATCAATATTAATTGGTTCCCTCGGTAATTGGAAGTTAAAGGAATAGTATCTTGCCTTGGAATCGTATCATTATTCTTGTATGGATGTACCCGGCTTCGCCCGGGTTTTACCCGAGTAAAGGTTTGTTTAATGAATCTCTCGATAAAGTGAACATTTTTTCCCGGTCCCTTGAAAAATACTCGATAAGTTGAATAAAATCAATATTAATTGGTTCCCTCGGTAATTGGAAGTTAAAGGAATAGTATCTGGCCTTTGAATTGTATCATTATTCTTGTCTCAAATAAATTGCCGTGTCATCCTGAATTTTGTCTTTCCTAATTTTCTACATTACAAAATCATCGTATCATCATGATAATATTGAGAGCAGATTGTTGAATTATAACAGATAAATTAGAATATTTATCTTGATTATTTCTAGGCGAAAAGTTATTTCAGAAATTTTATTTGCTAGAAACCTTCCCAGTACTATACTAAATAACTTCCCAAAGTTTCATGGCGATCCAATGAGTGGTTTGGTCAGGCATAAAGGACAAACAAACAAACAAACAAACAGACACACATACATTCATTTTTATATATATAGATTTTTATTTACTTATCACTAGGTTTGAAATTCAGTAACTATCACGTGTAAAATTTTTCTTTCGAATCTTTCATTAAAAATATGATAGCTATGATTTCAAATATTGAAAGGAGTACAAGCTTCTCTTATACGTAAAGGTCGGGCAACCCCTTTAACGATGTAGATGGTCTCTTCGCACTTCTGCCTTTTTGATTCCATAAAAGCCTGGAACATTCCAATTACCTCTATCTTCTTGGAAACAGCAAAAAGATTCTTATCGGCCTTCTCCGTCTTAAGGTATCCAAAATGTTGCAAGTAAATCCCTTCTGGCATAACCGAAACCTCTGCTCCTGTATCGATTTTAAATTTTATTGGCTGGTCATTCACCTTTATCACTTCACACCACTTATCTTCCGCATTCTCCTGCATTCCCACTATTCCAATGAATGCATAATTTTGGGAGCTTGATACTTCTTGTACGGTTTTAGTGTGACAAACCTTGGCAAAATGACCTCTCCGGAGGCGTGGGTTCGAATCCCACCGCTGCCACCAGACCTTTCTTTCTGCACTTGTTGCAAATATCATCCTTAGCAGGACATTGTTCTTTCGAATGTCCTTGGTAATATCCATATCGGAAACATTTACGTTTCTCATTAGAAGACCATCCTTGAGGATTCTTTGGAAAATTAGAATAGTACGTTTTTGTACCTTTCATTCTTGTTTTCTGAAAAATTGTGCCATTTCTCCCTCCTTTCCAGTCAATCACATCCACGTTCCGATTTTCAGTGTCTTGCCTAATTTCTTTTTGTTGATTTTTTACACTTTCTGATTGGCGCACTATCTGGATTGCCTTCTCCAAGGTAAGTTCCGATTCCAACTGTAATTTCTCAGAAAGATTAAAGTTTTTCACTCCAACTACCAACCGATCCCTGATCATCTCTTCTTTTAAGATACCATAGCTGCAGTTTTCTGCCAGGACATAGAGATTGGTTATAAATTCCTCTACAGGTTCAGTCTCCCCTTGACTTCTTCTATTAAATTTTGCTCTTTCATATATAACGTTTCTTTTTCCGATAAAATAGTCCTGAAATTTGGACACTACAACTTTATAGTCATTAATTTGTGCTTCACTTAAGTTAAATAAGATCAAAATTTCTTCTGCCTATCGCGCCCATAATGTAAATCAGAGCATTTACTTGCTCATTTTCACTTTTCTCTGAAAGTCCTGAAGCGATTCTGTATCTTGGAAATCTTTTGAACCATATCGGCCATTCATTAGGTTTACCAAAATTGAATCCTTCTGGAGCAGCTATTTGTATATAATTAGCCATTTTTTATTTTCTTAAAAAAAATAATTTACTTATATTTCGACTTTATAATTTTAACAATTGCTTTTACGCTTTTGCCGCTGCCACCATGCTTTGTTTCTCTAAGGAATCGGGATACGATGATGAACAATTCTTTATTTAAGAACGGCTGTCTATATGCAAAACCATATTTACATATTTACATCTGAATATTTACAATTACGTCACAACTCTGTTAATAAAATAATAAATACTTTGCTACAATAAAATAAAAATGGGGATTATTCCAGATTCATTATAAGGGAAGGTTCGCTATATCCTAGGTTTGTTTTAGCGGGGTTATGCTATATATTGAAAAACTGTAACTACTATATATATATTTGAAAAAAAAAGTCAGGTGTTGATATTAAAAAAAAAAAGGCATATCCTGACTGCTCACATGAGCATTTTAGATGGAAGAGCGCCATCTAGTGGAACAAAAATCAACTAAACGTTGATTTAGGTTTGTTCCCTAAAATTTGGCCAACCCATTTTCTTGATTAATCCAGAAAAACCAGCCACGTACATGTTTCAGGCTGTTGGCCCTCGTCATTATTGTGCAGGCTGCATCCCAACAACCAAAAATTTGGTCCAAGAAGCTTTCTAAGAAATTAAGAAATGGGTTTTAAAGAAAATTTTCCATAATTATGCTTACATGTGAAAAAGTAAGAACAAATAGAAAATATAAACATCTGACCATTTCTATTTGTTCTAATTTTTACACATGTTTAGCTTAATTGTGCAAATTTGGCCTTAACTCCCATTTCTTGTAGATGGAATTTTTTTAGAAATTGTCAAGATTCCATTAGATCCCGTGTGGATATCATGGAATAAAGTTCGCCCTAGGCTGACGAGGGCCATTAGCCCGAAATCATGGTCTCTAGGTGGACGCTTTTCAGTTTGCCAAAGCTGGTGTTGTGGCTTTGTTACCGACCCGAGGCCGCTAGTTTGCGGCGACGATCAATAGATGGCGTCTGGTTTTGACGTCTGTTTTGATGGGAGAGGCGACCTTTGTCTCTTTAGATCCCATTTCTTGATTTCTCAGGAAACCTTTTGGACCAAATTTTTGGTTGTTGTGGTACAGCCTGCACTATGCTAACGAGGGACAACAGCCTGAAACACTTGGTTGGCTTTTCTTGATTTAGCAAGAAATGGGCTAGCCAAATATCACAGATCAAATCTAAACAAAAAGCTCAACTTAAATATATCCACACACTTTCATGATAAAACAAACTAGTTAAGATTTTATACAGGTTCGTCGGTACCCGCAGAAGTAAACCTCTGTTCTTCAGGTAAGGCATTTTCCATAAGAGGAAAGTTCTTAATAAACCTTATGTCACATAGGTAAATATCTGTGTTTTATCATTTTGTTTTCCTCGTGTGTATGAAACTGTCTTAATTAGGTTTTCCTGAATATACATACATTTACGAATATATGTAATATCATATATACAAATATCAGAATCATCAATCAATTCTGTCATCGTTTGCTTTTTTGAATGGAATAAATACCCAAATATGGCCATTTCTTATAAGCATCGGTGATTCAATGGTAGAATGCTTGCCTGCCACGCGGGCGGCCCGGGTTCGATTCCCGGCCGATGCATTTTTTTTTACAATTTTTAAAACTCATTTATATTATTATCCCTATATATATATATATATAAAAGTCAGCGTATGTATGTATGTATGTTTGTCAACTATACACGTCCACAATACGTAACCTGACTGAAATTTTAACAGTATATAAAGTAGAATCTAGAAAAATTCTTAGTGAAAATTTCAGGTCTCTACCCCGAATATCTGTCGTGTTATTTGCAAATTTGCTCTTTCGCCTGCTCCTCTAGCGGTGAAAATGGGGGGTAATACCAGCTGACCTAATGTACATGTAAAGTTTGGTGCGGGACGTTTCACAAGAGTGACATCCACTGCTCCAATTTATAATTGTAACGAATAGTATTTGAATAAAAACATTTAATCGGGTAAAACCCGGGCATTGCCCGGGTCATTCAGCTAGTACTGTATATACATACATATTCGAAACTATTATAAACGCATATGATTATTTTAAAAACAAACAATTTCTACTGTCTAAAAAGAATCATACGCGTTTATAATAGTTTCGATTTTAATAACAGATGGCGCACTAATGCACCATCCTAATCCTTATATCTATAAAAATGAAATGCGAAATCGATGTTTGTTATCGCTTCACGCAAAATCTACTGACTCAATCACTATGGAATTTCGCATGTAGGTAGCTGAAGATTTCGTTTAACATATAGGCTATTAAAAAAAACTAAAAAAGTTAATGTGCTTTTTTTTTTTAATAAAAAACCTAAAAGCGTTATTTCCAGTCTTTTACCGCTTGGGCGCAGCACTGGTCGCGACGATAAATGAATTTGATTGGTTAATAATTAACACGTGGTTTGTTTACATGATGAATGTTAATTTGTTCACACGATGAATGTTTTTAAAAGGTAAGATTATACAATCGCCGTGATACTTTAGGAATTTATTTACTATACTACTGGGAAGATTTCTGGTTGTTAAGTAAATGTTTGTTAAGCAAACTTTTACTTGGGGCGAAGCCGAGAACATATATATATATATGTTTGTCGGCTATGCACGCCCTCAATATGTAACTAATCTCGCTGAAATTTGAACAGGACAGAGAGTTAAATCTGGAAGAGTTTTTTTGTCGCACTTTAACCAATAAAAATTATATTTAACCAAGTACTGAGCAACAATATTTTTTTAGTCAGAAATGATGATGACAATATTTCCGTATCATGCTTGATTGCATTAAAAAATTCTTTTGGGGAATATTCACTAAAGCAGACCACGGGTAAAGCCAGATAATGATTAATAGTAGGCAGGAACAAAATTCTACCAGCGAAACATTCACTCGAGCAGAAGACACACGAAGCCAGGTCATCTCTATATATAAAATATCGTTTCTCGGCCTTTTGGCTAAGTTCATGTAGTATATCTCTAGATATTTTTATTTATGTATATCTTTTTAAAAATCTATTCAGTAGAGAGTGGATATGTCTGCTCGAAAAAATAAATTTCATATATTATATAAATATATGACATAACGAATTATATTATCATAATATTCTGTGTGTTCCCGAATATTATTATCAATAATATTTGTTAGGCAAACTTTCACTCGGATAAAACCCGGGCGAAGCCGGGTACACATCCGCTAGTACATATATACATATATATAAAATAAAAGGATTTAAAAGCGCAAATGTTTCTTTTATACATAAAACGAACTTCTACTGTCCTTACTGCGATGAAAAAATATATTGGGAGGGCTTGGCTCATCAGTGGTGAACCCTCCCAGCGGTTTCGCCAATTTAATCCACCAGACTGCTTCTCAGAGCTCTAATACTGTATTGGATCATTCTGCTTTTATATGCTACACTGAAGGATGGAATCTTAGAAATGGTTTTCAAGTAAACTATGGACATAAGCTTATAGGGCAGTAGAATTACATTCAAATATTTGCTTCGAGCAATGCTCTTCAGCAAACTATAAAGGCAAGGCCAGTTAGGAATAAATTAACACAAAGCAATAACGCGCCATCTATACATATAAAATAAAAGGATTTAAAAGCGCAAATGTTTCTTTTATACATAAAACGAACTTCTACTGTCCTTACTGCGAAGAAAAAATATATTGGGAGGGCTTGGCTCATCAGTGGTGAACCCTCCCAGCGGTTTCGCCAATTTAATCCACCAGACCGCTTCTCAGAGCTCTAATACTGTATTGGATCATTCTGCTTTTATATGCTACACTGAAGGATGTAAGCTTATGTCCATAGTTTACTCGAAAACCATTTCTAAGATTCCATCCTTCAGTGTAGCATATGAAAGCAGAATGATCCAATACAGTATTAGAGCTCTGAGAAGCGGTCTGGTGGATTAAATTGGCGAAACCGCTGGGAGGGTTCACCACTGATGAGCCAAGCCCTCCCAATATATTTTTTCATCGCAGTAAGGACAGTAGAAGTTCGTTTTATGTATAAAAGAAACATTTGCGCTTTTAAATCCTTTTATTTTATATGTGTTGTCTTTGTCTTAGATTTGAAAAAAAGAAAGACAATACAAGGTCCCGATGGCTTAACCTGAACTAAACGTTCCTAGCTTTACAGTAATGCTGGAAACTGATTTGAAAAATTATAAATTGGTAAATCAATACCTTTGTTGCAGGGATCAGTAGAAGTGTCACAACGTTGAATGACGAAGCCTAAGTTAGTAAACAGTGATGAAGAATTAATACTTATTGATAGAAATATTTATTTAAAAAATCACACAAATTAATATCAATACAAATGTTATTCAAAAGCAATTATTAAAATTTATGAAGGGATAGTTCCTTTTCTGGCCCGTCAAAACCAAACGTTAAGTCGAAAAGCAGCCTTTGTTTACCGGAAGTTTTAGGGCTAAGTCTTTGTTCTTGCTCGCGCATGCGCGGGCGGCGGCAGCCGGCCGTGTTGCCACTGTTCGGTTGGTCCAAAAAAGTTCCTATTTTCGTGTCACTCTCCCACCTTGACCTTTTGAACTTTGCTATAAGGTCAATATTAATTAAAAAAAACAAACTTCAATTAAACCTAATCGGTAACTTGACTCTTCTTCCAGAACGCGTGTAAACTTTCCCTACTTTTACTGGAGTAGTTTTCTCTTGCACTGACACGGACTCCACACCGGGTGTTTTCTCCCTGACGATCTCATCCTCCGCTGGCTTAAGCTCCCCGTCGCCTTGCTCTACGTCCTCAGATGGTACTTCAAGTGGGAACAATCGTTGAACTGCACGCTTCATGAATCCAGACTTAGTCTTAACTTCCACAAGTCTTCGCACATTGTCAGTTCCAGGAAACACCCTCGTAATCTTTCCCATAGGCCAGTTTATTTGTTTCCTGTTTTCAACCTCCACAAGGACGATATCTCCAACTTTTAACTGTCGTTGTTTCTTGCGATTGTCGTGATGCACCAACAATCCTAGGTACTCGCTTCTGAACCTCTTACGGAAATCCTTCAGGAGTCGCTTGCGTTTCTCATAGCTCTTCCCAAAGTTACACCTGAATTCATTTAGATCAATTTCTCCTTCAGCTCTTGGTTCTCGAAGAAACATCTCTGGGGTTAATGGCACAAGATCATCATTGTCCTCAGCAATGTAGGTGAGTGGTCGCGCGTTGATAACTCGTTCACAGTTTTCGAGGATCGTCACCATTTCTTCGTAGTTGACAACACGTTTTCCCAGCAATCTTCGAAGCAGTTTTTTGGTGAGTCCAACAATTCTCTCGATCCAACCTCCCCACCACGGTGCTGCCGGAGGATTTAGCTTCCATTTCACTCCAAAATTAACTCGATAAAGCTCGTTCCGGAGTCCAACTAGATTCGTCCCATTATCTGAGTAGATGACTGCAGGGCAACCTCGTCTTGCTACGAACCTCTCTACTGCTCCCACCAATGCTTCTGTCGATAATGAAGTCACCAGTTCGAGGTGGACCGCACGGTATACACCACAGGTGAAGATGACGAACCAAACCTTCTGTCCATCTTCCAGATATAAAGGTCCTCCGAGGTCAATTCCTGTCACCTCAAAAACCACAACATCTCGTACGCGATGTTGAGGCAACGATGCCTCTGGTACGTCGACTCGCTTGGCTTCAAATCGTCGACAGCGAGGACATTTATGAATTACATGACGAACTAGTTGTCGAGCTTTTGGAATCCAGAACTTCTCTCTTAGTACTGATCGCAGCGTCTGGGCTCCACAGTGATACATTTTCTCGTGGACTGATTTCACAATTAGCTCTGTGACCGGATGATTCGTTGGGATCAAAATTGGCAATTGGAACAGTTCATCGTCATTTCGATTCACTATCCTCGTTTTCACTCTCCATAATCCTTCTTTATCTTGGAACGCGTGTAGCTGCTTCATCTTGGGATCTTCCTCACCGATCGATTCACTCTGTATTATCTTAACTAGGGACTTTTCAGCACTGTCTAGCTCCTCTTGTGAGATGACATCTCCTTTGTATTCAGAGGGCTTGAAACGTAGCATCCACGCGATTACTCTCAGTATTTGTGTTAGAGTCACTTCACGTTTTCCCTCGTATAGATTCAGATACCATGGATTCTCCTCGGGCTTTTTGGCTACAAATCCAACCACCACAGTCTTCCTCCTCTCTTCTTCAATGGCTTCCAGATCATACTGTACTTTTGATACTGGCCAGTCTTCTTTCTTTTCCTGAAGCCATTTTGGTCCCTCCCACCATCCGGATTTTATGACTTTCGATGGGGATTCACCACGGGATGGGAGATCTGCTGGATTGTGTTCCCCTGCGACATGGTTCCAATCTTCACTCTTCGTAAGTGTTGTGATCTCCTTGACACGGTTGGAAACGAACTGAGCCCAATTCTCTTGTTGTTGTATCCAGTATAGGGCAGGACTGGAGTCTGTCCAACATTGAATCTTCTCCGGACTTTCTTCTAAATTTTCCAGAACATGCACCAACAGTCGTGCTCCAATCAAACAGGCTAATAGTTCCAGTCGTGGAATCGTGATCCTCTTAATAGTTGCCAGTCGATTTCTTGCTTCAACGAATCGCACAACTATGACTGACGCATTCTCTATTCGCATGAAGATCACCGTTGCGTACGCTATAGCTGAAGCGTCACAAAACACGTGCAATGTTGTTTTTCCTTTGATAGGTAAGATCCATCGAGGTATCTTGATCTGATCCAATTCTAAAGCTTGCTTCCTCCATTTTATGAACTCGACCCGTCTGTCTTCGTTCAGCGGTTCATCCCATGATTTATTCTCCTTCCAAGCATCTTGAACCATCTTCTTAATTTTGATTGTAGCTGGACAGGTAAATTGAATCGGATCAAAAATGCGATGGCAGGCTGACAAGATACTTCTCTTTGTGATTGATTTTTCTTCATCTATATTTTTCAATGATTGCACATTAATGGCAATAGTGTCAGTCTGAAGGTGCCATTTCATACCCAAAATAGAGGCTGGATCTTGTTCTGTGATTCCAGGTTCATTCCACATCCAGTCTCGTAACTCAAATTTGGCTTGCATCATGATGTCGGAGGATTCCTTGATAAATACTTTGACATCATGTGTAGATGACAAACTAAGAATGCAGTTGTCGACGTAAAAACTTCGGGCAAGAAGTTCTGCGCACCTATTATCTTGAAACTGCGGCAGGCTCAAATGATACTTAATGGTTGCAGCTAGTAGAAAAGGACTTGAGGTAAGGCCAAAGACTACTCGGCAATGCCTGTAAAATTTTAGTGTCTTCTGGTCCTTTTTCCACCAAAGGAACCGAAGGAATTCACGATCTTCTTCTCGAACCTGAATCTGGAGAAAAGCTTTTCGTATGTCTGCAATGATGCCATACTTTCCAAGTCTGAACCGCAAGAGCAAATCAGGAATGAGCTCAATCAGGTTGTCTCCTTTTTCCAGACATTGATTTAATGATGGGAGCCCCTTTTTCTTGCAACTTGCGTCGAATACTGGACGAATAGGAGTGGTGTGACTATCCTTGAGCACTGGGCGATGAGGGAGATAATTGCACTCCTCCCATTTATCCTCAACTTCTTCGATGATTTTCTCTTTTTCCCACTCCTCAAAAATAGTATCATACTCCTCATACAGCATCTTGCCCTGGACATTCCTTGTTGTAGTCAGCAATCTATTTTCTGTAGTTCGGCGATTGACTGGAACTGGTGGATGTCCAGCTATCCATGGTAGTGACACGATGTATCTTCCGCTTTCGTCTCGTTTCACAGTCTCCTTGAAATGAGTGTTGGAGGCTTCGATTAAATCTTTCCTAGATTTTGTTTCTGCTGCATCCATGATACCAAGCACATCTAATTTCCATAAATCCTGTACGTCAAAACTATTAACGTGAAGTGAAGTCACGATCAGGCATGAATCTTCCATGTCGTTCCCTATTGCTGGTCCCATTACTGTCCACCCCAGCTTGGTTTCTGTCGCCACAACTCCACTTTGCAATATTTTCATTCTGCCTGTCAGAATGCTGCTGAGCAAGTCCGAACCAATTAACATGTGGATCGGTCTCTCTTCGCCTTGGTATACGTCAGTCAAGTTGATCCCTCGAGCTTTCAACTCATTGAGTATAGTATGATCCTGTACTTGACTGATGTGTCCGCAAATTACTTCCTGATCCAAGAATTTGAGATCATCCATGTATTCGTTGTTGAGGCTGGAAACATTTACTTTGTACACATTGTGCTTCTTTTGACGAATTTCTCCGCCTCCAAATAGATTGTGGGTAAATGTAACTTGCTGCACTCTCTTTAGGCCCAGTGCGTCCACCATTCTCTTTGAAATATAGGACCTCTGGGATCCACAGTCAAGCAACACTCGAACATTATGCTTCCCCTTTGGTCCGCTTATCTTGACTATCAGAGTTTGTAGATAGACTCCTCCTACGGTAGCGTTGTTTAAAGTTGTTGACGTGAATTGATTGGCGGTCTCTTGCTCTGTTGCAGGACTTTCCCCTGAAACCTTTAGTTCCGCTTTTTGGTGATGAGAAGTCTTCTGGGCTTCCAAAGTAGGACACATAATGGCGTAATGCTTCCCTCCGCAGACAGGACAACGTGGCTTAATCCGGCATTTCTTGAATGCGTGGCCAGGAAGCAGGCACCAAAAACAAACATTCTTCCCTTTAGCCTTATCTTACTTCTCTGGTAGATGCATCCGCTGTCCACTGTAGCATTCTTGACTCGGGTGACCATTCCCACAAAAGATGCAGTTGTTTCGCATCCGAGTGGTGTTAGCGATCTGAGTGGTGTTGGCGAGGTCAGTAGCCGATGGCATTTTACTTCCAGTATTCTTCTTAGAAAGAGATTTCCTGTTTGATCGATCATCCTTCGCATCTTGATTGTTGTCGATCTTGAACGCTGCTTTGGCCATATTCACTCGACTCTCGCCCTTCACTTCTGTCTTCAAAAACGTCATGAGTTGTGTCAACTTATCCTGTACTCCTCTTCCGCTCACCGTATATTGACTTCGTTCCCATACTCTCAGGGTGTCCTCTGGTAGCGCTGATTCGACGAGTGGGTACAGCATAGCCGCAAACTTGTCACGAGCGACGCCCAATGTTTCTAATGCTCGCAGTTGTGTCTCCAGTCTATCGTAAAGCTTCACTACAGACATCTTACCTTCGGCTCTCACATTCTGAAGCACATTCTGAAGCAGGTCACGCACATAAATCTCAACAAGCATTTCATCCTCTCCAAAACGTGATTTGATATACTCGATGACTTTAGGGTAGTTGTCGGCACTCGGTGGAAAACTTTCGACTGCTTCTCTTGCCTCGGAGTTCTCGGCAGTGGCTTGAAAGAGATACTGAAACTTAGTTTCTGGAGGCATCTGTGGATCCCGGTCAATCGTGCTGAACTGACTACAGAATGTAATCCATTCTCTTGGTTCTCCCCCAAACTTCTTGAACTCCAGCTTCGGTAGTCGATAGTTCATTGCTGCTGTGCCGCTGATTGTACTAGTACTAACGTCATCCTCTTCCGCAAGAGCCTCGTAATCAGTCATAATGTTACTGAAATTATCTTCGTACTCACAAACGGATTCGTACTCAGCAGTGAAAATGTCTTCAGACGCTGATTCTCGTAGCAGAGCTTCTTCCATCCTCATGTTCAATATTAAAAGCTTTTCATGGTGGGTCTGGAGTCGGCGGAGGATTTTCTCTACATCTGCTTTCTTGACTTCCTTCTTCTTGATCTCTGTTTCGAGCTCATTGAACGCCTTGGTGAACATTGCACGCACTGGCGTCCTAAGCTTTTTCAGTTCAGCACTACTAACTGGTTGGTCAGCCATCCTGAGAAGTAATCACTGGTTCACAGTTGCACCTTTGTGTAATCAGTAATTCTTCAATCTTTATCCTGTCGACTGCGCCAAAATGTTGTCTTTGTCTTAGATTTGAAAAAAAGAAAGACAATACAAGGTCCCGATGGCTTAACCTGAACTAAACGTTCCTAGCTTTACAGTAATGCTGGAAACTGATTTGAAAAATTATAAATTGGTAAATCAATACCTTTGTTGCAGGGATCAGTAGAAGTGTCACAACGTTGAATGACGAAGCCTAAGTTAGTAAACAGTGATGAAGAATTAATACTTATTGATAGAAATATTTATTTAAAAAATCACACAAATTAATATCAATACAAATGTTATTCAAAAGCAATTATTAAAATTTATGAAGGGATAGTTCCTTTTCTGGCCCGTCAAAACCAAACGTTAAGTCGAAAAGCAGCCTTTGTTTACCGGAAGTTTTAGGGCTAAGTCTTTGTTCTTGCTCGCGCATGCGCGGGCGGCGGCAGCCGGCCGTGTTGCCACTGTTCGGTTGGTCCAAAAAAGTTCCTATTTTCGTGTCAATATGTATAGATGGCGCGTTATTGCTTTGTGTTAATATATACATATAGTTAAACCTGTCTATAGTCTCTTGGGACTCACCAAAATAGGATGCTATAGAGAGGGGGTGCTATAGACAGGTCACTTTTAATGTAAATCGCATCATACTACATATATAAAATCGGGCGCTATAGAGAGGAAGGCGCTATTTAGAGGGGGTGCTATAGACAGTTTAACTGTATATATAAAATCTATGTTTTTATAAATAAATAAATACAAATAACTTTTACCCTTTTTAAATTATTATTTTATTTATTATTACAGTTGAACCTCTTTAATTCAACACCCCAAGGGATCAGAGCTTTCGGTTGAATTAAAGGAAGTGTTGAATTAAGGTTAGATGATTAGCTAATCATCTAACTAGCTAAAATAATATATATATTTTTTTATAAATAGCTTTGTAATATAAATTAATGATATTAAATGAAACCATTGTGTGTGTACTTTTTTATTTTTATTTTTTATTTTCATGAATAACTTTTAGTATCTGGGACAAAATGGCAATAATACATATTTTCAAAACAAATAATATTTTATTCCAATTGAATAATAGTTTAAAGAAAATAAATATGGAAAATAAAAAAAAATTAAAAAATATTATTTGAAAAGAATCAAGATTAAAAAAAAATATTTTATAGATGTCTGTTTTTTCTCTGAAATCCTTTGAATTTCTTCTTTTGAACCATCGTATGTTTTTAGTAGTTCGTCAATATTTTTTATTTCATTATAGAAATTCAAGGATTCAGTAAGAATTTCCTGGGGAAAATTTTGGCTATCTTTAAGTAAATTCATTTTGATTTTTAATTATGTTTTTTTTTTTTTAATAATGGGTGAAAAAAATTGTTATTTGTTTTGTATGTATGTATATGTATGTATGTATGTATGTATGTATGTATGTATTAAAATACTAGCCGAATGACCCGGGCAACGCCCGTGTTTTACCCCCGATTGAATGTTTTGATTCAAATACTATTTGTTACAATTATAAATTGGCGCCTTAAATAAATGCATATATTAGTTAATAACTATAGCCTATGTGCTTTATCTGTCTATGTACTGTTGGCTTCCGTAGGCGTCTCTTACTGGGAAAAAGAAAGAGAGGATTCCATTTGGTTATTAACTAATATATGCATTTATTTAGGGAGCGACCCGCTCCAACACAATCGTTACAAAAACGAAAAAGCGAGTGGGGGGGGCATGATAGGGGGGGGAGGGCAAAGGTGGCGTGATCGTAGCCAACCAATAGGAGGGCGCCATTCCAAAAAAAAAAGCAAACGGTGACAGAGATGACAAATGATTAGGAGATGAAGAATTAAGAACGGATGACGCTCGTAACTGTATATAGAATAATTCAAGGGATTAAAACCTATATTATCATATATTTATATATGAATATGTCTAATAATTAACTGATATATCGTTTATATTATTATCAAATCAAGTAAATGGCCTAAATAATTCGGGGAAACTTAGATTTATCCTTAAGACCTACGAACCAATTTTGTGAGAGAGAGAGTTCCCAAAGAATTATAACTAAGGCAATATATACATGTCAGAAGCCATTTATACATTAGTTAATAGAGAAAACATTTTTATAATGTGAAGTTATTTTTTCAAAAGCAATGTTCATATGGTCAGTTGTGATTCCTTTACCAGCCGTTTTGTGAATATAGCACAGTTTGCCTGATTCTTCTAGTACCAAAGTCATTAAATCAGCACACAGAGATTTTTCTTCTTGTGTTGGATCTGGTAGACATTGATCTTGATAAAACCCAAAGCTTAAGCCTATAGGTCTTGAATAAATAGGTAAGGGAATTGTTTGATCAATTTCTTTAATAATCTTGCCATTTTCTTCTAATGTAATTTTTGGCAATTTAATACCTTTCAATGAAGCATTCATTGCAATCAAACATGCATCAACAACACTGCCATAATCATCTAGACAATAAAAATTTAAATTAAGTGAATATACAAGTTTTCCTTTTTCAATACATAAATCTTCCTCATTAATACATTTTGATGAATTAATAATACTTAAAATAATTTGACGAACTACTTGGGATTTATCTGCTGCTAAAGGTTGGGGAAGTTTGCAATAAGAATTCGTACCTATGACAACTTCAGGGTTAATAAAACCCTTATCTGGTGAATCGGCTTTTGGAACCATACAATTTATCTTCAGCGTGCATTTGACCATTGTTTGGCCAACTTTAACTAAAATACTTTTGTCCACGTTTTTATCGGTTCCAATACTAATCACAATGGGTCTGGTATCCATCAAATCCCTTTCATCTGGTCTTCTTTTTTTATAAAAAAAAATATTAAAGTACTCAACGGGTTGAAGTGCTCTCAAAACATGGGCCATTTTAGCTTATTAATGTATATGTATCAAATATATTTTAAAAACACAATTAAATGTTAAATAGTATTTTCATTTAATAAAACAAACTAAAATTGATATTTAAATTGAAACTATTGTATCAAAACATAGACAATATTATTCTGTACATAACCCGGACTCCTGGAGCGTACGAAAGTCGCCAACTGTCCGGGTTTGTCTTCTGACTTATTGCCTATTTGTTGCAGTTGACATCCAACTGATTAGATGTCGCCAGGCTGTTTTACTTTTGGGGAGGCTCTTCAATGCTTCTTGGTTGAATGTGCTGGTGTTAAGTAGAGTTGCAGTCTGGAATCTCTGAAGATGGTAGGATGGGCAACTGAATAAGAGGTGGTCGACTGTTTGATTTTCTTGGTGACAGTGTTGGCATACGGGGTCGTTGTATTTGGAGGTTCTGGCGATGTCGGCTTGAACGAAGCCATGCCCTGTCAGAATTGTAGAGGTGACGTTGCAATATTTTAGTTTTGGGAGAATTGAGATTAGAAGACTAGGAGATGCAGCTACTCTTCTGAGGTTTCTTGTAGCATGGTCTGTGGTGTAGAGGTCGGTCCATAGTTGGAGGGCGAACTGTTTGCTTTGAGAGCGGACATATTTTCTAGGAAGGGTTGCGAAGTGTAAAGGCAATTTGGATTGAGCTGCGGCTTTGGCGACTTCATCAGCCTGTTCATTTCCTACGATGCCGCAATGACCCGCAATTGTCGCAAAAGAAAAAAGGCATTCAACTGCAGCTGACGATGGTAAAGGTGTGTTGTATTTAATAAAAACACTTTTTATCTCAGGATATCTATTGAGTAGTTGCAAATCTTGGCTTTCCTCTGCAAAAAAATGCAGCATCAAAAGTTCTGCTTTATTCATTGGTGCATCAGAGGAGCATCCGTTTTTTTCTGAGATTGAACTATCGGAGTCAGAGTCAAAATTGAAAAAAAGGTTTTCTTTGGTACTTTTTGTTGTTGCCACTGTTGCTACTATATTTCCACTAATTTTTTCGGAAATGCAGGTCTTGAAAACTTTTAGAATCTTGGTACGATCCGCGGGCTCAAAACAAGTCAACCATTTATTTTTGAATCTTGGGTAGGATAATGCCGCAATAGCCGCTATTTCAGCTTCAGGAGTGGTGATGTCAAGCATTTTTTCAAATCTCTTCTCTACACTCTCTCTGTATGCCTTGACCAACGGATTGCAAAAGGAAAAGTTGTTTTTCTTTTCAATTTTTAGCAATTTTTTTTCTCAGCGCAAGAAGGCACGGCAGAACTATCCCATAATATGCGTTAGTCTCACTCTGCATTATGTCGAGGGCTTCTGCCACTGGCGAAGTGCACGTCAAATACTCTTGTATGTATTCGAATTCGTTGTCTTTGATAGCATTTTTTATGTTTAATAATCTATGTAAGAGTAAGCTTTTTTCTTTAATATCGAAAATTTGCTGGAGGGCATCAAACAAGCTATTCCATCTGGTCTCACCAGGTCGACTTAACGTGTGTCCTAACACATTCTGCATTATTTCAGCACTCTTTGGTCGTCCTGCAGCCTTCCACAAGGCATTACATTTCTTCATGATTGCAGCATGCATTTGCGACAGAGGGGTGTCTTGCTCGCTTAAAAGTTTGTTCGCGTCCGTAGTTGCGCAAAGGCTTAACGTATGTGCACAGCATCGTAAATGGGCAGGAAGTAAATGCTCATGATCTTCTAAATTTGATGATTCGTCGTCTTCAACATCTGATTCAGAAAAGGCTTCTGTTGGCTGAGAGTCTGGCATAACTTCATCAACAATATTTATATTGGTCAATTTGACACCGAACATTTTGAAAGCTTTTACGAAATTGCTGCCATTATCCGTCACCGATGCAACAATTTTATTCGTATTGAGGTCGAAATGATCGTTAATTTCTTGAATTATATCGGATAGTCGATTGTAGCTGTGGACGCCTTTGAATCGTTGACAAGCTAACGCCACTGAAACTCTGCATAGATCATTTGTGATCCTGTGCGCTGTAACTCCTATAAAACTTCTCTTTTTACTGGACCAAATATCTATTTCTGTGCACACATAGGAAGCTTCTTTTAGTTTCGACTTTATCTTAGCTACTTGCGTTTTATAGTGGTTTTCTATACGACGTCCTAGTGAACGTCGACTCATTAGAGTTAGCCCCATTTCAGATATTTCCAAGTCCGTGAATATTTTTGAAAAATATGGATCTTCCACTGCACGTAATGGGATCATGGAATGTATAAAATATTTCAGAATATTTTCATCGAATTGTTCTTGTGTAATTTTATTCTCATTTGACTTCTCAGTTTTTACCTCGGATTTCTTTTTTTTTTACATGTTTTGTACTCTTCAATGCATTCTTGCCCGTGTTTTCGCTTCAGGTGACTCAAAAAGTTTGATGTACAATTATGATATCCTTTAATTTTAGTTAATACACACACACACACACAAAAGCCTTTATTAAGACACACAGGTCTTACAGAGGATTCTCCTTGGGGTTACAAAACGGAGAAACCTATGAAAGTGGGAAATAAAAAATGGAGAAAGATTATATACATTTGGTAAATATATACAGATTATAAGAAAGAATAAAAAATAAGAAGAATAAAAAAATCAAAAAAAGAGAAAAAAAAAAAAAAAAAAATTTTGGAAATATGGATGGGAGAAGTGGAGAGCGAAAAGAGGAAAGAAAACAGGTATTTACATATGGAGCAAGACCATTTAAGCTCTCACACAGCACAGGTGGGCCATGTATTTTTTAAGAAATCTTTAAGAGATTTCCCAGGAAATCCTCGTGTTCAGGGTTGTAAGGTAAACACCGTTTTATCATTGTTAACTTATCGTATCTGCCTAAACAAATAATTGGATGTTGGTTCTGTCTTTCTCATGAAACAGAAATTTTTGGTATGTTTGAATGTTCGGTTAAGTCTTTCTTTTTTACAGCATTTTTATGGAAGTTATATAGATTTAGAGCTACTGAACTATTGTCTATAAAGTTGGATAATAAAGAATATTTTTTATATATTTATATATATTATATATTTTTTATATATAAGAATATATTTTAGTTAATACATCTCTTAGACATTTCATACAAAGCGCTGTGATTTTATTACCAGTGGACTCTTCAAGCAAGGATTTGAAATATGTTCCATCTAGCAAGTAAGGCCGCGCTTGCGAAGACGAACACTCGGCGGTGTCAATTGGTGGCAAAGGCGAAGATGTTTCTAATGACTCATTAATGTCCGAAACTGAAAAAGTCACTGGAATGTTACTGTCTTCGTCCATTTTGTTTATCGATGCCATTTTATTTCACTAGTCTAGAACAATGTATTCTTAACCAAAACAAATATTCACGTATGTAAAAGGCTAAACGTGACAAGAATAGTTCATCAATGAGAAGGATTGATTTTTTTTATGCAGTGTAATTTTTTAAACCTTTCATTGAATCTGTTATTTTTATTTATTCTGTATTAATACATATTTAATTGTTAGTTTTAATTGTTTCATAAAACAATTTTAAAAATTAATTGCAATTAATTTAATTGCAAATTGCAATTTAAAGATTAATTGCAATTGATTTAATTGCAATTAATTTATTAGCAATTAATTTCTTAGTCAATTAACAATTTAATTGAAAAATATTTATTTAATGCCCAACACTGGTATGTATGTATGTATGTATGTAATAAACAACATTGGGATAAACCATTTATTGAAGAGTTTGATACATAAAGAAACTAGATGGAAGCAGCTGGAGCAAATTGCATAGTGAGCCGGTCAAATTCTTGTTCCTTCTCCATGTAGTTGACCAGATAGGGATGAGCCTGGTGGGAGTCTCGTAGCTGGGTGAGATACCGGCTGCCCACCTCTGGCTGTTTTCCCACCTTCTGGGAGAGCATGATGAGGTTGATGAGGGTCTCTGGGTTGTTGGAATCCTTGTCCAGGGCTTCTTGCGCAAGAGTATCTGCATCCTCGTACTTGCCCTGGCAGCCAAGGGCGGCCACCTGACCGTTCAGCAGGATGGGGGTTGGGGAATACTTGTCGCTCAGTTCTTGGTAGATGTAGAAGGACTCCTGTCTCTTCTCCACGGCATGACAAAGGGTGACCCAGGCTTGCGCGAGCTGCGTGATGGTTGCATCTTCATCCTTCTCCTGCATGTGCTTCAGTTGGTTCTTGGCCAGGTCAGGTCTGTTCATACTCAGGTAGATTTGGACCTGTAGGGCATAGCATTCCAAGCTGTCTGCATTCTGGAGGATTCTGAGAGCTTGGGCAAGATCCTGCTGCAGGTTGTAGATGTACCCGGCCATCAGCAGCAGTATGGGGCTGGGGAGGTCCACAGAGGCGAGGAGTTCTCCCAGCTGGTTGACTACTTGGTCCTTCTTGTTGATGTCGGAGCCAGAAGCCAGGTAATCTGCCAGCATTCGGATGGCCAACATATCAGGGGAGGCATGTCTGCGGTCCACTTCATCCAGTATCACACGGTACTTCTTCTGTGCAATGTAGGCCCGGTACATGTACATGTCTCTCTCCTGCTGCTCTTCTGCACTCCCCGCCTTTAATTTTTGGGCTTCATTTATACAATGCTGGAAATTGCCAATATAATAAGCAATTTTGATATCGAAAAGAATATCTGGTTGTGATGGTGCCATTTTAAATTGAAAGAATATTTAGATGTCTCTCTTTTAATATGTTTAATAGAAATTTACAACAAATAAATTATTTTTGCAAGTGTTTACAATATTAATATTATATTATATATTATATATATTAATATGTTTGTCTAATATATATATGTTTCAAAATTAAAGGCTTCAAATATCTAAAATTAATTATAAAAAAAAAACTATTTGGTTGCATTCCTTTTGTTAAGGATTTCTTTACATTTAAAAAAAATTAACTCTGTGTTTAATTCTTTGATTATTTAAATTACAATTTTGGTTATATTATGAAAACAATATTAATAAATGTTATGGTTCTGATTATAAAATTTTAATTATATTAATGAATAATAAAAATCATATTTTTATTATGTCATATATAATATTTATAGTAGTAGATAATCCTTATATCTATAAAAATGAAATGCGAAATCGATGTTTGTTATCGCTTCACGCAAAATCTACTGACTCAATCACTATGGAATTTCGCATGTAGGTAGCTGAAGATTTCGTTTTGTTGGAAAAAGATTTAATAAAAAGAGAAAGACGTATATTTACATATTAAGGAAAAGAAGAAACAAGATGATAATCTTCTATTTGCATAACCATTTGTTTTTTGTATAAATATTTGCATATTGTGGCATGCATGGCGTTAGAAAATAGTTCTAAAAGTGGCCAATAGGTGGCGCCATGGATTTATGCGGCGTTTCTCTGCTCTGACTCTGTTGTTAGTCCTGTTCCTTCGTCATCCCCTGTAATAAATGGTTCTGTGCATGATTCCTCCTCCGGCCTCATCTTGCCACCTGTATTATGTAAAGTACTTGTTATATGATATTGCGACCATTTATAATGTAGATAAAGTGTTTTAATAAACTCCCTTGTTCTTCGGCGTTGTGCGGTCGTGACTCTCCTTCCGACAACACATCGCTGCGCCTCTGGTCAGTCCTGACTGTCCCCCCACCCGTGGTAAGGCTGACGGATACTGCCAGAGGTTAGGGGAGTTTCACGTGCGGCGTGGCTCCTAGGTGGTAGTGTAGGGAAGGCCAACGGTCCAAGGGGTCAGTCACAGTAAGGAAGCGTTAAGAAAGGTAGAGCACGTAACATTTGGTGTCAGAAGTGGGATCCTTATTAGTGGACTGACCGGCAGTATCTGGTGGAGAGTCGGGGTTGAGGCTCTGGAAGGAACCAGATAGTTGCCACCTTGTTTGTATGCCTGTGGAGACCAGAGGACAGAAAATGGCCTCAGAAGAACTTTTGAAGCAGTTCATGGGCCTTATGAGGCAAGAAAGGGAGCAAGAAAAGGAGGAGGAAGAACGGAGACGAGAACAAGAAAGGGAAGAGAAGCTGAAGCGAAGAGAAGAAAAAGAGGAGAAGCTGAAGCGTGAAAAGGAGGAGGAAGAGCGGAGACGAGAACAAGAAAGGGAAGAGAAGCTGAAGCGAAGAGAGGAAAAAGAGGAGAAATGGGCCAAAATGCTGTCGGGGATAAGGGTGGAGCTCAAGGGGGAACTGGCTGCCCTGGACAGCAAGATGGGAGAGATAAATATCGCTTTGGAGAGCGAAGTAGATGAGAGGAGGGGAGAGTTTAAGAGGCTTGAGGATGAGCTGGCTCGTCTAAAGAGTAATGGAGGTTTTGTGGCTGGGACTGCCTCTGCAGTATTAAAAATTACTCCACCAACCTTCGACGGACAGAGTTCCTTCGGGAATTATATGAGACAATTTGAGGCAGTTTCCCTCAACAATGGATGGGGAGAGGCCGAAAGGGCAATAAATCTCATTGTGGCTCTACGGGGACCAGCATTGGACCTGCTTCAGACAATCCCAGAGCAGGACCAACGGAGTTACGTAAGTTTGGTAAGTGCTCTAGAATTGAGATTTGGGGATCAGCACTCAAGACACGTATTCCAATCTCAACTAAAGCTGAGAAGGCAGAAGATGGGGGAAAGCCTACAGGAATTCGAGGCCGACCTGAAGAGACTTTGTCTGATGGCATACCCCAGCGCTCCGATAGATTTCATCGATCAATGGGTGGCTCAGACTTTCATCGAGGGTATTCGGAATGTCGAGGTGCAGAAGACATTGAGACTGACCTCCTTCAACACGTCAAGAGAGGCGCTGATTCGCGCGCTAGAAATAGACGCGGCATTTAAGATCAGCGACTCAGGGCCACCCAGGGTTCGTAAATCTGAGTTGACAGAGGAAGACGGTGCCATTGGGGGCTCTAGAGATTCTGGGATTGAAGAAATAATCAAAGGATTGGACAAGTTGGAAGAAGCTGTTAAACATCGCAGAAGACCGGTTGGACCTTGTTTCCGCTGTGGTAAAATGGGCCACCTGAAAAGTCAATGCACTTCCAGGTTGTCCACCGAACAGCAGCAGGAAAACTAAAATCTGCCAGCGCTAAGGGGCGACCGTTGGCAGGAGTGGACGCAGTCCCTAAGATCGTCTCTATCCAAAGAATGAGGAGGGCGTGGGACACGCTGATGATAGAGATTATTGTAAACTCGAAAAAAATTAAAGCAACTGTTGACACCGGAGCGATGGTCTCCTTGATAAGAAAGGATGCGCTGAGAACTGCGCCGAGGCCGTTGCATCGAAAAATGATGCTGAGGACCGTCACGGGGGATACTGCACCAATTGAAGGAGAGCTTGATGTGGATATCCGTTTGGGGGGGACCCGTTTAGATCATAGAGTACTGGTGGCAGATATCGAGGATGAGTTTATTCTTGGCATGGACATCATCCGGGAGCATGGCTTCACGTTCGACCCAACACAGGGTATCCTAAGGTTAGGCGACGAAAGCTTCGTGTTGTCAACAGAGGGCGAGAAGTGTGAAGGCGTCTGACTCTTCGCCTGTGAAAATGGGTGTGTCAGTGGAAACTGCGAAGGGGTTATCATGACGGTTGCCGAGGCACCCCTTGGGAGTGGTGTTGGCTTGATTGAGCCAACTTGTGACGCAAGGCAGAATCTTTTGGTGGCCAGGGCTATTGTCAAGACCACCGACAAGAAAGTTCCAGTTAGACTGGCCAACGTTTTTCCGAGTGGAATCAGCATCAGGAAGGGAGACTTTCTGGCAGTTTGCTCGCCAATCTCGAGGATCGCCACGACAGAAGGAACTAACTGCCAAAGTAGAGTAAACAGGGTGGGGCAGACAAAATTGGAGATAGACCTGAAAGACCTGACAGAAGATGAAGCTCGGATGGCTTATGCATTTATAAAGAAAAATCAGGATGCCTTTTCTACTGGTAATGGGAAGTTGAGAAGGACAGAATTGGTCCAACACAAGATTTATACCGGAAATGCTTGGCCAGTCCGGCAACCTCCTAGACGGGTGCCAATGGCAAAACGAGACGAGGTAGTAGGGCTGTTGCATAAATTGAAGCAGGATGGAGTCATAGAAGAATCCAACAGTCCGTGGTCTTCACCCGTGGTTCTGGTAACAAAAAAAAATGGGTCTACAAGATTTTGTGTGGATTATCGAAAGCTGAATGAGGTTACCAAGAAGGACAGTTACCCTCTACCCCGGATCGATGACACTCTGACAACATTGGCGGGGTCATCTTGGTTCTCTACATTGGATCTAAAGAGTGGATACTGGCAGGTAGGCGTACATCCGGCTGACAGGGAGAAAACGGCATTCAGTACCGGGAATGGGCTCTATCAATTCACAGTGATGCCTTTCGGGTTGTGTAACGCGCCGGCTACTTTTGAAAGGCTGATGGAGCTCGTACTTAGGGGACTAACATGGAAAACTTGCTTGGTCTACCTCGATGATGTTATGGTTATGGGCAGGACGTTCGGGGAACATCTTAAAAATTTGCAAGAGATCTTCAATAGATTCAAGGCGGCGAATTTGGGGTTGAATCCTAGGAAGTGCCAGCTGTTCCAGAAGAAGGTAGAGTTTTTGGGCCATACAGTGTCTGCGAAGGGGATCCAGACAAGCGAGAGCAAGATCCTTGCTATCAGGGATTGGCCCAAACCAAAGGACAAGCACGAACTGCGAAGTTTCCTTGGACTCTGCACATACTACAGACGGTTCGTAGAGGGATTTGCAGACATTGCTGCCCCGTTGCACAGATTGACAGAGGCGAAATCGACCTTTCACTGGAATCAGGATTGTGAGAACGCATTCGTGACCTTGAAAGGCGGCCTATGCTCCAGTCCAGTTCTGGTGTATCCCCAACCTGGGATGAGATTTGTACTGGACACAGATGCCAGTAACAGCGGTATTGGAGCTGTCCTGTCTCAGGTTCAAGATGGAGAAGAGCGAGTGATCGAATATTACAGCAAAATCCTAACCAAACCTGAGCGAAACTACTGCGCTACAAGAAGGGAGCTCTTGGCCATAGTCAGATCAGTGGAACATTTCCACAGGTATCTATATGGGCAAGATTTCTTGGTTAGGACCGATCATGCCGCACTCACATGGCTACTACAGATGAAAAATCCTGAAGGCCAGGTGGCGAGATGGTTGGAAAAGCTGCAGCAATACCATTTTCAAATTAGACACCGGCCTGGGAAAAGACATCACAATGCGGATGCGCTGTCCAGAAGACCTTGCGGAAGTTGCAAGCATTGCGAAAAAATTGATAAAAATGAGAGCGAGGCGACATCGATAGGGACGACTGTGGTACCGAGTGACGAGTGGACCCCTGCGAGCTGCAGAGCCAGCCAGCAACAAGACTTGAATATCGGTCCAATTTTGGAATCAAAGGAAAACGGAAACCTAAGACCTATCTGGGAGATCATATCGGACAAGAGCCCAGCATTTAAGGCATTATGGGCACAGTGGGACTCCTTGAGGGTTGAGAACGGACTGCTGAAGAGAGTTTGGGAAAGTGCTGATGGGAGGAGCACAAAAATGCAGCTAGTGGTCCCGGAGGTTAAAATTCCTTGTGTCCTGCGGGAGGTGCACAGAGGAGCCTCGGGATCTCACTTTGGCGTGACGAAAACCTTGAGAAAGGTTAGAGAGAGGTTCTACTGGGTATATTGCCGGGAGGACGTGGAAAATTGGTGCAGGCGATGTACCACATGTGCTGCCTGCAAAGGCCCACAAACTAGGTCCAGAGGAAAAATGAGAGAATACAACGTGGGAGCGCCTTTCGAAAGGATCGCGATTGATGTGGCTGGCCCATTTCCAGTCACAGAGGATGGAAACAAATACCTCTTGGTCGCTATGGACTACTTTACGAAGTGGCCCGAGGTCTACGCGATTCCTAATCAGGAGGCTGCTACGGTCGCAAGGGTTCTTGTAGACAACCTTACCTGCCGATTTGGTGTGCCATTAGAACTGCACTCAGATCAGGGGCGGAACTTTGAATCGGAAATATTCCGAGAATTGTGCCAGGTATTGGGAATCTGGAAAACAAGGACTACTCCCCTGCATCCACAGTCGGATGGAATGGTGGAAAGGTTCAACAAGACCATGGTGGAGCACCTATCCAAGGTTGTGGAGCAGAATCAAAGGGACTGGGACCGTAGACTGCCACTGTTCCTCATGGCGTACCGAGCGGCCATTCACGAAACAACGGGTCAAACACCGGCCAAGGTTATGTTCGGACGAGAACTACGACTCCCTTGTAACTTAGAATTTGGCACCCCTGGAGGACCACCAGTAGAGGTGACCAGTTATGTGGGCGAACTGAGAGGTGTGCTGTCGGAAACTCATAAATTGGTTAGGGAAAAAATCCAGCTAGCAAGTCACCGGATGAAGACTCACTACGATCTAAAAGCAAACCATGAAGGATTCAAAGAGAATGATCTGGTATGGATGTTTAATCCAAAGAGAAAGAGAGGGCTCTCCCCAAAGTTAACACCAATGTGGGAAGGACCCTACAAGGTCGTCAAGAGAATCAACGACTTGGTCTACCGCATCCAGCGAAGTTCGAAAGCAAAACCAAGGTCGTCCATTTGAGCCGGTTGGCACTCTTCCAGGGAGAGCAATCAGAGTGGACCTGATCGGGACGATCAGGTTTGATTGGGGGGGCAGTGTGGCATGCATGGCGTTGTAAAATAGTTCTAAAAGTGGCCAATAGGGGGCGCCATGGATTTATGCGGCGTTTCTCTGCTCTGACTCTGTTGTTAGTCCTGTTCCTTCGTCATCCCCTGTAATAAATGGTTCTGTGCATGATTCCTCCTCCGGCCTCATCTTGCCACCTGTATTATGTAAAGTACTTTTTATATGATATTGCGACCATTTATAATGTAGATAAAGTGTTTTAATAAACTCCTTTGTTCTTCGGCGTTGTGCGGTCGTGACTCTCCTTCCGACAACACATCGCTGCGCCTCTGGTCAGTCCTGACTGTCCCCCCACCCGTGGTAAGGCTGACGGATACTGCCAGAGGTTAGGGGAGTTTCACGTGCAGCGTGGCTCCTAGGTGGTAGTGTAGGGAAGGCCAACGGTCCAAGGGGTCAGTCACAGTAAGGAAGCGTTAAGAAAGATAGAGCACGTAACAATATCTTCTTTTTAAATTATTATTTTATTTATTATTACAGTCGAACCTCTTTAATTCAACACCCCAAGGGATCAGAGCTTTCGGTTGAATTAAAGGAAGTGTTGAATTAAGGTTAGATGATTAGCTAATCATCTAACTAGCTAAAATAATATATATATTTTTTATAAATAGCTTTGTAATATAAATTAATGATATTAATTGAAACCATTGTGTGTGTACTTTTTATTTTTATTTTTTATTTTCATGAATAACTTTTAGTATCTGGAAAAAATGGCAATAATACATATTTTCGAAACAAATAATATTTTATTCCAATTGTGTGTGAATAATAGTTTGAAGAAAATAAAAAAAAAATTAAAAAATATTATTTGAAAAGAATCAAGATTAAAAAAAAAATCTTTTATAGATATCTGTTTTTTCTCTGAAATCCTTTGAATTTCTTCTTTTGAACCATCGTATGTTTTTAGTAGTTCATCAATATTTTTTATTTCATTATAGAAATTCAAGGATTCAGTAAGAATTTCCTGGGGAAAATTTTGGCTATCTTTAAGTAAATTCATTTTGATTTTTAATTATTATTATTTTTTTTTAAATATTGGGTGAAAAAAATTGTTATTTGTTTTATATGTATGTATATGTATGTATGTATGTATGTATGTATGTATGTATGTACAATACAATTAAAAGAGACTTTATGTAAACATCATGAAACTTTTTATTTAATATTTGTTAATATACCAAATATATACATGTCAGAAGCCATTTATACATTAGTTAAAAGAGACAAAACATTTTTATAATGTGAAGTTATTTTTTCAAAAGCAATGTTCATATGGTCAGTTGTGATTCCTTTACCAGCCGTTTTGTGAATATAGCACAGTTTGCCTGATTCTTCTCTAGTACCAAAGTCATTAAATCAGTACACAGAGATTTTTCTTCTTGTGTTGGATCTGGTAGACATTGATCTTGATAAAACCCAAAGCTTAAGCCTATAGGTCTTGAATAAATAGGTAAGGGAATTGTTTGATCAATTTCTTTAATAATCTTGTCATTTTCTTCTAATGTAATTTTTGGCAATTTAATACCTTTCAATGAAGCATTCATTGCAATCAAACATGCATCAACAACACTGCCATCATCATCTAGACAATAAAAATTTAATTTAAGTGAATATACAAGTTTTCCTTTTTCAATACATAAATCTTCCTCATTAATACATTTTGATGAATTAATAATACTTAAAATAATTTGACGAACTACTTGGGATTTATCTGCTGCTAAAGGTTGGGGAAGTTTGCAATAAGAATTCGTACCTATGACAACTTCAGGGTTAATAAAACCCTTATCTGGTGAATCGGCTTTTGGAACCATACAATTTATCTTCAGCGTGCATTTGACCATTGTTTGGCCAACTTTAACTAAAATACTTTTGTCCACGTTTTTATCGGTTCCAATACTAATCACAATGGGTCTGGTATCCATCAAATCCCTTTCATCTGGTCTTCTTTTTTTATTAAAAAAAATATTAAAGTACTCAACGGGTTGAAGTGCTCTCAAAACATGGGCCATTTTAGCTTATTAATGTATATGTATCAAATAAATTTTTAAAACACAATTAAATGTTAAATAGTATTTTCATTTAATAAAACAAACTAAAATTGATATTTAAATTGAAACTATTGTATCAATACATAGACAATATTATTCTGTACATAACCCGGACTCCTGGAGCGTACGAAAGTCGCCAACTGTCCGGGTTTGTCTTCTGACTTATTGTCTATTTGTTGCAGTTGACATCCAACTGATTAGATGTCGCCAGGCTGTTTTATTGTTGGGGAGGCTCTTCAATGCTTCTTGGTTGAATGTGCTGGTGTTAAGTAGAGTTGCAGTCTGGAATCTCTGAAGATGGTAGGATGGGCAACTGAATAGGAGGTGGTCGACTGTTTGATTTTCTTGGTGACAGTGTTGGCATACGGGGTCGTTGTTTTTGGAGGTTCTGGCGATGTCGGCTTGAACGAAGCCATGTCCTGTCAGAATTGTAGAGGTGACGTTGCAATATTTTAGTTTTGGGAGAATTGAGATTAGAAGACTAGGAGATGCAGCTACTCTTCTGAGGTTTCTTGTAGCATGGTCTGTGGTGTAGAGGTCGGTCCATAGTTGGAGGGCGAACTGTTTGCTTTGAGAGCGGACATATTTCCTAGGAAGGGTTGCGAAGTGTAAAGGCAATTTGGATTGAGCTGCGGCTTTGGCGACTTCATCAGCCTGTTCATTTCCTACGATGCCGCAATGACCCGCAATTGTCGCAAAAGAAAAAAGGCGTTCAACTGCAGCTGACGATGGTAAAGGTGTGTTGTATTTAATAAAAACACTTTTATCTCAGGATATCTATTGAGTAGTTGCAAATCTTGGCTTTCCTCTGCAAAAAAATGCAGCATCAAAAGTTCTGCTTTATTCATTGGTGCATCGGAGGAGCATCCGTTTTTTTCTGAGATTGAACTATCGGAGTCAGAGTCAAAATTGAAAAAAAGGTTTTCTTTGGTACTTTTTGTTGTTGCCACTGTTGCTACTATATTTCCACTAATATTTTCGGAAATGCAGGTCTTGAAAACTTTTAGAATCTTGGTACGATCCGCGGGCTCAAAACAAGTCAACCATTTATTTTTGAATCTTGGGTAGGATAATGCCGCAATAGCCGCTATTTCAGCTTCAGGAGTGGTGACGTCAAGCATTTTTTCAAATCTCTTCTCTACACTCTCTCTGTATGCCTTGACCAACGGATTGCAAAAGGAAAAGTTGTTTTTCTTTTCAATTTTTAGCAATTTTTTTCTCAGCGCAAGAAGGCACGGCAGAACTATCCCATAATATGCGTTAGTCTCACTCTGCATTATGTCGAGGGCTTCTGCCACTGGCGAAGTGCACGTCAAATACTCTTGTATGTATTCGAATTCGTTGTCTTTGATAGCATTTTTTATGTTTAATAATCTATGTAAGAGTAAGCTTTTTACTTTAATATCGAAAATTTGCTGGAGGGCATCAAACAAGCTATTCCATCTGGTCTCACCAGGTCGACTTAACGTGTGTCCTAACACATTCTGCATTATTTCAGCACTCTTTGGTCGTCCTGCAGCCTTCCACAAGGCATTACATTTCTTCATGATTGCAGCATGCATTTGCGACAGAGGGGTGTCTTGCTCGCTTAAAAGTTTGTTCGCGTCCGTAGTTGCGCAAAGGCTTAACGTATGTGCACAGCATCGTAAATGGGCAGGAAGTAAATGCTCAGGATCTTCTAAATTTGATGATTCGTCGTCTTCAACATCTGATTCAGAAAAGGCTTCTGTTGGCTGAGAGTCTGGCATAACTTCATCAACAATATTTATATTGGTCAATTTGACACCGAACATTTTGAAAGCTTTTACGAAATTGCTGCCATTATCCGTCACCGATGCAACAATTTTATTCGTATTGAGGTCGAAATGATCGTTAATTTCTTGAATTATATCGGATAGTCGATTGTAGCTGTGGACGCCTTTGAATCGTTGACAAGCTAACGCCACTAAACTCTGCGTAGATCATTTGTGATCCAGTGCGCTGTAACTCCTATAAAACTTCTCTTTTTACTGGACCAAATATCTATTTCTGTGCACACATAGGAAGCTTCTTTTAGTTTCGACTTTATCTTAGCTACTTGTGTTTCATAGTGGTTTTCTATACGACGTCCTAGTGAACGTCGACTCATTAGAGTTAGCCCCATTTCAGATATTTCCAAGTCCGTGAATATTTTTGAAAAATATGGATCTTCCACTGCACGTAATGGGATCATGGAATGTATAAAATATTTCAGAATATTTTCATCGAATTGTTCTTGTGTAATTTTATTCTCATCTGACTTCTCAGTTTTTACCTCGGATTTCTTTTTTTTTTACATATGTTTTGTACTCTTCAATGCATTCTTGCCCGTGTTTTCGCTTCAGGTGACTCAAAAAGTTTGACGTACAATTATGATATCCTTTAATTTTAGTTAATACATCTCTTGGACATTTCATACAAAGCGCTGTGATTTTATTACCAGTGGACTCTTCAAGCAAGGATTTGAAATATGTTCCATCTAGCAAGTAAGGCCGCGCTTGCGAAGACGAACACTCGGCGGTGTCAATTGGTGGCAAAGGTGAAGATGTTTCTAATGACTCATTAATGTCCGAAACTGAAAAAGTCACTGGAATGTTACTGTCTTCGTCCATTTTGTTTATCGATGCCATTTTATTTCACTAGTCTAGAACAATGTATTCTTAACCAAAACAAATATTCACGTATGTAAAAGGCTAAACGTGACAAGAATAGTTCATCAATGAGAAGGATTGATTTTTTTTATGCAGTGTAATTTTTTAAACCTTTCATTGAATCTGTTATTTTTATTTATTCTGTATTAATACATATTTAATTGTTAGTTTTAATTGTTTCATAAAACAATTTTAAAAATTAATTGCAATTAATTTAATTGCAAATTGCAATTTAAAGATTAATTGCAATTGATTTAATTGCAATTAATTTATTAGCAATTAATTTCTTAGTCAATTAACAATTTAATTGAAAAATATTTATTTAATGCCCAACACTGGTATGTATGTATGTATGTATGTAATAAACAACATTGGGATAAACCATTTATTGAAGAGTTTGATACATAAAGAAACTAGATGGAAGCAGCTGGAGCAAATTGCATAGTGAGCCGGTCAAATTCTTGTTCCTTCTCCATGTAGTTGACCAGATAGGGATGAGCCTGGTGGGAGTCTCGTAGCTGGGTGAGATACCGGCTGCCCACCTCTGGCTGTTTTCCCACCTTCTGGGAGAGCATGATGAGGTTGATGAGGGTCTCTGGGTTGTTGGAATCCTTGTCCAGGGCTTCTTGCGCAAGAGTATCTGCATCCTCGTACTTGCCCTGGCAGCCAAGGGCGGCCACCTGACCGTTCAGCAGGATGGGGGTTGGGGAATACTTGTCGCTCAGTTCTTGGTAGATGTAGAAGGACTCCTGTCTCTTCTCCACGGCATGACAAAGGGTGACCCAGGCTTGCGCGAGCTGCGTGATGGTTGCATCTTCATCCTTCTCCTGCATGTGCTTCAGTTGGTTCTTGGCCAGGTCAGGTCTGTTCATACTCAGGTAGATTTGGACCTGTAGGGCATAGCATTCCAAGCTGTCTGCATTCTGGAGGATTCTGAGAGCTTGGGCAAGATCCTGCTGCAGGTTGTAGATGTACCCGGCCATCAGCAGCAGTATGGGGCTGGGGAGGTCCACAGAGGCGAGGAGTTCTCCCAGCTGGTTGACTACTTGGTCCTTCTTGTTGATGTCGGAGCCAGAAGCCAGGTAATCTGCCAGCATTCGGATGGCCAACATATCAGGGGAGGCATGTCTGCGGTCCACTTCATCCAGTACCACACGGTACTTCTTCTGTGCAATGTAGGCCCGGTACATGTACATGTCTCTCTCCTGCTGCTCTTCTGCACTCCCCGCCTTTAATTTTTGGGCTTCATTTATACAATGCTGGAAATTGCCAATATAATAAGCAATTTTGATATCGAAAAGAATATCTGGTTGTGATGGTGCCATTTTAAATTGAAAGAATATTTAGATGTCTCTCTTTTAATATGTTTAATAGAAATTTACAACAAATAAATTATTTTTGCAAGTGTTTACAATATTAATATTATATTATATATTATATATATTAATATGTTTGTCTAATATATATATGTTTCAAAATTAAAGGCTTCAAATATCTAAAATTAATTATAAAAAAAAACTATTTGGTTGCATTCCTTTTGTTAAGGATTTCTTTACATTTAAAAAAAATTAACTCTGTGTTTAATTCTTTGATTATTTAAATTACAATTTTGGTTATATTATGAAAACAATATTAATAAATGTTATGGTTCTGATTATAAAATTTTAATTATATTAATGAATAATAAAAATCATATTTTTATTATGTCATATATAATATTTATAGTAGTAGATAATCCTTATATCTATAAAAATGAAATGCGAAATCGATGTTTGTTATCGCTTCACGCAAAATCTACTGACTCAATCACTATGGAATTTCGCATGTAGGTAGCTGAAGATTTCGTTTTGTTGGAAAAAGATTTAATAAAAAGAGAAAGACGTATATTTACATATTAAGGAAAAGAAGAAACAAGATGATAATCTTCTATTTGCATAACCATTTGTTTTTTGTATAAATATTTGCATATTGTGGCATGCATGGCGTTAGAAAATAGTTCTAAAAGTGGCCAATAGGTGGCGCCATGGATTTATGCGGCGTTTCTCTGCTCTGACTCTGTTGTTAGTCCTGTTCCTTCGTCATCCCCTGTAATAAATGGTTCTGTGCATGATTCCTCCTCCGGCCTCATCTTGCCACCTGTATTATGTAAAGTACTTGTTATATGATATTGCGACCATTTATAATGTAGATAAAGTGTTTTAATAAACTCCCTTGTTCTTCGGCGTTGTGCGGTCGTGACTCTCCTTCCGACAACACATCGCTGCGCCTCTGGTCAGTCCTGACTGTCCCCCCACCCGTGGTAAGGCTGACGGATACTGCCAGAGGTTAGGGGAGTTTCACGTGCGGCGTGGCTCCTAGGTGGTAGTGTAGGGAAGGCCAACGGTCCAAGGGGTCAGTCACAGTAAGGAAGCGTTAAGAAAGGTAGAGCACGTAACATTTGGTGTCAGAAGTGGGATCCTTATTAGTGGACTGACCGGCAGTATCTGGTGGAGAGTCGGGGTTGAGGCTCTGGAAGGAACCAGATAGTTGCCACCTTGTTTGTATGCCTGTGGAGACCAGAGGACAGAAAATGGCCTCAGAAGAACTTTTGAAGCAGTTCATGGGCCTTATGAGGCAAGAAAGGGAGCAAGAAAAGGAGGAGGAAGAACGGAGACGAGAACAAGAAAGGGAAGAGAAGCTGAAGCGAAGAGAAGAAAAAGAGGAGAAGCTGAAGCGTGAAAAGGAGGAGGAAGAGCGGAGACGAGAACAAGAAAGGGAAGAGAAGCTGAAGCGAAGAGAGGAAAAAGAGGAGAAATGGGCCAAAATGCTGTCGGGGATAAGGGTGGAGCTCAAGGGGGAACTGGCTGCCCTGGACAGCAAGATGGGAGAGATAAATATCGCTTTGGAGAGCGAAGTAGATGAGAGGAGGGGAGAGTTTAAGAGGCTTGAGGATGAGCTGGCTCGTCTAAAGAGTAATGGAGGTTTTGTGGCTGGGACTGCCTCTGCAGTATTAAAAATTACTCCACCAACCTTCGACGGACAGAGTTCCTTCGGGAATTATATGAGACAATTTGAGGCAGTTTCCCTCAACAATGGATGGGGAGAGGCCGAAAGGGCAATAAATCTCATTGTGGCTCTACGGGGACCAGCATTGGACCTGCTTCAGACAATCCCAGAGCAGGACCAACGGAGTTACGTAAGTTTGGTAAGTGCTCTAGAATTGAGATTTGGGGATCAGCACTCAAGACACGTATTCCAATCTCAACTAAAGCTGAGAAGGCAGAAGATGGGGGAAAGCCTACAGGAATTCGAGGCCGACCTGAAGAGACTTTGTCTGATGGCATACCCCAGCGCTCCGATAGATTTCATCGATCAATGGGTGGCTCAGACTTTCATCGAGGGTATTCGGAATGTCGAGGTGCAGAAGACATTGAGACTGACCTCCTTCAACACGTCAAGAGAGGCGCTGATTCGCGCGCTAGAAATAGACGCGGCATTTAAGATCAGCGACTCAGGGCCACCCAGGGTTCGTAAATCTGAGTTGACAGAGGAAGACGGTGCCATTGGGGGCTCTAGAGATTCTGGGATTGAAGAAATAATCAAAGGATTGGACAAGTTGGAAGAAGCTGTTAAACATCGCAGAAGACCGGTTGGACCTTGTTTCCGCTGTGGTAAAATGGGCCACCTGAAAAGTCAATGCACTTCCAGGTTGTCCACCGAACAGCAGCAGGAAAACTAAAATCTGCCAGCGCTAAGGGGCGACCGTTGGCAGGAGTGGACGCAGTCCCTAAGATCGTCTCTATCCAAAGAATGAGGAGGGCGTGGGACACGCTGATGATAGAGATTATTGTAAACTCGAAAAAAATTAAAGCAACTGTTGACACCGGAGCGATGGTCTCCTTGATAAGAAAGGATGCGCTGAGAACTGCGCCGAGGCCGTTGCATCGAAAAATGATGCTGAGGACCGTCACGGGGGATACTGCACCAATTGAAGGAGAGCTTGATGTGGATATCCGTTTGGGGGGGACCCGTTTAGATCATAGAGTACTGGTGGCAGATATCGAGGATGAGTTTATTCTTGGCATGGACATCATCCGGGAGCATGGCTTCACGTTCGACCCAACACAGGGTATCCTAAGGTTAGGCGACGAAAGCTTCGTGTTGTCAACAGAGGGCGAGAAGTGTGAAGGCGTCTGACTCTTCGCCTGTGAAAATGGGTGTGTCAGTGGAAACTGCGAAGGGGTTATCATGACGGTTGCCGAGGCACCCCTTGGGAGTGGTGTTGGCTTGATTGAGCCAACTTGTGACGCAAGGCAGAATCTTTTGGTGGCCAGGGCTATTGTCAAGACCACCGACAAGAAAGTTCCAGTTAGACTGGCCAACGTTTTTCCGAGTGGAATCAGCATCAGGAAGGGAGACTTTCTGGCAGTTTGCTCGCCAATCTCGAGGATCGCCACGACAGAAGGAACTAACTGCCAAAGTAGAGTAAACAGGGTGGGGCAGACAAAATTGGAGATAGACCTGAAAGACCTGACAGAAGATGAAGCTCGGATGGCTTATGCATTTATAAAGAAAAATCAGGATGCCTTTTCTACTGGTAATGGGAAGTTGAGAAGGACAGAATTGGTCCAACACAAGATTTATACCGGAAATGCTTGGCCAGTCCGGCAACCTCCTAGACGGGTGCCAATGGCAAAACGAGACGAGGTAGTAGGGCTGTTGCATAAATTGAAGCAGGATGGAGTCATAGAAGAATCCAACAGTCCGTGGTCTTCACCCGTGGTTCTGGTAACAAAAAAAAATGGGTCTACAAGATTTTGTGTGGATTATCGAAAGCTGAATGAGGTTACCAAGAAGGACAGTTACCCTCTACCCCGGATCGATGACACTCTGACAACATTGGCGGGGTCATCTTGGTTCTCTACATTGGATCTAAAGAGTGGATACTGGCAGGTAGGCGTACATCCGGCTGACAGGGAGAAAACGGCATTCAGTACCGGGAATGGGCTCTATCAATTCACAGTGATGCCTTTCGGGTTGTGTAACGCGCCGGCTACTTTTGAAAGGCTGATGGAGCTCGTACTTAGGGGACTAACATGGAAAACTTGCTTGGTCTACCTCGATGATGTTATGGTTATGGGCAGGACGTTCGGGGAACATCTTAAAAATTTGCAAGAGATCTTCAATAGATTCAAGGCGGCGAATTTGGGGTTGAATCCTAGGAAGTGCCAGCTGTTCCAGAAGAAGGTAGAGTTTTTGGGCCATACAGTGTCTGCGAAGGGGATCCAGACAAGCGAGAGCAAGATCCTTGCTATCAGGGATTGGCCCAAACCAAAGGACAAGCACGAACTGCGAAGTTTCCTTGGACTCTGCACATACTACAGACGGTTCGTAGAGGGATTTGCAGACATTGCTGCCCCGTTGCACAGATTGACAGAGGCGAAATCGACCTTTCACTGGAATCAGGATTGTGAGAACGCATTCGTGACCTTGAAAGGCGGCCTATGCTCCAGTCCAGTTCTGGTGTATCCCCAACCTGGGATGAGATTTGTACTGGACACAGATGCCAGTAACAGCGGTATTGGAGCTGTCCTGTCTCAGGTTCAAGATGGAGAAGAGCGAGTGATCGAATATTACAGCAAAATCCTAACCAAACCTGAGCGAAACTACTGCGCTACAAGAAGGGAGCTCTTGGCCATAGTCAGATCAGTGGAACATTTCCACAGGTATCTATATGGGCAAGATTTCTTGGTTAGGACCGATCATGCCGCACTCACATGGCTACTACAGATGAAAAATCCTGAAGGCCAGGTGGCGAGATGGTTGGAAAAGCTGCAGCAATACCATTTTCAAATTAGACACCGGCCTGGGAAAAGACATCACAATGCGGATGCGCTGTCCAGAAGACCTTGCGGAAGTTGCAAGCATTGCGAAAAAATTGATAAAAATGAGAGCGAGGCGACATCGATAGGGACGACTGTGGTACCGAGTGACGAGTGGACCCCTGCGAGCTGCAGAGCCAGCCAGCAACAAGACTTGAATATCGGTCCAATTTTGGAATCAAAGGAAAACGGAAACCTAAGACCTATCTGGGAGATCATATCGGACAAGAGCCCAGCATTTAAGGCATTATGGGCACAGTGGGACTCCTTGAGGGTTGAGAACGGACTGCTGAAGAGAGTTTGGGAAAGTGCTGATGGGAGGAGCACAAAAATGCAGCTAGTGGTCCCGGAGGTTAAAATTCCTTGTGTCCTGCGGGAGGTGCACAGAGGAGCCTCGGGATCTCACTTTGGCGTGACGAAAACCTTGAGAAAGGTTAGAGAGAGGTTCTACTGGGTATATTGCCGGGAGGACGTGGAAAATTGGTGCAGGCGATGTACCACATGTGCTGCCTGCAAAGGCCCACAAACTAGGTCCAGAGGAAAAATGAGAGAATACAACGTGGGAGCGCCTTTCGAAAGGATCGCGATTGATGTGGCTGGCCCATTTCCAGTCACAGAGGATGGAAACAAATACCTCTTGGTCGCTATGGACTACTTTACGAAGTGGCCCGAGGTCTACGCGATTCCTAATCAGGAGGCTGCTACGGTCGCAAGGGTTCTTGTAGACAACCTTACCTGCCGATTTGGTGTGCCATTAGAACTGCACTCAGATCAGGGGCGGAACTTTGAATCGGAAATATTCCGAGAATTGTGCCAGGTATTGGGAATCTGGAAAACAAGGACTACTCCCCTGCATCCACAGTCGGATGGAATGGTGGAAAGGTTCAACAAGACCATGGTGGAGCACCTATCCAAGGTTGTGGAGCAGAATCAAAGGGACTGGGACCGTAGACTGCCACTGTTCCTCATGGCGTACCGAGCGGCCATTCACGAAACAACGGGTCAAACACCGGCCAAGGTTATGTTCGGACGAGAACTACGACTCCCTTGTAACTTAGAATTTGGCACCCCTGGAGGACCACCAGTAGAGGTGACCAGTTATGTGGGCGAACTGAGAGGTGTGCTGTCGGAAACTCATAAATTGGTTAGGGAAAAAATCCAGCTAGCAAGTCACCGGATGAAGACTCACTACGATCTAAAAGCAAACCATGAAGGATTCAAAGAGAATGATCTGGTATGGATGTTTAATCCAAAGAGAAAGAGAGGGCTCTCCCCAAAGTTAACACCAATGTGGGAAGGACCCTACAAGGTCGTCAAGAGAATCAACGACTTGGTCTACCGCATCCAGCGAAGTTCGAAAGCAAAACCAAGGTCGTCCATTTGAGCCGGTTGGCACTCTTCCAGGGAGAGCAATCAGAGTGGACCTGATCGGGACGATCAGGTTTGATTGGGGGGGCAGTGTGGCATGCATGGCGTTGTAAAATAGTTCTAAAAGTGGCCAATAGGGGGCGCCATGGATTTATGCGGCGTTTCTCTGCTCTGACTCTGTTGTTAGTCCTGTTCCTTCGTCATCCCCTGTAATAAATGGTTCTGTGCATGATTCCTCCTCCGGCCTCATCTTGCCACCTGTATTATGTAAAGTACTTTTTATATGATATTGCGACCATTTATAATGTAGATAAAGTGTTTTAATAAACTCCTTTGTTCTTCGGCGTTGTGCGGTCGTGACTCTCCTTCCGACAACACATCGCTGCGCCTCTGGTCAGTCCTGACTGTCCCCCCACCCGTGGTAAGGCTGACGGATACTGCCAGAGGTTAGGGGAGTTTCACGTGCAGCGTGGCTCCTAGGTGGTAGTGTAGGGAAGGCCAACGGTCCAAGGGGTCAGTCACAGTAAGGAAGCGTTAAGAAAGATAGAGCACGTAACAATATCTTCTTTTTAAATTATTATTTTATTTATTATTACAGTCGAACCTCTTTAATTCAACACCCCAAGGGATCAGAGCTTTCGGTTGAATTAAAGGAAGTGTTGAATTAAGGTTAGATGATTAGCTAATCATCTAACTAGCTAAAATAATATATATATTTTTTATAAATAGCTTTGTAATATAAATTAATGATATTAATTGAAACCATTGTGTGTGTACTTTTTATTTTTATTTTTTATTTTCATGAATAACTTTTAGTATCTGGAAAAAATGGCAATAATACATATTTTCGAAACAAATAATATTTTATTCCAATTGTGTGTGAATAATAGTTTGAAGAAAATAAAAAAAAAATTAAAAAATATTATTTGAAAAGAATCAAGATTAAAAAAAAAATCTTTTATAGATATCTGTTTTTTCTCTGAAATCCTTTGAATTTCTTCTTTTGAACCATCGTATGTTTTTAGTAGTTCGTCAATATTTTTTATTTCATTATAGAAATTCAAGGATTCAGTAAGAATTTCCTGGGGAAAATTTTGGCTATCTTTAAGTAAATTCATTTTGATTTTTAATTATTATTATTTTTTTTTAAATATTGGGTGAAAAAAATTGTTATTTGTTTTGTATGTATGTATATGTATGTATGTATGTATGTATGTATGTATGTATGTATGTACAATACAATTAAAAGAGACTTTATGTAAACATCATGAAACTTTTTATTTAATATTTGTTAATATACCAAATATATACATGTCAGAAGCCATTTATACATTAGTTAAAAGAGACAAAACATTTTTATAATGTGAAGTTATTTTTTCAAAAGCAATGTTCATATGGTCAGTTGTGATTCCTTTACCAGCCGTTTTGTGAATATAGCACAGTTTGCCTGATTCTTCTCTAGTACCAAAGTCATTAAATCAGTACACAGAGATTTTTCTTCTTGTGTTGGATCTGGTAGACATTGATCTTGATAAAACCCAAAGCTTAAGCCTATAGGTCTTGAATAAATAGGTAAGGGAATTGTTTGATCAATTTCTTTAATAATCTTGTCATTTTCTTCTAATGTAATTTTTGGCAATTTAATACCTTTCAATGAAGCATTCATTGCAATCAAACATGCATCAACAACACTGCCATCATCATCTAGACAATAAAAATTTAATTTAAGTGAATATACAAGTTTTCCTTTTTCAATACATAAATCTTCCTCATTAATACATTTTGATGAATTAATAATACTTAAAATAATTTGACGAACTACTTGGGATTTATCTGCTGCTAAAGGTTGGGGAAGTTTGCAATAAGAATTCGTACCTATGACAACTTCAGGGTTAATAAAACCCTTATCTGGTGAATCGGCTTTTGGAACCATACAATTTATCTTCAGCGTGCATTTGACCATTGTTTGGCCAACTTTAACTAAAATACTTTTGTCCACGTTTTTATCGGTTCCAATACTAATCACAATGGGTCTGGTATCCATCAAATCCCTTTCATCTGGTCTTCTTTTTTTATTAAAAAAAATATTAAAGTACTCAACGGGTTGAAGTGCTCTCAAAACATGGGCCATTTTAGCTTATTAATGTATATGTATCAAATAAATTTTTAAAACACAATTAAATGTTAAATAGTATTTTCATTTAATAAAACAAACTAAAATTGATATTTAAATTGAAACTATTGTATCAATACATAGACAATATTATTCTGTACATAACCCGGACTCCTGGAGCGTACGAAAGTCGCCAACTGTCCGGGTTTGTCTTCTGACTTATTGTCTATTTGTTGCAGTTGACATCCAACTGATTAGATGTCGCCAGGCTGTTTTATTGTTGGGGAGGCTCTTCAATGCTTCTTGGTTGAATGTGCTGGTGTTAAGTAGAGTTGCAGTCTGGAATCTCTGAAGATGGTAGGATGGGCAACTGAATAGGAGGTGGTCGACTGTTTGATTTTCTTGGTGACAGTGTTGGCATACGGGGTCGTTGTTTTTGGAGGTTCTGGCGATGTCGGCTTGAACGAAGCCATGTCCTGTCAGAATTGTAGAGGTGACGTTGCAATATTTTAGTTTTGGGAGAATTGAGATTAGAAGACTAGGAGATGCAGCTACTCTTCTGAGGTTTCTTGTAGCATGGTCTGTGGTGTAGAGGTCGGTCCATAGTTGGAGGGCGAACTGTTTGCTTTGAGAGCGGACATATTTCCTAGGAAGGGTTGCGAAGTGTAAAGGCAATTTGGATTGAGCTGCGGCTTTGGCGACTTCATCAGCCTGTTCATTTCCTACGATGCCGCAATGACCCGCAATTGTCGCAAAAGAAAAAAGGCGTTCAACTGCAGCTGACGATGGTAAAGGTGTGTTGTATTTAATAAAAACACTTTTATCTCAGGATATCTATTGAGTAGTTGCAAATCTTGGCTTTCCTCTGCAAAAAAATGCAGCATCAAAAGTTCTGCTTTATTCATTGGTGCATCGGAGGAGCATCCGTTTTTTTCTGAGATTGAACTATCGGAGTCAGAGTCAAAATTGAAAAAAAGGTTTTCTTTGGTACTTTTTGTTGTTGCCACTGTTGCTACTATATTTCCACTAATATTTTCGGAAATGCAGGTCTTGAAAACTTTTAGAATCTTGGTACGATCCGCGGGCTCAAAACAAGTCAACCATTTATTTTTGAATCTTGGGTAGGATAATGCCGCAATAGCCGCTATTTCAGCTTCAGGAGTGGTGACGTCAAGCATTTTTTCAAATCTCTTCTCTACACTCTCTCTGTATGCCTTGACCAACGGATTGCAAAAGGAAAAGTTGTTTTTCTTTTCAATTTTTAGCAATTTTTTTCTCAGCGCAAGAAGGCACGGCAGAACTATCCCATAATATGCGTTAGTCTCACTCTGCATTATGTCGAGGGCTTCTGCCACTGGCGAAGTGCACGTCAAATACTCTTGTATGTATTCGAATTCGTTGTCTTTGATAGCATTTTTTATGTTTAATAATCTATGTAAGAGTAAGCTTTTTACTTTAATATCGAAAATTTGCTGGAGGGCATCAAACAAGCTATTCCATCTGGTCTCACCAGGTCGACTTAACGTGTGTCCTAACACATTCTGCATTATTTCAGCACTCTTTGGTCGTCCTGCAGCCTTCCACAAAGCATTACATTTCTTCATGATTGCAGCATGCATTTGCGACAGAGGGGTGTCTTGCTCGCTTAAAAGTTTGTTCGCGTCCGTAGTTGCGCAAAGGCTTAACGTATGTGCACAGCATCGTAAATGGGCAGGAAGTAAATGCTCAGGATCTTCTAAATTTGATGATTCGTCGTCTTCAACATCTGATTCAGAAAAGGCTTCTGTTGGCTGAGAGTCTGGCATAACTTCATCAACAATATTTATATTGGTCAATTTGACACCGAACATTTTGAAAGCTTTTACGAAATTGCTGCCATTATCCGTCACCGATGCAACAATTTTATTCGTATTGAGGTCGAAATGATCGTTAATTTCTTGAATTATATCGGATAGTCGATTGTAGCTGTGGACGCCTTTGAATCGTTGACAAGCTAACGCCACTAAACTCTGCGTAGATCATTTGTGATCCAGTGCGCTGTAACTCCTATAAAACTTCTCTTTTTACTGGACCAAATATCTATTTCTGTGCACACATAGGAAGCTTCTTTTAGTTTCGACTTTATCTTAGCTACTTGTGTTTCATAGTGGTTTTCTATACGACGTCCTAGTGAACGTCGACTCATTAGAGTTAGCCCCATTTCAGATATTTCCAAGTCCGTGAATATTTTTGAAAAATATGGATCTTCCACTGCACGTAATGGGATCATGGAATGTATAAAATATTTCAGAATATTTTCATCGAATTGTTCTTGTGTAATTTTATTCTCATCTGACTTCTCAGTTTTTACCTCGGATTTCTTTTTTTTTTACATATGTTTTGTACTCTTCAATGCATTCTTGCCCGTGTTTTCGCTTCAGGTGACTCAAAAAGTTTGACGTACAATTATGATATCCTTTAATTTTAGTTAATACATCTCTTGGACATTTCATACAAAGCGCTGTGATTTTATTACCAGTGGACTCTTCAAGCAAGGATTTGAAATATGTTCCATCTAGCAAGTAAGGCCGCGCTTGCGAAGACGAACACTCGGCGGTGTCAGTTGGTGGCAAAGGCGAAGATGTTTCTAATGACTCATTAATGTCCGAAACCGAAAAAGTCACTGGAATGTTACTGTCTTCGTCCATTTCGTTTATCGACGTCATTTTATTTCACTAGTCTAGAACAATGTATTCTTAACCAAAACAAACATTCACGTATGTAAAAGGCTTAACGTGACAAGAATAGTTCATCAATGAGAAGGATTGATTTTTTTTATGCAGTGTAATTTTTTAAACCTTTCATTGAATCTGTTATTTTTATTTATTCTGTATTAATACATATTTAATTGTCAGTTTTAATTGTTTCATAAAACAATTTTAAAAATTAATTGCAATTAATTTAATTGCAAATTGCAATTTAAAGATTAATTGCAATTGATTTAATTGCAATTAATTTATTGTCAATTAATTTCTTAGTCAATTAACAATTTAATTGAAAAATATTTTTTTAATGCCCAACACTGGTATGTATGTATGTATGTATGTATGTATGTATGTATGTATGTATGTATGTATGTAATAAACAACATTGGGATAAACCATTTATTGAAGAGTTTGATACATAAAGAAACTAGATGGAAGCAGCTGGAGCAAATTGCATAGTGAGCCGGTCAAATTCTTATTCCTTCTCCATGTAGTTGACCAGAAAGGGATGAGCCTGGTGGGAGTCTCGTAGCTGGGTGAGATACCGGCTGCCCACCTCTGGCTGTTTTCCCACCTTCTGGGAGAGCATGATGAGGTTGATGAGGGTCTCTGGGTTGTTGGAATCCTTGTCCAGGGCTTCTTGCGCAAGAGATCTGCATCCTCGTACTTGCCCTGGCAGCCAAGGGCGGCCACCTGACCGTTCAGCAGGATGGGGGTTGGGGAATACTTGTCGCTCAGTTCTTGGTAGATGTAGAAGGACTCCTGTCTCTTCTCCACGGCATGACAAAGGGTGACCCAGGCTTGCGCGAGCTGCGTGATGGTTGCATCTTCATCCTTCTCCTGCATGTGCTTCAGTTGGTTCTTGGCCAGGTCAGGTCTGTTCATACTCAGGTAGATTTGGACCTGTAGGGCATAGCATTCCAAGCTGTCTGCATTCTGGAGGATTCTGAGAGCTTGGGCAAGATCCTGCTGCAGGTTGTAGATGTACCCGGCCATCAGCAGCAGTATGGGGCTGGGGAGGTCCACAGAGGCGAGGAGTTCTCCCAGCTGGTTGACTACTTGGTCCTTCTTGTTGATGTCGGAGCCAGAAGCCAGGTAATCTGCCAGCATTCGGATGGCCAACATATCAGGGGAGGCATGTCTGCAGTCCACTTCATCCAGTACCACACGGTACTTCTTCTGTGCAATGTAGGCCCGGTACATGTACATGTCTCTCTCCTGCTGCTCTTCTGCACTCCCCGCCTTTAATTTTTGGGCTTCATTTATACAATGCTGGAAATTGCCAATATAATAAGCATTTTTGATATCGAAAAGAATATCTGGTTGTGATGGTGCCATTTTAAATTGAAAGAATATTTAGATATGTCTCTCTTTTAATATGTTTAATAGAAATTTACAACAAATAAATGATTTTCGCAAGTGTTTATAATATTATTATTATATTATCTATATATATAAAAATGAATGTATGTCTGTTTGTCCTTTATGCCTGACCAAACCCATCATTGGATCGCCATGAAACTTTGGGAAGTTATTTAGTATAGTACTGGGAAGGTTTCTAGCAAATAAAATTTTTGAAATAACTTTTCGCCTAGATATAATCAAGATAAATATTCTAATTTATCTGTTATAATTCAACAATCTGCTCTAAATATTATCATGATGATACGATGATTTTGTAATGTAGAAAATTAGGAAAGACAAAATTCAGGATGACACGGCAATTTATTTGAGACAAGAATAATGATACAATTCCAAGGCAAGATACTATTCCTTTAACTTCCAATTACGGAGGGAACCAATTAATAATGATTTTATTCAACTTATCGAGTATTTTTCAAGGGACCGGGAAAAAATGTTCACTTTATCGAGAGATTCGTTAGACAAACCTTTACTCGGGTAAAATCCGGGCGAAGCCGGGAATATCCATTTCGTAGCTACACCGTCTCTCCAAGAGGCAGTCTCTTATTAAAGGTCTATTAGAGATTCTTTAATAGCAATTAGAATCTTCAATGAGGGACCACCAACAGGAGAAACAAGTTGATTCATGTTTTTAGGTGGTCTTTCTTAAGAGACTCTATTTACATATTTAAAATATGAAAAAATTAAAATATTTTAAAATTAAAATATTTTAAAATCAACATTTTCTTACTGTTACGTTTAATTACTGTTAATCTCCTATATATATAAAAATGAATGTATGTCTGTTTGTCCTTTATGCCTGACCAAACCACTCATTGGATCGCCATGAAACTTTGGGAAGTTATTTAGTATAGTACTGGGAAGGTTTCTAGCAAATAAAATTTTTGAAATAACTTTTCGCCTAGATATAATCAAGATAAATATTCTAATTTATCTGTTATAATTCAACAATCTGCTCTAAATATTATCATGATGATACGATGATTTTGTAATGTAGAAAATTAGGAAAGACAAAATTCAGGATGACACGGCAATTTATTTGAGACAAGAATAATGATACAATTCAAAGGCAAGATACTATTCCTTTAACTTCCAATTACGGAGGGAACCAATTAATAATGATTTTATTCAACTTATCGAGTATTTTTCAAGGGACCGGGAAAAAATGTTCACTTTATCGAGAGATTCGTTAGACAAACCTTTACTCGGGTAAAATCCGGGCGAAGCCGGGAATATCCATTTCGTAGCTACACCGTCTCTCCAAGAGGCAGTCTCTTATTAAAGGTCTATTAGAGATTCTTTAATAGCAATTAGAATCTTCAATGAGGGACCACCAACAGGAGAAACAAGTTGATTCATGTTTTTAGGTGGTCTTTCTTAAGAGACTCTATTTACATATTTAAAATATGAAAAAATTAAAAAATATTTTAAAATTAAAATATTTTAAAATCAACATTTTCTTACTGTTACGTTTAATTACTGTTAATCTTCTATATATATAAAAATGAATGTATGTCTGTTTGTCCTTTATGCCTGACCAAACCACTCATTGGATCGCCATGAAACTTTGGGAAGTTATTTAGTATAGTACTGGGAAGGTTTCTAGCAAATAAAATTTTTGAAATAACTTTTCGCCTAGATATAATCAAGATAAATATTCTAATTTATCTGTTATAATTCAACAATCTGCTCTAAATATTATCATGATGATACGATGATTTTGTAATGTAGAAAATTAGGAAAGACAAAATTCAGGATGACACGGCAATTTATTTGAGACAAGAATAATGATACAATTCCAAAGCAAGATACTATTCCTTTAACTTCCAATTACGGAGGGAACCAATTAATAATGATTTTATTCAACTTATCGAGTATTTTTCAAGGGACCGGGAAAAAATGTTCACTTTATCGAGAGATTCGTTAGACAAACCTTTACTCGGGTAAAATCCGGGCGAAGACGGGAATATCCATTTCGTAGCTACACCGTCTCTCCAAGAGGCAGTCTCTTATTAAAGGTCTATTAGAGATTCTTTAATAGCAATTAGAATCTTCAATGAGAGACCACCAACAGGAGAAACAAGTTGATTCATGTTTTTAGGTGGTCTTTCTTAAGAGACTCTATTTACATATTTAAAATATGAAAAAATTAAAAAATATTTTAAAATTAAAATATTTTAAAATCAACATTTTCTTACTGTTACGTTTAATTACTGTTAATCTTCTATATATATAAAAATGAATGTATGTCTGTTTGTCCTTTATGCCTGACCAAACCACTCATTGGATCGCCATGAAACTTTGGGAAGTTATTTAGTATAGTACTGGGAAGGTTTCTAGCAAATAAAATTTTTGAAATAACTTTTCGCCTAGATATAATCAAGATAATTATTCTAATTTATCTGTTATAATTCAACAATCTGCTCTAAATATTATCATGATGATACGATGATTTTGTAATGTAGAAAATTAGGAAAGACAAAATTCAGGATGACACGGCAATTTATTTGAGACAAGAATAATGATACAATTCAAAGGCAAGATATTATTCCTTTAACTTCCAATTACCGAGGGAACCAATTAATATTGATTTTATTCTACTTATCGAGTATTTTTTCAAGGGACCGGGAAAAAATGTTCACTTTATCGAGAGATTCGTTAAACAAACCTTTACTCGGGTAAAACCCGGGCGAAGCCGGGTACATCCATACAAGAATAATGATACAATTCCAAGGCAAGATACTATTCCTTTAACTTCCAATTACCGAGGGAACCAATTAATATTGATTTTATTCAACTTATCGAGTATTTTTCAAGGGACCGGGAAAAAATGTTCACTTTATCGAGATATTCGTTAAACAAACCTTTACTCGGGTAAAACCCGGGCGAAGCCGGGTACATCCATACAAGAATAATGATACAATTCCAAGGCAAGATACTATTCCTTTAACTTCCAATTACCGAGGGAACCAATTAATATTGATTTTATTCAACTTATCGAGTATTTTTCAAGGGACCGGGAAAAAAATGTTCACTTTATCGAGAGATTCGTTAGACAAACTTTTACTCGGGTAAAACCCGGGCGAAGCCGGGCGGGTCCGCTAGTATATTATATATATTAATATGTTTGTCTAATATATATATGTTTCAAAATTAAAGGCTTCAAATATCTAAAATTAATGATAAAAAAAAAACTATTTGGTTGCATTCCTTTTGTTAAGGATTTCTTTACATTTAAAAAAAATTAACTCTGTGTTTAATTCTTTGATTATTTAAATTATAATTTTAGTTATATTATGAAAACAATATTAATAAATATTATGGTTCTGATTATAAAATTTTAATTATATTAATGAATAATAAAAATCATATTTTTATTATGTCATATATAATATTTATAGTAGTAGATAATACATTCATATAAAGACCAAATATATTTTTAAAATATGTTAAAAGTAAAATAAACATACTTGTATTGATCTGTGCTTTAAATTAAAAGAGAGAGAGAGTTTTAGAAGTGTTTAAAAATTCTTTATTGTGTGGAAAGTTTCGAAACAAGGAACCACACACAGAGCAACATCACAGTCTTTGCACATGTAGCGTCATTCTTTCCTCTTTTTGTTTGCTCCACAAACACAGCAATATCTTGTAGGATTTTTTTTCTTCTCAGTAGGGGGAACTAAAGATGGAAAGTGCCTCTCAATAAGCCTAAGGGGTCTGTCTTCAGATGTAGGTCTGCCCCTATGAACTTGAACTCTAGCTTCATGGTACTTCTCAATAATCTGGCCAATGAGATTGATGTGGAATTCGGCAAGAGATGGACGTTTGCCTGTATTTACTAAATACAAAGAATATGCATTTAGTAAAGATGTATCAAGGAAAGAATCACGCTACATGTGCAAAGACTGTGATGTTGCTCTGTGTGTGGTGCCTTGTTTCGAAACTTTCCACACAATAAAGAATTTTTAAACACTTCTAAAACTTTTAATTTAAAGCACAGATCAATACAAGTATGTTTATTTTACTTTTAACATATTTTAAAAATATATTTGGTCTTTATATGAATGTATTATCTACTACTATAAATATCATATATGACATAATAAAAATATGATTTTTATTATTCATTAATATAATTAAAATTTTATAATCAGAACCATAATATTTATTAATATTGTTTTCATAATATAACTAAAATTATAATTTAAATAATCAAAGAATTAAACACAGAGTTAATTTTTTTTAAATGTAAAGAAATCCTTAACAAAAGGAATGCAACCAAATAGTTTTTTTTTTTTTGTTTATATATAGATAATAAAATCGTTTGTCCATGTTTTGATACAATAGTTTCAATTTAAATATCAATTTAAGTTTGTTTTATTAAATGAAAATACTATTTAACATTTAATTGTGTTTTTAAAATATATTTGATACATAAAGGTTTTAAAGACCAAAAATGAGTTCCATACTTAATAGGCGAGTAATGGCCATTCTTGCAAAGAAAAAGCGATTGAAAGGGCCAAAAGCAAAATTAAAGGGAAAAGCCGACTACACTGACAAAAAAAGGCCAGAGACGAACAAGACCTACTACGAGGAAGAGGATGAGGAAGAAGAGGAGGAAATCCTGGGCTCAGATGATGATGAGCAAGAAGACCCCAAGGATTACTGCAAAGGGGGGTACCACCCAGTGAAGATAGGGGACCTCTATCACAGCAGGTACCATGTCATCAGGAAGCTGGGCTGGGGCCATTTCTCCACAGTGTGGCTCTGCTGGGACCTCGTGGGCAAGAGGTTTGTGGCCCTGAAGGCGGTAAAGAGTGCCACCTACTACACAGAGACAGCCATTGATGAGATTAAACTGTTGAAAGCAGTGAGAGAAGGTGATCCTGAGGATGCTTTCAGGGAAAAAGTTGTTCAGCTACTAGATGATTTTAAAATATCAGGAGTGAATGGAACCCATGTATGCATGATATTTGAAGCCCAGGGACACAATCTTCTTAAACTTATCATCCGTTCAAATTACCAAGGAATCCCCCTTGATAATGTCAAAACAATAATTCGACAGGTGTTACAAGGCCTGGACTACCTGCACACCAAGTGCATGATCATCCACACAGACATCAAGCCAGAGAACATCCTCCTTACAGTAGATGAAACCTATATCAGACGACTCGCCTATGAAGCCACCCAGAGACAGAAGTTGGGCCTCAAACTTCCTGGATCACTCATCAGCATTGCCCCCAAGGAGTTCCATACTCCCCCCCTCACCTCAAAGATGTCCAAGAACAAGAAGAAGAAGCTGAGGAAGAAGGCCAAGCGACAGAAGGAGCTGCTGGAGATGCAGATGCAGCAGTTGGAGGAGCTGGAGATGGAGGAGAATAACGACGACCCCGCACTCTACCCCCCGCTGGAGGAACTCTCCGACGAGGACACCAAGATGAACGGGGGAGATGTCGAGATGACAGAAGAAGAACCCTTGAATGTCTTTGGTGCCCCGGAGCAGGAGAGCTGCAGCCAACAGGCCGTCCCCCCTGAGCCTCCAAAGGAGTGCTCAAACTGTGCTCAGACTCCAGAAAAGCTGAGTTTGTTTGCCTCAATGGACGAGTACTTTTCACAGTCACACTTTTCTAGTGCGGACAACCACAAGGACTACCAAATGGATGACATGAGGCAAAGGCTCCTGCGCTCAGAGAGCAACCTCAACCCTCCCACACAGAGAAGAAAGGCTAGGAATGAAATGAGGCGCGTTGCCTCTTGTCCTGAACAGAAGAATGAAGAGCACGAGGCGGACCCAGTCAACGAGGTGTGCGACATCTCTGTGAAGATGGCGGACCTGGGCAATGCTTGCTGGATTTTTCACCACTTCACAGAGGACATCCAGACCAGACAGTACCGTTGCCTGGAGGTGTTGTTGGGGGCAGGGTACGGGCCGCCCGCAGACATCTGGAGCACTGCCTGCATGGCCTTTGAGCTGGCCACCGGAGACTACCTGTTTGAGCCCCACTCCGGGGAGGAGTACACTCGGGACGAGGACCACCTGGCCCACATCATCGAACTCCTGGGCCAGATCCCCAAGTACATCACCTTCTCCGGCAAGTACTCCAGGGACTTCTTCAACAAGAGAGGTGAACTCCGGCATATCACGAAGCTGAAGCCTTTGGGCCTCTACGATGTCCTCATAGAGAAGTATGACTGGAGGCCCGAGGATGCTCAGGCCTTTGCAGACTTCCTGCTGCCCATGTTGGCCTTTGACCCTGCAGAACGAGCCAAGGCCTACGACTGTCTCAAACACCCCTGGCTTAACTCATGACCGCCCCAGTAATTGCCAACTTTTGGTTACTAAATTATACAACCCCCTCCCCACATTCTAAATTTGTTGTCTTTCTCCGCATTTATATGTTCCAATTGTATAAAAAAAAAGACTAGTTTTTTTTTTCAAATTATATATTTCTTTTTTTTTTTTTTTACATCTACTTATTTCCTCTCATTAAAAAAAATATATATATAATTTTTTCACATATATACATTTAAAAAAAAGGATTTGAAGAAAAAAAAAATGTCCCCTCTCCCCCCTCTTTGTGAAAAAAAAAATATTTTTTTTTTAAAAGGGAAGTTTTTCGGAGTGTGTGCACATTGTAAATAAATGAGGATATGATGGAAATTTTTTTTTTTTTTAAATGTGATGCTAAAATGTCACAAAGAGTCTCTCTTTCACTCCAATAATAGAGGGGCTGTTTTTTTTTTCTCTTTGGGTTTAAAAAAGGAAAAAAATTCTAAACTTCTTACCTAAACCTATTATATATATATATGCAACAATAACAACAACCACCCTACCCAACAAAGAAACAAACCAAAAGTTTGTATTTATTTATAAAAAAAAACTGCTGTGAATATAATATAAATATACCTATGTAAAACTTTTGTTTATGTATGTAAACCAACCCCCCCCCTCTAAACTTTTTGTTTTTAAGTTTTTTTTAGTTTTCTTCCTATCTCTATCTCTTCACTAGTTTTAATGATAATTTATATATATACTAGACGAATGGCCCGGGCAACGCCCGGGTTTTACCCGAGTGCGAATATATTTTAAAAACGTTGTCTTGGGTGGTCGCTATAGACAGGGTGGTCTGTATAGACAGGTGTATGTATCACACAGCCGATAACAGGGTTGTCTAGAGTGGTCGCTATAGACAGGGTAGTCTGTATAGACAGGTGTATGTATCACACAGCCGATAACAGGGTTGTCTAGAGTGGCCGCTATAGACAGGGTGGTCTGTATAGACAGGTGTATGTATCACACAGCCGATAACAGGGTTGTCTAGAGTGGCCGCTATAGACAGGGTGGTCTGTATAGACAGGTGTATGTATCACACAGCCGATAACAGGGTTGTCTAGAGTGGCCGCTATAGACAGGGTGGTCTGTATAGACAGGTGTATGTATCACACAGCCGATAACAGGGTTGTCTAGAGTGGCCACTATAGAGAGGGTGGTCTGTATAGACAGGTGTATGTATCACACTGCTGATAACAGGGTTGCCTAAGGTGACCGCTATAGACAGGGTGGTCTGTATAGACAGGTGAATGTAACACACTAATGATAACAGGGTTGCCTAAGGTGACCGCTATAGACAGGGTGGTCTGTATAGACAGGTGGATGTATAACACAGCTGATAACAGGGTTGTCTAGAGTGGCCGCTATAGACAGGTGTATGTATCACACAGCTGATAACAGGGTTGTCTAGAGGGGGGCAGGGAGGTCACGTGTTCGCCGGCGGCAGCCAATGGGCGCGCATTCTATCCGTGAACGGTGACGGTGAGCTTCAGAATAAGGCAATTATATAAGTATAATATATATATATGTGACAATATCGTTGCGGGGTTTCTTGTTGTTCGATTTGAATGGTGAGGATTGGTTGAAACGCAGTCGTTTGAGTGGAAGTTTAAGCATACAGTTAGGAATAATCAGGACACGTGATTGGGTTTGAAAATGAAAGGCAACTGGGTTGGAGGGAAGAAAGCTTGAGAAGAGCTGAGCGATTTGTCTTGTTAATTAGTTGATCACATGGCGATGATTGGATTTAGATGAAATGAGCGGAGCGAGAGAGAGATCCCTAGAGTAGAAGTTACCTTGTTGGAAGCGAAGGAGCAACTGTCCGAACTCGGCGAGAGCCAGTGAACAACTCTAGGTGTTGTTCCTATGAGAGCGAAAACGTAACTGACAACTCTTGCTTTTCGATTTAGCACCAAGACTCCGTTTCTCTCTGATTGGTTGAGAGATGATCACATGATCTTTTCCTATTGGTTGACCTACTTAAGGTGCTGTCTTCTGATTGGCCCGCGGTTCTCTTTGGTGAAAGATATGGCCTGCCTGATAGGAAGTGTCGGTTGCTATTTCGATTTTATTTACTTCCGTGTTATCAAATACGTCCTGTCTTTGCCGGAAATGTTGGGCGTCTTTATACTAATATAACTTCTGTGGATACCAGATACGTCCTGCTTTGTCAGGAAGTATTGAGTGCTTCGCGACTAATATAACTTCTGCGGTCACTAGAGACGTCCGGTCTCTGCCCCTGCAATATTGACACAGGGGTGCCCAGAATAGTCGTGCCAACTTTAGGCTTATTTCCTATGTCTTTTGTTACTTTCTTTCCTCCAGTTACCTTATTCTTTTATTAAATCTTTGAAAATCATACATTTGTACATGCATAGTGGGTCGGGGAGCATACAATTATATACAAATTATGACAGATGCGCCCCCTACATGTGAAGAATTCAAGAAGGGGTTAACCTGAGAGAATTCTGTAAAGTGAAAAATAATTTTGTGGGAAAATTAGTTGTGGGTATGGAGGGCTATATACAAGCATTGCTGGTGATATAAAAGAAAAATAGAATGGTGTTGATGATATAGGTTGAGTATAATTAATAGAAATCAAAAATTTTTTAAGTGTAAGAAATCAATAAATGCTATGGTACATAGTGGGCTAAAAAAAAAGGAAAATGCGCCTAAACGAATTCTACTCGAGATAAGAAATGAATTCGAGGGAGTTCTATTAAGACTTTTGAAATCAAAATAAAAATAATATAAAAATAGTTGAATGAAATCAAAATTGAGTGTGTTTGGTTGAAAAAAAAAAATTGTTTTGTTGCATGGTGACAAAGACAACTGCTTAGTTACTTTTTTGCTCGAATTTTGAGAAAAGAAATCGAGGAAATTTCATAAGGCGCTTTGAAATCAACACAAAATAAAATAAGAATAGTTGAATGGAATCAAAGTGAAGGCTTGGTTGCACAAAAAAAAAAAGCCTTGTTGTATGGAAAAAAGAGAAAATGCTTTGTTGCGTTGGTGAAAAAAAAAAAGTGCTTTGTAGCATGGGTGAAAAAGAAAAGAATTGCCTAATTACTATCCTACTTGAGATTGGGAATGAAATCGAGGGGGTTTCATTAGGTCTTTTGAGAAATCAAAATAAAAATAAAAATAAAATTTTATAAGGTATTTTGAAATCAAATAAAATAAAAGTGGTTGAGCGAAATCAAAGTTGAGTGCTTGGAAAAAAAGAAAAATGAAAAATAAAAAGGTTTCAACAACAAAGGGTGATTTAATGTTTTTAGTTTAACCGAAAACCAATGAGTTTTCGTTGATAATTGAGTTGTGGCAGTATAAGCTAAGTGGTAAATAGAATGATAATTGATAAATAAAAATGATAATATGAACTAATTGGAAAAAAATGATAATTAATGATTAAAAGTGATAATAAGTTGAATAAATTGATAAATTGATTAAATATTTAAATTTTAATTGAGAGAAAATGATGAAAATGATTAATATGAACAATAAGGTGTATTTTTGAACCCTTTTGTATATCTACATGCCCTATAAATTTCTTGTCTTTGTGTGTATTGTGAAAAATGTTAGTAGTTTTTGGTGTAAGAAATGTGTGTGTGAATTCTATGTGTTGTCGAGATCCTAAGGTCTGTGGTATTTATGTGTAGATGGAAGGTGTAGCGTTTTTTGAAAGTTTGTAAAGTATTTGATCAATTATGATGGGAGTATGAACTCATTTAAATGTGTGTGACGTCTTGTACCTTTTTTAGATTTCCGAGTGACAGTTGATTTGACTACATTGTAAAAATCGATACGTAGGCTTGGACTGGAATCCAAAATTGGTGGCATAGAGGAATCTGTGGCTGGGGAGAGCGGTGACCTAATTTGGATGAGCGGGGCCCTGTAATGAGACGCCGGAAGCGGGACGTGTCGGGGACGCGAGGTCCAGTCTAAACTTATCCACCCACTGTTTGCACGTAATTGGAGTCATGGCGACGTCTTTATTCTTCGCGGGAAGATATCTGCCTTGCTTCTATGTTTCCTGTCGGCCTAATTGTTTTTTATAATTGAATCTTTTACTTTCGGCATTGGTTGTGTTGCGTGTGTGATATGTTTGGTGTACGAAATTTTGTTTTGTTTGTGGGTTTTATTTGTTTGACGATGTCTTGTGTCATGTGTTATGGTCTGCCAATACATTGTGGAGAGAGGAGTTGGTGTAATTTCGGCATTATTTGTATTTTGAAAATCCGGACGTTGTATCCATTTATTAAATCGAATGGTCGTTGTGACTTTAGAAAAAAAGTTATTCAGTGATATTAGAGTGGAATTGAGTGAAAATGAGGCTTACGACGTGAACACGTGTTGAGTGGAGACGTGTCACAGGTGTGTTGAAAGGCGTCTGTGGCCTGAAATGAAAAGTTTTGTGGGTGACCTGTGACACGAATCGAAAAAAAAATTGTGAATGAAAAGGTGTCACGCGAAATCCTTGTTTGTACAAAATTTAACCTGTTCTCACTATGAACAACAAATTTATTAAAGTCATATATCGAAATTTCTATTGTTAGAGTATATGGTACCTTTTAAGGTGAACATTTTTTAGTGTTCTGGATAGACGAGATGATTGTTACTAACGACGGTGCATGCGTTTGTTGGTGGTTGTCGTCTTTTGGCGCGAGTGTCGTGCTTGTTGGGTGGGTTGTGCGTGTTTGCTAGCGTGAAAACCGTCCTTTGGCTGGGTGTTGTCGGTGTATTGTTGTTGCGAATGTCGTGATTGTTGCTAAATACGTTTGTGGGATTGTTGTGAGGTACATTTTTATGGCGTGGCGACGTATGGTCATGCATGGATTTTGTGTGGTAAGTGTGTGAGCTGTACTGACACGTTTTTTTTGGCATGGTGATGGTTAAAGCCGTTGTGGCTTGTATTTGAGGGCATATAGTACTGGTAATTGGGTTGAGTGATAAACATGGTAGTGGGGTCAATGAATGCAGGCAAGGGTTGTCCTGTGTGACAAATTTGATTGTAGTGCGAGTCCTTTCGGACAGGTTTGGCCTAGCCCGTGCGTGCATTCATTGAGTACAAAGGTTAGATATGGTTAAAAGGGGTAGGTAGGATTAGCTATGAGTCCAAAGTCAATTTCTTGACGCCATAGGGTGGGTGCCTACCTCAGTTCAACAGGTCTCCTCTGGAACGTCTTGGTTTGGGATGGTTGGCTTGGCTCGGGACTGCTCGCACCGTCCGCGAAATTGGAGTGAAGTCCGGTACTGGAAGATCATTTTGGGATCGTTTGGGTTGTCCCGGGTCGCGCGGATTGGTTTCGGGGACTGTGTACGGCATGGCGGTGGATGACTTCTCGGTGGTCGGTGTCCGGTCTTGGTGACACTCGCCTGGGGTTGGTGGGGGTTGTGTCCGTCGTCCTCCCCGGGGAATGGCGCTCCGGAATTCCGTCTCACTTTGTGGGGCGTTGACACGTCGGATGGCCACGGTCATCTGCCATATGATGGCCGCTAGAAGGCGCCTGGTCGCCTCTCTTCTTGCCCGCTTCTTTTCCGCTGGTTTTGTCATTGCCATTTGATTTGCTGATGTCTGGGCTAATTTCCATCTTGATCCTGATTAAGCTCCATAATCTTTATCCTGTCGACTTAACCGTTCTGTGACAATATCGTTGCGGGGTTTCTTGTTGTTCGATTTGAATGGTGAGGATTGGTTGAAACGCAGTCGTTTGAGTGGAAGTTTAAGCATACAGTTAGGAATAATCAGGACACGTGATTGGGTTTGAAAATGAAAGGCAACTGGGTTGGAGGGAAGAAAGCTTGAGAAGAGCTGAGCGATTTGTCTTGTTAATTAGTTGATCACATGGCGATGATTGGATTTAGATGAAATGAGCGGAGCGAGAGAGAGATCCCTAGAGTAGAAGTTACCTTGTTGGAAGCGAAGGAGCAACTGTCCGAACTCGGCGAGAGCCAGTGAACAACTCTAGGTGTTGTTCCTATGAGAGCGAAAACGTAACTGACAACTCTTGCTTTCGATTTAGCACCAAGACTCCGTTTCTCTCTGATTGGTTGAGAGATGATCACATGATCTTTTCCTATTGGTTGACCTACTTAAGGTGCTGTCTTCTGATTGGCCCGCGGTTCTCTTTGGTGAAAGATATGGCCTGCCTGATAGGAAGTGTCGGTTGCTATTTCGATTTTATTTACTTCCGTGTTATCAAATACGTCCTGTCTTTGCCGGAAATGTTGGGCGTCTTTATACTAATATAACTTCTGTGGATACCAGATACGTCCTGCTTTGTCAGGAAGTATTGAGTGCTTCGCGACTAATATAACTTCTGCGGTCACTAGAGACGTCCGGTCTCTGCCCCTGCAATATTGACACAGGGGTGCCCAGAATAGTCGTGCCAACTTTAGGCTTATTTCCTATGTCTTTTGTTACTTTCTTTCCTCCAGTTACCTTATTCTTTTATTAAATCTTTGAAAATCATACATTTGTACATGCATAGTGGGTCGGGGAGCATACAATTATATACAAATTATGACATATATATATATATAATAATAAATAGTTATTTAATTTTATAGTCCAGTTTTGTATTAAGATTATCTTCACTATTATGATCATTTAAATTTAAATTATAAAATTTGTAAAATGTTATTAATTTGTAGATAGAGAGAGAAAAAAAAATCCTTTACTTCTAATACATCCTCAAGTTAATTATATATTTATAATTAATAACAATATAAATTAACAACGTAACGTCTATTACATCGGCTTTTACACGTCATTTAGACATACTCTAATCCTATATATAGAATAATCGAAGAGAGAATATATATAATAGTTAGAAAAAAGAGAGAAAGACAGAACCATGCACTTTTAATCAAACTAATAATAAGGGAAAAAAAAATTTTGTAAAGAAGGTAGATAAGATTGTTAGTATATATATATATATATTTATAATTTTATATTTTATCCTTTTTTTTTTTTTAAGATTTTTAAAGGTTTTTTTTATTTTATAATATGATTATAAATAGTTGTATTTAGTAATATATCTATAGTATGAATTAACATTTGTTATAAGTTTGGATATTATGTTTTGAAACCCTAATGGTAGACCAGACATACACAAAAAACTTTAAATTGAAATAAATTGGAAAAAGAGATCTGCTGGACCGGGGATCAGCAGATCTCTTTTTCCAATTTATTTCAATTTAAAGTTTTTTGTGTATGTCTGGTCTACCATTAGGGTTTCAAAACATAATATCCAAACTTATAACAAATGTTAATTCATACTATAGATATATTACTAAATACAACTATTTATAATCATATTATAAAATAAAAAAAACCTTTAAAAATCTTTAAAAAAAAAAAAAAGGATAAAATATAAAATTATAAAAATATATATATATATACTAACAATCTTATCTACCTTCTTTACAAAATTTTTTTTTTCCTTATTATTAGTTTGATTAAAAGTGCATGGTTCTGTCTTTCTCTCTTTTTTCTAACTATTATATATATTCTCTCTTCGATTATTCTATATATAGGATTAGAGTATGTCTAAATGACGTGTAAAAGCCGATGTAATAGACGTTACGTTGTTAATTTATATTGTTATTAATTATAAATATATAATTAACTTGAGGATGTATTAGAAGTAAAGGATTTTTTTTCTCTCTCTATCTACAAATTAATAACATTTTACAAATTTTATAATTTAAATTTAAATGATCATAATAGTGAAGATAATCTTAATACAAAACTGGACTATAAAATTAAATAACTATTTATTATTATAATTAATTTAGATTTAGCTTGCTAATCTAATCAAATCTAATTGATATAAGTTATCATTATTATCAGTTTGCTCCTTAAGTTTTAAAATTAGAATCACTGTTATAATTTTGTTATATAGTTTCTACACTATATATATATATATATATATGAAAAAAGAAAAAGGCATCTCCTTATCGTGCAACTGAAAGTTGCTGATGGCTGAGCGCCATCTATCGGAATAAATATCAACTATTTTCGTTGATTTTTTTATTCCATAATTGGCCAAATACCCATTCTTGATTAATCAAATTCTGGCCTTAACTACCCGTTTCATGATTTTTCAGGATGCCTTAATGACCAATTTTTTTGGTCTTTGAGGTACAGCTTGCACCACGCTGATGAGGGCCAACAGCCCGAAACGCGTCCGTGGTTAGCTTTTCTTGATTAATCAAGAATGGGTATTTGGCCAATTATGGAATAAAAAAATCAACGAAAATAGTTGATATTTATTCCGATAGATGGCGCTCAGCCATCAGCAACTTTCAGTTGCACGATAAGGAGATGCCTTTTTCTTTTTTCATGATTTATGCACCTTATCCCAGTACAATGCTACATTTGTACTATTTTTTCACATATATATATATATGAATGATTTTGTTTGTTTTATACGGATTCTTTGGTAAATTCTCACCTGCGCAGGTAGTGTGTGTTTGTTGTTGTTTTTTTTTTCCTCAAGTTATCATCCTTTAATTTTGTAAAGGATTATATATTTCTTCGAAGCAAAAAAAGTGAAGCTTTTGTGGCAGCTGGGATATAATTAAAAGCCATTGTAGTTCCACCACTGTTCAGGTCGTCTTCTTCAGTTGATCTTGTCATCTTTAGACCAGACCCATCTCCTTTTGCTGTAGTGAAACCTCCCCCCCTCCCTTTTACACATAATACAACTGTGTCATACAGCTTCGACCAAATTTGGCTTTGTGATGATGCTATATTTTGTGTTTTAAATGATAAAAAATCTCATCTGTCTCCCCACCACCAACAAATGTGAAGCTATAGCAAAGCAGCATCTGTGTGACTTCTACTGCCTCTCATTGGAAGCTGCTGCTGCTACTACAATAATTTAAAGAAGAAGAAAAACTACTTTTAATAAAGTTGTGACACTACATACATACATACATACATACACTGACTGTGCGGCCACGCGTCGCGCGAGCTCCGTGTATTTCGCCTTTTTCGCTTCCTAAAGTTAAGTTTATTTAACCTAATATATATCATCTTGTTCGCCTATGTTCGGGCATCATTTCAATTCATATTTCATAAATTTTCATCAAATTTCAAATTTTCTATTTTTCATAAATTAGCAAAGCTACAAGTTGTAGCTTTGCATCATCGTCATGGCAACGGCCAAGCCGGTCGTTGCTTCATCTGATTCGCCATCCACCTCATCAAGTAATCACATCCCATCAAGCTCATCTCCTAATGAAACAGTGAAAATTCATCCTTCACAATCTTCTTTAAAAAATTCAAATTTACAAAATTTGCATGCCCCAAAACGTCATTTCTCTATTGAAGAAAGAAAGAAGCACGATGAATTGAGAAAAACGACTTATGAAAAGAGAAGCGGAAATATTCATTCTGCTATACAATTTCAAAGCCTACCAAATTCCACCGCTGAAGAACACCTGGCTGGAATTGCAGCGGTTGTCGGGTATGAAAATATTCACTCAGTGGGAAAAATCAATGGCCAGGCGATCGTCTCAGTGGCCAATGGAGAACTCGCCCAAATCCTAATCAATAATGGGTTTGAGGTGCAAAAAACGAAAATTTTTCCTACGCCGCTTTTCAACGTGCCTAAAAAATATATTTTATCAGGTGTCCTGGCGTTTATCCAGGATGCAGACATCGCCAAGGCCCTTGAGCCATATGGGCAAACCATCTCCATCCACCCCCTGCCCTTCCCCACGGATAACCCCTTACTAAAACACCTGTCATCCCTGAGGAGAGAGGTCGTATTTAAGAAAAAAGATTTGACTGACATGCCAGCATTGATCATTATAAATTATATGAACAGATCATTCCGCATCTATGTCGGTGAGGATGTGATCTGCGCAGATTGCAGGCGCCACGGCCACAAAAAAAGATAAATGTCCCTTCAATCAGGGATACTGTAACTCAACTTGTCACCGTCGACATGTTAGAAGGAACTCCAACTACAGTCCCGACACCACCTGAAGAAGAGAAGGTGATGAACATACCCCCAGAGACAAAGTCTACGAACAGAAAAAGAATCTTAGCAGAATTAACTGACGTCCCAACACCCCCTTATGCTTTAAACGACCTCGGAAAGAGACCAAAGTCCAACCCTCCTACTGAGGTTCTATCCAAGAATGTAGAACCAATGCAAGAAGGAGAACCTAAAGAAGCGCAGGAACCTACGAGTGAAGACATCCTGCAGGTTTTGCCTAGCGAGGATGATTTTCCCAGGCGAGGGCAGGACGAACTATCAGAGGATAACGAATCTATAGCGCTCTCAGAACTTTCTGTGGCATCCTCACAACTCGAGCGCGAATCTGAATTTTGTGAACCGGAGTTAAACCCTAGAATGGTGAAGATCCTCAAGGCTCTTTGTTGTAAATCTGGTCGCACGAGAAAAACCAAGATTCTTGAACAGATGGACAAGCACCCCAACTTAAAGCATGACCTCACAACTTTCCGCGAAGAAATTCGTCAACGAAAGAATGCCTGGCACAAAGTGAAGCCAGATGAAAAGAAAGTCTATGAAAAATACTATAGTAGAATCAGGGATCTCTTGAAAACAATGGAGGAAGAAAACCTCACTTAACCTACTTTCTCTTTTTTTTTATCACGATTCCTTTTACCTTCTTTATCTTACATTCTCGTTTTTATTTATTTGTATATATTTACCTTTTACACTAACACGATTTATTTTATTTTACCTTCCTTTATATACTCTCCTTTACCAGTTTAAATTCTCCCCTTACTTTATTTATTTTTTATTTTTGGATGTTGGACTGTTCTCAGCCATCCTTCGACGTTTCTGAACACGAATTTTTAGAAATAATCACGCTCAACGCCCGCGGTATATCTGGAAGAGAAAGAGAAGATTACTTCTGCAAATGGACGAAGAAGCTTAAAGCAGACATTTACGCTATACAAGAAACAAACAAAGACCTATTATTATCGAGAAAAGAATTTGAAAACTACGACATATATGCAAATAAAAAAAGCAATTGTGGAAGCGGACAATTTATTATTCTAAATCGCACAACTCCTAACGAAAACTTCAAAGTTATCAAAAGTGGAAAGATCTGTGCGATCGAATGCACCTTGAAAAGAAAACTCGTTTTACTAATAAATGTACATGTTACGCACAATCCGGATGAAGCTTTTAACGACTTTACCTTGATTGAACGATATATTGAAAATTTCCCGAACGACACGTCCAAAATTATACTTGGAGACTTTAACATACGAGATAAGCCTGGAAGAACGGACTCACAGAGAAAGAGAAAAATGCTAAATGATTTTAAAAGAAAATATAACCTAATCGACGCATTTAGTTATCTTAATCCGGGAATTCACGGGGTCACGCACTTCGCGACTGTGAATGGCACACCTTTTGAAACACGCATCGACTATATCTTAACTACGCCCGATTTAATAAGAAACTTGGAAGAATGCAAAACATTATCTTACTCGCTATCTGACCACAACGCTATCATCGCCCGTTTAAGCACCGAGAGAATGAAGATAGTGCGAAAAATTGACAGACGAATATTTACCTCCCGCCTCTTCGATGACATATATGCTTTTGAACTTGAAAACTTTTATTCGAACTATATGAATTTAAACGCAAAAGACTTATTTTGGAAGTTGCTAATGCTTGTCTGAGGTATACGGTCCCAAGGCCGATGGGTCACAAGCCCGCTATAACTTCGCTTTTTAACGAGAACGACATACTGCTGACCGATAATCGAAATATTTTTAATTATATTTTTAACCACTACCGCGAACAATTCAGAGCCGACGAATATATCAATCTAAACGACATCGTAACGTATACAAATACTATCCCGCGCCTCGAAATCGACTTCAACTTCGATGAACAACACTTTATAACGAGAGGCGACATAATTAATGCAATTAAGCAACTTCCCAATAAAAAAATGGCTAGAGAAGACAAGATTCCCGCGGAATTTTATAAAAAATACCCGAACGACGCCGCAGATCTACTTCTCACGATATTTACTATTGCTCAAGAGGAAGATGAACTACCTGAACATATGAGAGTGGGGAGGCTGATTCTCCTACCAAAGAAGCCGAGCCCAAAGACGTTGGGTGAATGGAGACCTATCACAATGATGAACACAGATTATAAAATCTTGTCGAAATTATTACTCGCAAAACTTAAACCCTACTCCCCGCAAATTGTTCCTATTGAACAAAAATATGCAATTATGAATATATCAATATTCGACATACTCCCTGATATCGAATACAGCGTCTACGCGGCAAACCTCCTCAACACGCCCCTCGCGATCGTCGTCCTCGACCTACAGAGGGCGTTTGACTCGCTCAACAGAAACTTCCTAATTGCGACTCTTGAGAGAATCGGTATACCAAATATATTTATCAAATGGATCAAGATAATCTTAAACAACAGTGCAATTAAGATTGACGTAAATGAAGAAACCTCTCCATCCATACAAGTGACAAGGGGAGTTCGTCAGGGCTGCGGGCTGTCGGCGGTACTGTTCTCGATCTCCACGACGGCTTTAATTTTTCACTTACGAGACAAACTGAACTCCACGACCACGACGCACATTTACGCCGACGACCTGGTGTTCTTAATTAGAGACGAAAGCGACTTCGACCGAATATACTCCTGTCTCCAAGATTTTAAGCGGGTCTCCGGCATAAATATAAACTTTGGGAAAAGCAAAGGGCTGTGGTGTGGCAGCTGGGGCAACATAACCGACACTCCGAGGGAAATTAATTATCCTCTGTACAGGCGCGAGCTCCAGGAGTGGAGGATTTACAGCGAAGTTGAGAATACGCAGCAACAGTGAGATTGAAGTAGACAAAAGTTGGATTGTGCCTTACTCTCCATTGCTTTCCAAAATGTTTCAGGCACACCTTAATGTTGAGTACTCTGTGAATGCTATAAAGTATGTGTGCAAGTATGATAACAAAGGAAGTGACACGGCAATGTTTGGCGTCACCGGTCACAAAAGTCATGCAGTACCAGTTAGGAAGATACATCAGTAGTAGTGAAGCAGTTTGGAGAATTTTAGGTTTTCCTATCCATGAACGGCATCCTACTGTTGTTCACCTCAGTGTTCATCTTGAAAATGGTCAACGTGTTTATTTCACAGAAGACAATGCTCGGATGGTCGCAGAATATCCGCCGAATGACAGCCTTCTTCCAACTGTGTCAATAAGATTCATTTGCAAGAACATTGCTATATAAATATATTGTTTTGAAAATAGAGCAATCCATATTTAATTCATTAGATAATAAAAAGGCATATATTGGATTTACTAAAATATTTATTTTGCCAATATTTCGGCTGGCTGAACGCCAACCTTTATCGAGGCATTACATTTTTGTACACCTGTGTACAAAAATGTAATGCCTCGATAAAGGTTGGCGTTCAGCCAGCCGAAATATTGGCAAAATAAATATTTTAGTAAATCCAATATATGCCTTTTTATTATCTAATATAAATATATAATTTTTCTAAAACAAAAAGAGAGAAAGCCATGTATGAGAAGCATACAAGTTCACAGCCCAGAGGGATCATAAACCCTTGTTGGCTATACTAAAAAAAGCCACTAGAGGGATTATCTCCAAGACTTAAAAGACTGGTGTTGAAATTAATGCGGTATGATTTTGATTTGGAATATGTAGCAGGAAAATTAATTCACACTGCAGACACCACTCTGTCTAGAGATTAAACTTGGGAGGAAATCATCATCACCTCAGATCTCCAGAACACCAACGAGAGTTGAAAGTTAAAACAGAACAGAGTTCACTTTAAACACAGAAGTAATCCTGTTGGACAGATAAGAAGTGGATCAGACTCCCTCTACATCATCAGAATCCAGTGATCAAGGGGAACCAGGAGAATTCCTCGCCTGAACCTCAGTCCTGAAGAGTCGGCTCTATCCAATTCAACTCCCGTAGGGAACTCCAATGAGGGAAGCAATACATACATCACTAGAAGTGGACGTGTGGTGAAGCCACCAAAAAGATACGACCCTGGACTTTAAATAAAGGGAGAACATGTTTTATATAATCTGTGTACATATATGTGTTAATGTAAGAATCATAAACACCTGTGTAAATACTCACCACCTCTTCTTACACCCCCTGCTCTAAGATGGACTTTTAGTCATGGTACCCAATCCTCCTTTAATCAATTTAACTTTGTATGTATCGTTTTTGAGTGTTCAATAAAATACAGAGGTACATCTAGAGGGAACGTAGAGACCAAAACCTGAGATCAATCGCCCAGACACTGCAGCGCCTGACATCCGATGACGTAACGCTTGAGCATATAAAAAGGGCTTGCCCCGCAGCCAATGAGATTCAGATCAGCAGATGCAAGATAGCAGACAGCAGCAGCAGATAGGTCGTTAGTAAGTTTTTGTGAACGGGGTGGATGGCCCGCCGGCTGCAACATGGTTTCTGCGTTCCCTCTCTCTGATGCCTCGGTTTCCCCTTTGATTCATCTCTGTGTGCTTTACCACTCACCACCATCACGACTGCGCAATCACCATCTTTCCCCACGACTCAATACAACAGACCAGACCACCAATTTACCACATACACCACTAGAGGTGGACCGTGGTGAAGCCACCAAAAAGATTTGACCCCGGACTTTAAATAAAGAGAGAACATTTTGTATATAATCTGTGTACATATCTGCCAACACAGAATGTAGAGATTTGAGTCATAATAAATATTAGACAGAAGAACACAAGTCCTTTCTCCCTGATACCGCTACCGAATCCTATATATATGGCCTGCCCAAGCTCCACAAGCCCGGAATTCCGTTAAGACCAATCGTGGCCCACTTCCTATCCCCCATGGCCCCGGTCTCCAAGTTCATTTCGTCTTTCCTCTCGTCCCTCCTGAAAGGTAATCCTTCCCTTACCTCCATCACCTCCACCAGTTCATTCATTGATGATGTGTATGGTACCCCTCCTTGTCCGAACCTCGTCATGGTTTCATTTGATGTAGTATCGTTATACCCTAGCCTCCCCCATGATTTAATTGTAGACTCCCTTAGGTCCTTTCTAGTTGATTCCCATGTTGATTATCATACCTCCTCCAAAATTATAGAACTCACCCACCTCTGTTTACAATCTTCAGTTGCTCTTTCAACTCCCAGTTTTTTCTACAGATAAAAGGGTCCCCAATGGGGAACCCTCTATCCTCAGCTGCTGCAGAGATTGTTATGCGGTCTATAGATATGCAGATCACCTCAGATTTTCCATCCGATATCCGCCTTTGGCGTAGATACATAGATGATGTGTTCTGCATATGCACAAAAAGCCAGGTTGAAAATATCCTCTCAAAACTTATTAGTTACCATCCTGACCTTGCCTTCACCCATGAAACCGAAACTTACAACGCCCTCCCATTCTTAGATTTCCTAATCATCCGGACCCCTGTGTTGGCATCCAGGGGTACGATGACCAAGATGTCTGCCCACAGGTCAATGTGGAGTACAGAATCACCTATCTTGTTCCAAGTTTCCCATTCATCCTTATCTTCCAGCACTTGTACAGCACATTGATGTACCTCCTCCATACAGTTGCGCAGAAAGTGTTTGGAGCTCTGGGTGAGGACTACCTTGATCTCTGGGTTGTCAACTTTGCTGCGCAGCTCCCGCAGTAGAGCTGGTAACTTGATGGTGGCTACACTTCCTGTACAGGCGACCAGGATGTGGGGACTCATTGCCAGCTGAACAGCACACAACTGTTGTTCAGACAGTGTAATTTACAGGGACACTACAGTATAAAAGAGTATATATATATATATATATATATATATAGGACATTAAAATAACAACATTGCTACAAGAGAATTGTAGAGGCATTGGTATTTCCTCTGGTCACTTATGAATGTGCGAGCTGGGCTCAGAAAAAAGAACTGAAGCCTTTGAAATGTGAACATTGAGAAAGTTACTCAGTGCTATGGACTTCAATCCTATATGAGATTAATCCTGGTAGTCCCTAGAATCCCAAATATGCTAACAAAGACTGACCTACTTGAGAAACATAAGATTAGAAAAGATTATGTTGGGGGGGAATTAAGGGAGGAAGAAAGAGAGAAAGAATGAGCTGGCTGGAAGGGGTCAAGGAAGCTGCCCGAAGATGAACTTCTAGATGGTAACTAATTGATCAAATTGTAGAATATTTGTTCATATAGTCAACAAAAGATAAACAACTTGATGGACTCTAACAATATTTCTACACATTATGATTCAAGATAAAACTGAAAAGCATTTTAAAAAAAACTACAAATATTTTCTTACAATGTTTTTTTTTTTTAGAAAATATTTGTAGTTTTTTTTTCTACACCCCCCCCCCCCCCTCCCCAGGTAAGAATTATATGGCATGTACATTGGGATCTCTTATCTTTTAAAACAGCAACATGGTCATAACATCTTAATTGTAAAGTTCCAAGTTTTAACTGGTGTTATAACAACATAAAATATTGGTCCCAAATGATGTCATTACGGCAAGATTTGACTATCTTATCTGCTATCTTGTTTACACACTTGATAACAGTAACTATTTAAACCATCCTGTGGTAAAATTTCTCATTCAGTACTTTTGTCTGAAGATGGTAACAACGCTGTTACCGAAACGTCACACACTATATATTTGGATTTGGTCTTTTTACCTTGTGTTTATAACATAACTCTAGTTTTGATTTTAATTCTATGAAATGGTGTTTCTCATTGAGCTCTGATTTAATAATTTGTTATGTCGTAATTGAGATATTTTAAAATTTGTGGTCGTTTCCGAAGAATCAAACTTTGACATGAACAAAGTTGCATAGATGGTACAAACAGAGAGGTTGCAGCTTGGAAAGGCATTTTTTCAGAAGAGCAATCTATAAGAAGGAATGATTTAGTTTTTTTTACTTATCTCAAGTACATGTGGCCATGATAATCATGAATAATTACCAAGTGTCTTTTACAGTAAGCCCATCATCGTATGTCTAACACATTGAAAGCATATATGCACAAGAAAATAAGACCTAATCCAAATAAATTAATAGTGTGTGACATTTCGGTAACAGCGTTGTTATTAAAACGTCACACACTAATTTATTTGGGTTAGGTCTATTTTCTTGTATCTATAATCCAAATTGTGCTTTATAAAAGCCTATATGCAATAAATTGATAAAGAGAGCAATACTTCAAAATATTTTGAATTTTTTTTTCACAGAACCAGGTATGCTTTTTATTAAATTACATTGAAAGCAGTTTGAATTTACACTTACAAGATACCAAAACCCTCTTTAGTTAGCTACACTCACCTGAAGAGACCAGCATCACTTATGAAAGGTGTCCCATTGTAACCATTAAACTCTTGCAATATATTCTAGTCAGGGGCTGTTCCAATATCCTCCCCTTGTGACAGTAGACCTCTATGAGAGGACACTTCACTACAAACATCAGTTTTCATCATCAAAAATAAACATTTTTAATAATTAGTAACTCTGGTATGAATACACCTCTCCCTAAGAGGCTCTACAACTAGGTGAGGTAGTTCTACTGTAAAGCCAACATTTATTGGACCCCCTCTCAGTCTAAAGAGGAAAAAAGCTATACAAGGTAATAAGACCAAATACAGTCGAACCTCTTTAATTCAACACCCCAAGGGATAAGAGCTTTCGGTTGAATTAAAGGAAGTGTTGAATTAAGGTTAGATGATTAGCTAATCATCTAACTTGATAAAATATTATTTTTTAAAATTGCTTTGTAATATAAATTGATCATATTAATTGAAACCATTTTGTGTGTCCTTTTCTGTATTATTTTTTATTTTCATGATTAACTTTAGATTCAGGGACAAAATGGCAATACTACATATTTTTGAAACAGAAAATAATTACAAATAATATTTTACTCTAAATGATGAATATAGCAATTGAAAGGAGAAATAAATATAGAAAATAAAAAGAAAATTCAAAAATAATCATGAAGATCTTTTTAAAAATTCCTTTATAGATATCTGTTATTTCATTGAAATCCTATTCAGGATATATTCCAGATGGTCTATTTTAAAATAACATGCATATCTTACTTTCTCTGGAATGTGTTTTAAATAACTATTGTATTAAAGACATCCACTGCTGCTGCAGGTGTTATTGATTTTGTGTTTAAATCTTTTCTAATAATATGGAAATGGAATATTGATATAAAATGTTATCATAATTATTGTGGCTACATTTTATAAAGATTTATTTATTCGAAAGGAAATTATTTGTAAATTTTAAAATAACTTAAATATTTCAATGCTGAAATTTAAAAAGAAAATAATATTACAGTCGAACCTCTAATTCAACACCCCAAGGATCAGAGCTTTCGGTTGAATTAAAGGAAGTGTTGAATTAAGGTGAGATGATTAGGTAATCATCTAACTCGCTAAAATAATATTTTTTAAAAATAGCCTTGTAATATAAATTAATGATATTAATTGAAACCATTGTGTGTTTTTATTTTATTTTCATGATTAACTTTTAGTATCAGGGACAAAATGGCATTAATACATATTTTAGAAACATAAATACAGTAAAACCCCTCTATAGTGAACCCCATTGGGATGGGACTTTTGGTTCACTATAGCCACGGTTCACTATAGCCACGGTTTGGGTATTTAAATTTTTTTTTTAGGACATAATTAAAGGGCATACGCAAAAAAAAAAAGGCTACCTCTTAATATTGGCTGCTTTTTTCCCCCTAAATTAACCTATTTCTATATATATAAGCTGTATATTAAAATAAAAAAAAATCATGTGAAAATATTGCCTTTTTGATCAGTTCCTCTGATAATTTAATTAGTATAAATACAACCTGCCCCCCATATGTCAAAAAAATCCAAGAAAAGTATACCTTAAATATAAAAATTAAATAAAAACTTTATTAATAATATTTTAAAAGGTATAACAACATATTTTATATAAATAAATATTATATTACAATATAGGATACAAAGGCTTACTTGAAGAAGTCTCTTATTTTTTTCTGCTTTAACATATTCCTCAAAAATTTGGTTTCATATCTAGCAAAGAAATCTTCATTTTTTTAAATGAAGCCTAGCTTGTACTAACCACGTATACAACAAGGCTTCTAAAAGTGGATAATGACACTGACGATTGCGGCAATAGTTGGGATTGATTCCTCTTTGTAGCATTTTTTTTTTATAGTCTTCTTTTTTGCCCCATATCGTAGAAATGCTACTTTTGCTCATTTTCATTTTCTTCCGAAGTTCCGCTTGCGATGTACCACTCTCAATAGCTTTTATGATGGTTAATTTCTTTTCAAGTGATATCTTGGTACGAGCGACTTTTTCTTTGGCACTTCCATTATCTTTTAAAACTGGTTTTAATAATTTAAATCATGTTTTAAGGAATTTTCGTAATGTAGAGTTAAGAAATTTAGTTTTCAATAAGGCATGAAAAATTTATAAAAGGGCGCAGTATAAAAATAGAACGTAAATAAAAACACCCAATGTCGCTAAATTCTTTGTTTTGAATTGCGATCTGTGAGCTAGAGCTCACACAAAATTTTAATTAGTTTTGAAAATTATAATTTTGGAATTTTAGAATTAAAATTAAAAGTTCGTTATAAGCATGGTATTTTTGATAGAATTTAATATTTTGGGACCAAAATTGGGTTCGTTATAGCGATAGTTCGCTAGTTTGAAAAGTGAAAATTTCGTTATAACGATGGTAATTTTAATGGAATGGAATTGGGATTTTCGATGGGTTCGTTATAAGGGAAGGTTCGTTATATCCGTGGTTCGTCTTAGCGGGGTTTTACTGTACAGTAGAACTCCTCAAATTCGGAAAGCTTGGGGCGCAAGGTATTCCGAATTTGAGGATTTTCCGAATTTGAGAGAGTTAGATTTGTGAATATTTATGTGGAATAAATAGGCATTTAGATGACTGAGACAAAGATTTTGAAGCATATGAACAATTTTAGGTTGAATATTATATGTACATTACATAATTTTAATTACGATTTTTAATCAAATGTTCCTTGACTTTTATGAGTTTTGAGCATGAAACCGATGAAAAATAGTAAAATATTTTATTATGTATGTAATGCAATTGATGGCCAAGTAAGTTATGGCTTGGCAAAGAAGTTGCTGATTGTTGTCTGTTTCTTTGGCGTGTTTAACAAAGCTTCTTCTTCTCTCATAAGCATAGTTCGAAGACTATTGATGGTGTTGTAGCTTGCAAGCATTTCTGGTTCAGTGCGCTTTTCCAAATATTTTAATGCAACATCCAAACTTTTCAACGCTTCGCATCTGGGAACATCCGGCTCCAAACTGTCTTCAGAAGTTGAGGAACTATCATCAGAACTGCTGATTTCCATTTTTTCACTCAAAACAGCTTCAACTATATCATCATTGCTAAGAACATTGGGACCTGGATCATCAAGGTCTATATCGATCCATTCATTAATGCTTTCTTGATTTACTTCAATTCTAGCTCTTTGAAATAATTGCTCCAGCCGTCTAATTTCTTGTTCATCTTTATCAGATTCATCCTCGGATAATTGTAATGCATCACCTGCTGTTTCCAAATCTGAATTATTTTTGTGTTCAAGCAAAATCTTCCATCCATTTCTTATTGTAGAAGATTTTAATTCATCCCAAGAATTTCCAAAATTGAATATCGCTTTCTTGATGTCGTACTTTTTAAAATTAGAAAAAGTTTGTTCACCCACAGAGTTATTTGGCTGATCTGCATCACTTGAAAATACTAAACAATTTTCTAACTTTCTTCGTTTATACAACCTTTTAAAGGCAACAATAACTCCCTGGTCCATAGGCTGCAATACAGATGTTGTATTAGGTGGTAAAAACTTGCATTTAATGTTGCCGTCATTACTGATCAGCTCTGTTGGATGAGCAGGAGAATTGTCAACTAGTAGTAACGCTTTTACTTGATCTGGAGCAACTCTTAACTTATTTTCTTGAAAATTGCGAACTTCGTTTATGAACCGTTTAAAAAACCATTCACTAAAAATGCTTTGATTAAACCAAGCCTTGTGTGAAGAATAGTAATGGACAGGCAATCGATCAAAGATGTTTTTGATTGCTCTTGGACGTTTTGATTTTCCAACAACAGCCAAAACATTTTTATGTGAAGCGTCTGCATTTGCACAAAGTAAAACAGAGAGTCGATCTTTGGATTGCTTATGACCACTAGCGCTGTTTGCATTTTTGACTTGAGAATTATCGGGTAATGACTTCCAGTAAACTACTGCTTCGTCAGCATTATAAATTCGGAACTGTTCATACTTTTCGTCAGTCATTAGTTTGTAAAAATCATCTTTAAAGCGATTAGCTGCATCTTCGTCAGCACTCAATGCTTCCCCGACAACTTTTTTATTTTTCAAATTATGTCTGGCTCTGTATCGTGACAACCATCCACCACTAGCTTTAAAAGTGGGATTATTCAATTTTGATGCAAAATGACTGGCAGCTGTTTGGAGTTCAATACCACGAATAGGAACCCCTGATAATCTCTGACTTTCGTACCAGATGTTAACTGCTTTATCAACATTTTCGTATAACGGATTTTTTACTTGAGAAAACTTTTTTACATCTTTTTCGGTAGAATCAACAAACTTTGTAAGTTTAAGCTAAGACTTTTTTATATCATAAACAGTTGTCTTAGAAATTTTATACTTTTGCATTATCGTTGTATAGCTTAATCCTTTTTTAATGTCACTAAGAACATCTAACTTTTCACCAAGCTTAAGAATTCGGTACTTGCCTCGTTTTTGCCGCTCCTCTTTGGATGCCATTTTGTTGAAGAACAAACTTGTAAATGCAAAAAATTGAGAGTTGAATAAAAGAATTTGAAACTTACAATGTCTGAAAATGTTTGATAATTTGAACTTTAGGTGAATCAACTTTGCAATAAAAAATGCGTGAATGGCTTATGACGTAATAATGCTGCCTTCTTATTGGACAATATCCTAAACTAAGCACAAAGGTCAAATGAAACTGTTGATTTATTTAAGCTTTTAAAAAAGGGGATAAACCCCTAATTAGCGATTATAAATAATCGGTAAAAGTAAATTAATTTAACACTTAAATTAAAAATAAATATTACTAATAAAAATTAAATTAAATTAAATAAAAGCAAAGCAAAAGTAAAAGTAAATAAAATAAAATAAAATAAAATAATGTTGAAATATCAACAAAATAAAAGCATGTGAAAATTGATTTTTTGTATGTAAAAAAAAACATTACAATACTTTCCGAATTTGGGAGTTTCCGAATTTCAGAATTTCCGAATTTGAGGAGTTCTACTGTAATTGTAACAAATAAATTCACTGGCAATGTGTTTCTTTTCAGTAATATAATCAAATATTAACTCTACAGACATTAAAATATTAAATATAATATATTAAATAATATTTTATTCTAATTGAAAAATATAGCAGTTGAAAGGAAATAATTATGGTAAATATAAAAAGAAAATTTTAAAATATTATTTAAAAATTATCATGAAGAGATATTTTAAAAAATTCCTTTATAGATGTCTGTTTTTGCACTGAAATCCTATTCAGTATTTATTCCAGATGGTCATTTTGAAAAAACATGCATGTCTTTCTTCTGAAATGTCTTTTAATAAATAAATTTTAATGTATTAAAGTCATCCACTGCTGCTGCAGGTGTTATTGATTTTGTGTTTAAATCTTTTATAATAACACATTGAAATAAAATGTTATCATAATCATTGTGGCTACATTTTATAAATATTTATTTATTTAAAAAGAAATTATTTATAAATTTAAAAATAGCTAAAATATTTCAATGTTAAAAATCTATATATATAAAAATGAATGTATGTGTGTGTGTCTGTTTGTTTGTTTGTTTGTTTGTCCTTTATGCCTGACCAAACCACTCATTGGATCGCCATGAAACTTTGGGAAGTTATTTAGTATAGTACTGGGAAGGTTTCTAGCAAATAAAATTTTTGAAATAACTTTTCGCCTAGAAATAATCAAGATAAATATTCTAATTTATCTGTTATAATTCAACAATCTGCTCTAAATATTATCATGATGATACGATGATTTTGTAATGTAGAAAATTAGGAAAGACAAAATTCAGGATGACACGGCAATTTATTTGAGACAAGAATAATGATACAATTCAAAGGCAAGATACTATTCCTTTAACTTCCAATTACCGAGGGAACCAATTAATATTGATTTTATTCAACTTATCGAGTATTTTTCTTATTCAACTTATCGGTTTTACCCGGGCGAAGCCGGGTACATCCATACAAGAATAATGATACAATTCCAAGGCAAGATACTATTCCTTTAACTTCCAATAACCGAGGGAACCAATTAATATTGATTTTATTCAACTTATCGAGTATTTTTCAAGGGACCGGGAAAAAATGTTCACTTTATCGAGAGATTCGTTAGACAAACTTTTACTCGGGTAAAACCCGGGCGAAGCCGGGTACGTCCGCTAGTAAAAAATAAAAATGATTATTATTTAGCGCATGATGCCGAAATTCCCGCGTAAAAAAAACAACAATAACATCCGCGAAATTGCGCAACGGCACTGCAAAGTGAAACTTAAACTAACCAGAAACCAAAAGTGCGCAGGCGCGTCCGTATCGCCGCCCGCCGATGCCGATCGTCGTCGCCGTAATACCGTTTAGCGGTAAAGTTGCATGTAAAATAACATTCAACTGTCGAAATTCGAATTTTAAAATGGTCGAACTATCGGAACTGTCGTATTATCGATACTGTCGAATTACGGTTTGTTATTTGATAGGCCGGAGGTCGGGACATCGGAACATGGTCGAATTATCGCCGAGTGTCGAATTGGGGTGTGTCGAATTAACGAGGTTATACTGTAAATAAATAGTGTGTGATGTTTCGGTAACAAAATTGTTAACAAAAAAACATCACACTATTTATTTAGATATTGGTAACAGTGTTGTTACCGAAACGTCACATACTATTTCTTTGAATTTGGTCTATTACCTTGTAGTTCCAATTACTATTTAACAACTTTCCTGTAAGCGGGCGCCTCTCTCTAAAAGACACTTTGGCCGTGCAATTAGGTGTCCTTTACAGGAAGGTTCTACTGTATTTAGAATTCTAAAAATTTTATCATATCCTGTTATAAATGAAAGTAAAAATTATGTTATAAAAAAGATATATGAAACTGAAATTTTAAACACAATGTAATAAGACCAATTCTAAATAAAGTGTGACGTTTCAGTAACAGCATTGTTACCAAAATGTCACACTTTATTTAGGTCTTATTACCTTGTTTATAATCTATAATCCAAATTATGCCTTGTCTATAAAATTTTAGCATAAACACATAATATAAAACTAGGAAATATTAAGAAAAGGCAAAAAAAGAAGTATATATATACAGTAAAACCCTGCTAATATGAACCTTCCCTTATAACAAACCTAAGGCGATTCCCAATTCCATTCCATTGAAAATACCATCGTTATAACAAACTTAGCGATTTTTAAAATAACGAACTACCCTAAACGAACTTAATTTAAGTCCCAAAATAGTAAAATATATTTAAAATACTAGGCTTATAACGAACTTAAAATTGTAATTAAAAAAAAAATTAAAACAACAAAATTTTAAGCATGTTTCAGCTCACAGATCACAATTTCCAAACAATAAATTTAGTGACATTGTTTTCATTTACATTCTATTTTTGCTGTATGTTGTATACATTTTTACACATTATACTTTTTATTAAATAGAATATCTTTGCACCCATCAAATTTGAAATATAAAAAATGCAAATGGCTTCCAAAAAATAAAGAAAACAAAATTAACAAAGAATCTAAAAAAGCTATTATTAAAAAAAAAAAAGGACCATTTTCAACACTTTTCAAAGTGAAACAACACAGGCAAAATTTCAGAACATGTTAAGAAAATATAAATTTTCTATTATAAGAGATAAAATATAAGGCTATTAAAAATTGTCACAAAGAGGAATCAACCTAAACTTTTACCTCAATCGTACATGTTAGGGCTAAAAAAAAGTCCAAATAAACAGGCCCATGATACAAAAAAAAAAAAAATTATGCCACAAACTATGGTAATTTTAAAGCCAGCAATGTTTTGCATGACAGGTTCAAAACAAAGAATATGTGGAAATGGAAGAGAATACTTTAAACTTTATTTGAGAGAGGCAATGCTTGAAGAGTGTTTTCAAGCAACAAGGTATTAGAGACATTTTTTGAAGTAAACTTTTTATTATATGATAAAGATGTTTGAAAATAGATTTAGATATTTTAGCATATATTAATAAAGCTTTTCCTAGAATTTGTCTTGATTTTTAAATTAGACATAGAGGTACATGTATGCTAATGATAAGAAGAACCTATCAAATGACTTGATATTCAGTATTAATGTAAGGAAATATTGGTCAATTTAGGGAATTAAAACAAAGTGACCTCTATTAAGAGGTAGTCTTTTCCTGTTTGTATGGCTGTCCTCAATTTATATGTTCTAAAATTTTTGAAAAGTAAAAAAATGAGCAAACCATGGCTATAGTGACCCAAAAGCTCTGTCCCAATGTTGTTGTTTCTTATCCCCTTGTGTAAAGATTACACGAATTCCATGAGTTCATGCTCCTCGAGCTGTTTTATGATAAGCAGCGGCCTCTCCCAAAGGTCCTGTTTAGTGCATCTAATGCAAACCAAAATGTGTTCTGGAGCTGCAGGTACCAAGCTACCTGTCCCAATGTGGTTCACTATAGAGGGGTTTTACTGTATATAGTATTTTTTACAAGAAAATAAGATCTAAACCAAAAATTGTATAGTTACGTTTCAGTAACAGCATTGTTACCATCATCAGACAAAAGAATAAATATTTTTTTCTTTTGTCTGATGAGATGGTAACAATGTTGTTACATAATAGTCACACACTATAAAATTATTTGGATTAGGTCTTATTTTCTTGTATCTATAATTCAAATTGTGCTTATCATGTATGTAGTATTATTTTGTACAGAGAATATTTACCTTTAAGTTTTTATAATAAATGAAATAAGACTTCTATTTCCTTTTCTTCTACAAAATAGTAATTATTAAATTTACAGCAAAAATTAGAAAGACATCCTTACAAATTTGAGCCTCATCATGTCTGTTCCAAAGATTACACTCAACTGAAAAATATACATACACAAATCAAAGTATGCAAATTTTCCTACTAAAAAAATATTACCTTTTACAAGAATTAAATTTACATATATTATATTCATAACAAAACAAATTAAAATTTCTTTAATAATATACAGTATATAAATATTTTCTTTTAACAATGAATAAGATGATCACATATAACATATTAAATTTCCATATACAGTAAAACCCCGAACCCACGGCGATTCCCAATTCCATTCCATTAAAAATACCATCGTTATAACGAACTTCGCGATTTTTAGAATAACGAACTACCCCTATAACGAACCTATTTTCGGTCTCAAAATAATAAAATCAATTTTAAAATACTATGCGTATAACGAAATTAGAATTGTAATTTAAAAAAAAATTAAAACAACAAAATTTTAAGCATGTTTCAGCTCGCGGATCGCGATTTCAAAACAATAAATTTAGCGGCATTGTTCGTTTTCATTTACATTCTACTTTTGCTGTATGTTGTATAAATTTTTACACATTATACTTTTCATTAAATAAAATATCTTTGCATTCATTAAATTTGAAATATAAAAAATGCAAATGGCTTCCAAAATAAAGAAAACAAAGGCATTTTAAAAACAAAAACGTTATTTCTCTAAAAAAAAAAAAAAGGCCATTTTCAGAACTTTTCAAAGTGAAACAACACAGGCAAAATGTTTAGAACATATTAAAATAAGAGAATATAACTTTTCTATTATAAAAGAAAAAATATAAAGCTATTAAAAATTGTTACAAAGAGGAATCAACCTCAACTTTTGCCGCGATCGCGATCGTACGTTTTAGGGCAAAAAAAAAAAGTCCAAATAAACGGTCCCGCGATGAAACAAAAATTATTTTTATGCCATTAACTATGGTGATTTTAAAGTCAGCAATGTTTTGCATGACGGGTTAAAAAACGAAATCTAGACCTTGAAGAATATGTGGAAACATGAAATGGAAGAAAAAAAACTAACTTTATTTGAATGGTGCAATGCTTGAAGAGTGCTTTGAAGCAACAAGGTATTAGTCATTTTTCCAAGTAAACATTGTATTATATAATGTGATAAAGATGTTTTAAAATCATTTTTATATATTTGAATATATATTTAATAAAACTTTGCGTAGGATTTGTCTTTACTTTAAAATTAAGACATAGAGGTACATGTATGCTAATGATAAGAAAAACCTATCATCAAATAATTTCTTTTATTATTCAGTATTAATGTAAGGAAATTGGTCAATTATGGGAATTAAAACAAAGTGACCACTATTAAGAGGCAGCCTCTTCCAGTGTGTATGGACTTTCCTTTAATTATATGGTCTAAAAATTTTGGAAAGTAAAAAAAAAAAAATAGCCAAACCGTGGCTATAGTGAACCAAAAGCTCTGTCCCATTGGGGTCCACTATAGAGGGGTTTTACTGTATACTAGATTTTCATATGTACCATAATTATAAATAGTGTAACAGCCCATAAAAGTCTCTCTTCTTTCTTATCTTCACTCAATCATATTAGGGTATCAAGCTTGTAGAGCTTGAGATCATGACTGGGTGAAGTAGAATGCGTCTGCCTTTGTCATTAAGACTGGGAGCACTACTCAGTAGCAGGCCGACTTAGCTCCAAAAGAAATGGCCGCCTCTGACATGAGGAACAGACGCCATGTGTAGCTGCTCCTAACATGGAGTACAAACGCTGCTCATCCTGTATCCTTGGATTAGGAGTCCTTACAGGGTACAATCATCTGGGCCAGCTGAGCGCAGGTTTTTTAATGAGTTTGTTACTGCTTTCCCTCCTCCTTTTGGAGGAGGCTTGTGATGCTTGAGTTGGTAAACATGGAAAGAGGTCCCATAGTACTTCCAAGGATTATTCATAATATAGCATGATGTATTAGCGTGCCATCTGTAATAAGAAAGTTAAACTAGCTAAAAGCTTACGCGGGGGTTGGTGGAAGAATGGTCTAAACCGTTGGTTTTCACCCGTTACGACCCGGGTTCAATTCCCACATTGGGCACTTTTTTCTTATAAAAAAAAAAATGCTCCATATGACCCCTGATTCTTGTAAAGTCTAACCCCACCAGTGAGTGCAAATAACCAAACTGGGCTCTGGAACATTTGTAAGTGCAAAAGTCGAACTGCTTCTCACATGTGTAGACATGTGGTGCACTTACAGTTAAAGCAGTCACCTACTTCTGCCCACCATGATTACCATGGCCTGTACCACGTGTTGTTGTTGTTGTTTCTTATCCCCTTGTGTAAAGATTACACGAATTCCATGAGTTCATGGAATGGGGTATAGGGGTGCAGCTTTCGTTGATCATGGCATCATGATCCAGGCACACTTTGGTGAAAGTCTGACTTTGCCTGTAGTTTGAGGCCGTTCCTAACATGGAAGCAGACGCCTTTGCTGCCGACTCTAACATGAGTACAGACGCAGCTCCTCCGTATCCCTGGAGTGGGACCCTTGCTGAGGTCTATCAACTGGGTCAGTTGAAGTCAGGATTTTTAAAGAGGTCTACTCCTCTTCTAACAATGCTGCTGTTGGTCCGCGACTGCTTATTCATCAGAGTTATTCTGCTTGTTTCGCAGCTGGCCTTCATATCTGAAGGTCGTTCCCCTATCCGCCACCTGGGGACGCGCTTTATAGCAGTCAGTGTAACGGCAGCTGGCATGCCTATATAGTAAATTATCAGTGAACACATATTTATCACTGATGATACTCTGTGCAGTTGCCTTTTGACTGGTTGTAATATATACGACATGTAAACATATGTCTTATAATTAATATGCTATATCTGATGTTGGCCTAAAAGAAATAAAGTATTTCTTTTAAACTTCCAAATACTTCTTGCTTATTAACGTCAACAAATACGAGGACGTTACATGGTGGCAGCGGCAGCGGCGCTTGTAAACAACACCACGTGGTAAGAACAATTTATTAATTTCCAATTTCTTAAAGTATTTCAGAACATCTCTAATTGCATGTTCAAAATAAAATTCAAATTGCATAATAATATATACAAAATAATTTAATTTACAAGCAAGAAGAAATAAGTGTATTTTTAGAAGAAAAAAAAATACAATAACAACAACATGGCGGAAAATGCTATTCGACCTCCAAAACAAATAGGCCTAAATGAACTAAACAAAGAGGGCTGGGAATCTTGGCTTGAAAGCTTTGAATGGTATGAAATTGCTACCCAATTAAGTAGTAAAGCACCAGAGGTACAAGTTGCTATCTTTATGGCTGCAATGGGACGAGAGGCTCAAAATATTTTTAAATCTTTCAACTTAAATAATGCAGATAAAAATAATCTGAGCATTGTAAAAGACAAGTTCAACAACTATTTTTCTCCAAAGCTGAACACTACAATTGAAAGATTCAAATTCAATCAGATGAAACAGAAAGAAGATGAATCATTTAATGATTTTCTGACTAGGATCAAATTACAGATAGCAAACTGCAAATATGCTGTCATGTCTGATGAACTACTTAAAGATCGAATAGTTGTAGGAATTATTAACAATGAAATAAGAGAAAGACTTCTTAGTGAGGCTGACCTTAATCTGGAAAAAGCCACACAAATTTGCATGGCATGTGAAAATGCCACAAACCAAATGAAACATGTACTATCCGACTCAGACAAACAAGTTGCTGTGACAAAGGTGAACAGTAAGAAGAGGGAAGATAGAAAAGAGCCGAGGAAAGAAAATACCACTAACCAAAGTCACAAAATAATAGAAAACTGCAGAAATTGTGGTAGATCCCACAAAATCAACCAATGTCCGGCATATCAAAAGAGATGCAACAAATGCAAGAAACTCAACCATTTTGCTAATCTTTGCAGATCCCAGAACACAAATTCATACAAAGTAAGACAAATTGTTGGGTCACCAGAACCTGAAATGAATCAAGAATTTGTAATCCAGTCAGTTGAAAACACCAACCTGACCGAAGATTGGTATGAAGAAGTAAAAATCAAAGGCAAAAAGGTAAACATGAAACTAGACACAGGTGCACAGTGTAACGTGTTGCCACTCAGCCTGGCAGGGAGATTAAATCTGGAAATCCAAAGGTCTCCAGTAAAAAGTTTAATTTCCTTTTCAGGACATCGAATTCCTGTCGAAGGACAAAGTCTAGCAATGTGCATGGTGAAAAACATGACTGCCTACATACGTTTCATCATATCCAGAGATAACACATGTCCCATCCTAGGCAGACAAACCTGTTCCAATTTAGGTCTTGTCAAGCGAGTAAACACCTGTCAAGCAATTACACAGGAATACCAAGAATTATTCGAAGGGATAGGATGTTTGAAAGGATATGAATACGAGGCAAAGTTTCAGACTTCGGACATGAACATGCAAGTAAGACCACCCAGACCTATTCCTCTATCTATTAAAGAAAGTGTAAAGAAAGAACTTGAGGAAATGGAAGACAATGGGATTATAAAGAAAGTAAATTACCCTACCCCCATCTCCAGTCAGATGGTTATAGCAAAACAGAAAGGAAAAATACGTATATGCATTGACCCATCGGATATCAATAAAGTAATTCTAAGAAGCCATTTCCCATTACGGACTTTTGATCAGATTGCAGTAAACCTGCATGGTTCAAAATACTTCACAAAGTTGGATCTGAAGAAAGGATACTGGCAGATCAAAGTAGCCCCCAACTCACAACGCTACTTTACCTTCAGCACTCCGTGGGGAAGATATATGTTCTTGAGAGTTCCCTTTGGAATTAAAACTGCTCCAGAAATATTCCAGAAAATCATGGCAGACTTACTCCAAGACCTTGAGGGTACAGAAAATTCAATGGACGATATCCTGATCCATGCTCCGGATCCACAGACCCTGGAAATAAGGACAAGAGCTGTACTACAGAGGCTTAAAGAAAATGGAATCAAACTGAATAGAGATAAATGCAAATTTCAACTTCAAGAAGTCCAATTTTTAGGTCATATTGTCACGACAGAAGGCATTAAAATTGACCCTGAGAAAGTGCGCGCAATAGGAGAAATTAAGTCACCGAGCAACAAGCAAGAACTACAACGTCTCTTAGGAATGGTACAATACCTGAGCAGGTTCATCCCTAACCTTGCAGAGAAAACCAAAAACATGAGGTTGCTTTTGAAAAAAGATACACCTTGGCTATGGGACGAATCTCTCGATTGTGATCTCTTAGAGATCAAGACTTTGCTCAGAACTGCACCAACTCTGAAATTCTTCAATCCCAACGGAAATCTGACACTTTCAGTAGACGCCAGTTCATATGCCCTTGGAGCGGTTCTATTACAAAACGGAAAGCCCATAGCCTATGCTTCATCAGCTCTCAACTCCACTCAGCAGAACTACGCTCAGATAGAAAAGGAAGCACTTGCCATCAAATTTGGATGCGACAAATTCCATCAACTCATTTATGGCAAAACTGTTGACGTCGAGACGGACCACCGTCCTTTAGAAACCATATTCAAGAAGCCATTAAGCAAAGCACCCCCGAGGCTCCAGAGAATTTTTCTACAGATACAACAATATGATCTCAGGATTAAATACAAGAAAGGAAAAGAACTGCTAACAGCTGATCTACTAAGTAGAGACTGCTCATATGAAGACACCTACTTGGAAGAAAACTTCGAAGTACTGATGACCACCCCGACAAATAAGTCAAGCTATGAAGAACTGCAAGCTCTTACAAAAGAGGACCAAGAACTACAAGAACTAAAAAACCTAATCTTATATGGCTGGCCAAACTACAAATCAGCAGTCCCTGAAAGCTGCAAGAAATACTGGCCATATAGAGATGAACTCTCGACAAACGAAGACCTAATCTTCAAAGGTAGCAGAGTCTTCATTCCCCTAAGGTGGAAAGCAAAGATACTCAAGTTAATCCACGAAGGACACCAAGGAACAAACAGCTGCTTGAGAAGGGCCCGAGACTCAATATACTGGCATGGCATGTCCCAAGACATCATCAACACAGTAGAAAATTGTAGGACTTGCCAAGCGAATCAGAGGAACAAGACAAAAGAACCAATGATCATAAAAGAGATACCGAGTCTTCCTTGGGAGATAGTCGCAGCTGACATTTTCTCAATAAAAGGAAAAAATTACCTGTTAATAACAGATAACTACTCTGGATTCATTGATTTCAAAGAAATGAAGACAATGAACTCTGCAGAAACTATTGAATCTCTTAAAAAATGGTTTAGCGTACATGGAATTCCCAGACTCCTGGAAACTGATAATGGACCAAACTTTACGTCCAGGGACTTTAAAGACTTTCAAAAGAAGTGGTTGTTCGACCACCAGACATCAAGTCCTCTATATCCTAAATCAAACGGATTAGCAGAGAGAGCGGTACAGACAGCCAAGAACCTCATCAGGAAGTGTTTGGATTCAGGACAAGAAGTGGAACTAGCACTTTTGAACTTTTACAACACTCCTAGAGATGGTCTTCCTTCACCTGCTCAGTGTCTGTTCAGTCGCAGGACCAGAACCCTCCTTCCCACTAGCACTCATCAGTTGGAACCAGAAATCCAAAAGGGACATACACAAAACCTAAGAAATAAGCGGGAGAAGCAGAAAACACACCACGATAAGACAGCAAAGACAACCCAAAGCTTCAAGGAAGGTGAAAAGATAATGCTGAAACAGCATCACCGTGAATGGATCCCTGCCAGAGTTACCCAAGAAGTAGCTCCAAGATCATATAAAGTGCAAACACCTACTGGTGAGTACCGCCGCAACAGCTCCTTCATGCGACATACGAATCTGGAGAGTCCAAAGCAACAGCGAAGGAGAATCCCGGAGATCCCCAAGTCAACTCTACCGGAAGGACCTGGCCCGAGCGGTGATAAGGAACAGGCTCAAGTTCCTGAAGAACTCAATACTTCTCCAAGAGCATTCACAGGCCAGGAACCCAGGAGTGATCACCAGAACGCGGAGCACAAGAACGGCACCCTGCCCATTACAACAAGGTCCGGGCGGATCATCAAGCCACCCAAACGATTTGAAGAATGAATTTCTTCAAAGGGGGAGATGTAACGGCAGCTGGCATGCCTATATAGTAAATTATCAGTGAACACATATTTATCACTGATGATACTCTGTGCAGTTGCCTTTTGACTGGTTGTAATATATACGACATGTAAACATATGTCTTATAATTAATATGCTATATCTGATGTTGGCCTAAAAGAAATAAAGTATTTCTTTTAAACTTCCAAATACTTCTTGCTTATTAACGTCAACAAATACGAGGACGTTACAGTCAGCTCTGCCAAGGGGTACCACGTGTACTAGGGATATGTAAAAAAAATCTTACGCATCATAAATAGTTCAAATTTCTTATGGAGTGCTAATATATCATGTTAATATTGTGAATCTTCTGTTTGCGGAAGCCTTGAAGCATGACAGTCGACTGAGACCAGAGAGAAATGTCAATTTATCAAGAGTTCAAAATAAAAGGAGTTGAAACAACTAAGAGGGAGGGGGGAATCAAGTAGATTTTGTGATCAAAATTTGCGATTTATAATTTTAAACATTTGTACAGTTATTTACAAATATTGTGATAAGATACTATTCCTTCAACTTCAAATTACCTGAGAGGACCAATTAATATTGTAACAAAGTATTTATTATTTTATTAACAGAGTATCATTTTTTATTTATATTTTTCTACTCTGTAAACTTCCCCATTGCTTATATTTTGTTTATCATTCTAGTTCTGCTGTGATGGAGATGCATGGAGACATCTGAGACTCTTCTTTGGACACAACAACAACAACATCATTCTAGTTCTTGCCTAAAATAAATTTGTGTCATCCTGAAGTTTGTCCTTCCTAATTTTCCAAGTGGCAATATTGATTTTATTCAACTTATCGAGTATTTTTCAAGGGACCGGTTTTAAATTATTGAGATATTCAAATTAAAGAGTTTCAAATTATTGAGAGTCGAGTGTATATTTAGAATGTATTTATACTGTCCACAAAGCTCCCCATATAGTACATTCAAAACACCAAGAGTCAGCTTCAGTATTGGTATAAAAACAAAATAGCACTATTAGCAGTATGGTAGATTAAACTGGTGAAACAGCTAAGAGGGATCATCACTGATGAGCCAGGCATTACCATTAGAGCCGTACCTCACCGGGATGCCATGGCGACATAGCCAGCAAAGTTTCCAATTAACTCTTTTAAAATGAATGGCAGGTACTCACTTGTCTACTACTTGGTGATGGGCCGGAATTGGAGGCTGTCTCCTCGTGTGGAGACTGGCCACTTGGAGGCGACACCAGCAATATGAGAGTCAGGGCTGTACCTCACCAGGACACCATGGCGATGTATCCAGCAACTGCGACTGAGGTGGTCGCGACCTTGTGGGTGGCGTTCTTGGTGACATGTTTTGCCGACCCACTGTTGCCAGGAGTAGTCGTGGCGACATCCTTGGCTACATCGCCATGGCATCCCAGTGAGATACGGCCCTTATTTTCCCATTGCAGTAAGGGCAGTAGAAAATTTTTCAAATGTATCAAATATAGTTTAACCCATTGAGTGGTGGTGTCATTTTGTCACTTATATTTTTTTCCAAAAATGATCAAAATTTTAATTTTTTTTTCTAAAATTGATTTATTTAATGATTTGATATAACTCCGCCTTTGCGCGCCGGTCCCAAGCCCGAATGAAAAAGGAGGAGGGGGAGCAGTAACAAGCTCGCTAAAAAACCTGGGTTCAGCTGGCCCGGCTGATAGTACCCTGTAAGGGCTCCTGATCCAGGGATACAGGATGAGCAGCGATTGTACTCCATGTTAGGAGCAGCTGCACATGGTGTCTGTTCCTCATGTCAGAGGCGACCATTTCTTTCGGAGCTAAGTCGGCCTGCCACTGAGTAGTGCTCCCAGTCTTAATGACAAAGGCAGACGCTTCCTACTTCACCCAGTGTGGAGATAAGAAAGAAGAAGAAGATATTTATCTTGAATATTGATGATAAGAGATTCTTAACAGTTATTTTGTACAAATTTGACAATTTTTATTTTTGGTTATGTATATAAAAACACATGCATAAAATTTTCTAATAATTAAAATTAAAAAAATTAATATAAATACTCACAAATATTAACACACAATAAAAAATATATTTAAATTGAACAATTACAGAATTTTTTACAATTTTGTTCCATATGATAATCCCTGAAGCATGGCGTGACACACAATGCTGGCTTATTAGGGCAATCTGGGCAGTAAAATGTTGTTTGCTTTCTTCTGCAATCACTTTTTTACATTTACTAGGAAGGCATACAACACAATTAGGTATCTATAGTAATTTTAAACAAAATTTTATTGAAATTTATAATTATATATTAATAGATTCTATCTGAAAACACACAATAAGAATGTGGGGAAAATGTTAACATTCTTTCAAGGCTAACCCAAAGCCACTCGCCCTGTAAACTAACTAATCAAGGATCAAATTTCCAAAATAGGGCGGGCGGAAATGAGTCGGCAGTCATATTTTAAGATAAGTTGGGCCATCCTCAAACTCTACAGTAGATGGTACAAAGTCTCTTAAGAGGAAGAAGGCCGAAGAAGTCACCTCAACACAAAATTCACCAGAGCCATACTGAGTGCTAACAGTTGTAGCATCATCTGCACCAAAAGTCTGGTAACCCACAAGTAACGCACCAAGACCAGTGATATGGTCAGGAGAGACCTTAGCCACTGGCATCCAGGAAAATGCCTTATCACCAGGTTGTTGGCTTCCGTAGGCATCTCTTACTGGGAAAAAGAAAGAAGGGATTCTATTTAATTATAAACTAATACATGCATTTATTTAAGGAGCGACCCGCTCCAACACAATAGTTGAAAAAGAAGCAAGCGAGCGGGGGGGGAACAACAAAAACAAAGTCCGCAGCGTAGTGGTGGCGTGACGTCAGCGTCGGTGTATCCCCTTTTTTCTGGGGAGCTCGGCTTCCATATATTCTGTTTATTATATTCCGTTCGTCTGCGGCTCTCTGGTCGGGATGGCGCCTACAAGGTCTAGGCACATAGGTATAAGTGCGGGCTTCACTGGCTCGGAAAGTGATGGCCCGATGGTCACGTTGAATATCAGTGAGGTACATCCAAGTATAATCAACACTGGAATTTGGGGTGTCCATAGAATAGGGTACAAAACAGACCGAAATAGTACCACATCTATTCCGCATATCAGTGTTGGTCATTATCCTAAAATGCAATGATTGCAATCTAGATTCCCGGTGGTGACACAAATACTTACCATCATCAATACCAGCATCCCATTTTGCTGCAAGCCAAGGAGAATTGATGAGGAGCGATCTAGCATCAATCTCAACGGCACCGGTAGTTCCACACAGGATATAAGTCTGCTGATACCAGTTGGTAGCTGCTGCACCTAGTGGTCCAACGAAGCACTTGAGGAGGAGGGGCCAGAGTCCACTAGCAATGGAACTGATGGTTCCAAACCAGCTTGGACCTACTGAGGCTTGAGGAAGTTGCGGCGCACATAGAAAACGCCGAAACAGGTGACCAGTAGACAGAGCAGAAGGAGAAACGAAAGAATTACGGCGACGAAGAGGGAGCCGGTGGTTGATCGGAAACCGTGCACGGCCCCGTCCTCGGCGAACCATTGCTGCTGAAGCAAATAGATTAGTTGAAGACAAGATTCACCTTCACAAGAGATAGATTTAAGATTGACAGAAGGTAGAAGAGAGATGAAAATCACAACTAGTAACAAACGATTCTTATCGAGCGACAAGATGGCGGAAATGCCTGCCATAAAATGCCCTCGTGGTCCTGGTCTCCTGGACCCGGGGTATCCATCCCGTCGACGGTCGCTGTCGGTGAGAAGATCCAGCGCTGTTGGATTGCGCTGCCATGGCAGGTAAATCTGGCGAGTCGTGGCGCCTCTTCCTGCCCTTGACGGTGAAGCCGTCATTCGCTCCAGGATTCACATCCTCGGCGTAGTCTGCCCAGTTTCTTTGGGCATGGGCAACACCGTTGGAAAAAGAATTAGCCGCCAAGTTGAACGCCGCGGCCGAATTTACATTTCTTCCGCCGGTGGGCCAATTTGCATACTTTTCAATTCTTTCTTGATTGTTTGAAGTATTGTTCTGCAAATCGAAAATTGCAGATTTCTCTGCACAGAGCTGTGCTTCCGAGCCGTGCCTTCCAGGCATTTGTTCGGCTTTTAGCCCGTACTAAACTCGACGTAATGCCGGTAGCCATACACCCGCCAGGGTGGGAAAAAGGCGGAGCTCGACAAAAGCGCGCCGCTCGCTCGGGGTATGTATATGTATGTATGACAATTTGACAATTAAAACAACTTTATTGACTACTTGGTCAATTTATACACTCCGGAGAGTTAAGTGGGCTGCATTAAAATATTTACAATTTTCAACAGGGGGTGCCCTCATAGAGGGTCTGGATCAATCAGGACGGCAAGGCGGCCCTGAGCTCAGATAATCCTTCGCGAATAAAGGGATCCAAGTGCCGAGTGTGCTCGATGACCGTGTCCAGGAATTGGGCGAGAAGATTCTTCATGTCCGGCGGGTGTCCTGCGAGGAAGCTCTTCCTCTCCTCAGGGTATCGGATCACTTCCACGATTTCACTTGGGAAGAACGTCGCTTGGAAAACAATTCCCGAGAAGGGTCCTCGCGTCGATTCTCTTACCCTGTTCAGCAACACCGTCCAACGGTCCGGCACTGGACCATCCTCCACATGGGCAGACGGCGGAAGCGGAGGTGTCGCCATGGCCGGTGTTGTCTCTTCCCCGTGAGGAGCGGGCGGCGTCGGCTCAACGGGCCGAGGCGCAAGCAGTGGGGGTGTTAGAATTACTGCGGCTGGTGTGGTTCTCAACTTAGCCTTGACCTGTCTTAGGATTTTGTAGATGTTGCTGCTTCCTCCGGGCCTCAGGTCTAAAAGTTGGCTGATCAGGCCGGCGAGAGCATCGCTCTGCGGAGGTGTTAGCATGGGTGCATGCCTTTGGGCCTTGGTCCTTGAGGAGAGGAGGTCTAAAACCTCCTCCCGCCCAAGGCCGTCCGTCCCGGCAAAGGACACGCCGGGGTTTCTCTTGATGAAGGCCACGAGATCATATTTCGTTGAATTCCTTGTTGATGACGTGGAGGATGCAGAGGTCTCTTCGACGATGGACATCTCGACGTCCGGTGTTGGGGCTGCAGGTCCGAGGGTCTCCTGGGTGAGCAGGGGGCCACGCTTGGGCAACGAAGTCCGGCCGAGCGGGAGGCGTCGGCTCAGGGTGTTTTGACATCGTTGGGCGAGGGCACACGGGACCCTCAGGTGCCTGCAAGGACGGAGCAGATGTCACAGGAGGAGGAGTTGCCTCCTCCATAGGTAAGGCCGGGGGCGCTGGTGGAGATGGGTGGAGCGCAGCTCGGGCCGTGTATGTATATGTATGTATGTATGTATGTATATATATGTATGTATGTATGTATATGTATGTATGTATATATATGTATGACAATTTGACAATTAAATAATTTTATTGACTTTTAGTCAATGATTACACCCAAAGTCAATGGGAGAAACTACAAAAATTTACAATAGACTTGATTCTGTTAGGAGCGCAGAGCCAGCCTGAGCTCGTATATTCCCCTTTGAATTAAGGGGTGGTCATCGTGAGCATGTTCGGCGACAGTGCCGAGAAACTCGGCGAGAGTGGCTTTGTGTCTGGGTCTAGATCTGAGAGACTTGAGGAGGTACTCCCTACTCTTGAGCCACACGATCGAATGTGAGAGGTTGTCAATATCTAGCCCCTTCTTGAGTAGGGGCCCCAAGGCCTGTTGATAGTTCTGCTCTTTGAACAGGTCAAATATCCGGTCTACGCACTTAGTCTCCAGCTCCACCTGGATCAGGAATGGCAGTGGAGGCGGAGGTGTCGCCATGGCCGGTGTTAGCTCTTCCCCATGGGGAGTGGGGGGTGTCGGCTCAGCGAACCGAGGCGCAGGCGGTGGGGGTGCACAACGCTCTTTTTCCGTCATCGGATTGTCCTCCTCCATCTCCGTCGGGGCGGGCGGCGGAGGTGTCATCACAGCAGGCATCAGTTCTTCGCTGTGGGAAGTAGGCGGCGTAGGCCCAGAAGGCCGAGGCGCAGGCAGTGGGGGTGTTGAAGGCACTGCGGTAGGGGCGGTCCTCAGCTCTGACAAGAACTGTCGCAGGACTTTATAGATGTTACTATCCCCTCCGGGCCTCTGGCCCAAGAGTTGATGGATTAGGCCGGCGAGAGCGCCGCCCTGCGAGGGTGACAGGAGGGGTCCCCGCTTCCGAGCCTTGGTCTTCGAGGAGAGGATGTCCAAGACCTCCTCCCGCCCGAGGCCAAGGGCGTCCGTCTGGGCAAAGGAGATGCCCGGGTTCCTCTCGATGAAAGTCACGAGGCCTTCTCTCGTTGATGTTTTTGTCGAAGACGTGGAGGATGTAGAAATCTCCTCGATGATGGACAACTCAACGTCCGGTGTTGGGGCTGCAGGCACGTGACTCACAGGTGCCCGCAGGGACGGAGCAGGGGTCACAGGTGGAGGGGCAGGAGACGCCTCCTCCATAGGTAAGGTCGGGGCCGCTGGTGGAGATGGCCGAGGTGCTGTAGATGGAGTCACAGCTCGGGCCGCAGGAGAAGCGCCAGAATCCTCGACAGCTGAACTGGGAGGTGCTGGCGCAGGCGCTGCCGAGAACCGTTTAGGCAGTCCAGGCGCGGTCAGTGGTTGGAGTTTGATGGGAGAGAGCGGTGGAGCCCGTCTGGAGGTGGTGGACTGCCCGTGGAGAAGGGGGCAGTTGGCTCTTCTGTGTCCCTGTCCGTGGCATCTAGAGCATTTGATGCCATATGTAAGGTAGGCCGGCCAAGCCTCACCTTTAATTTTAATTTCAAAGCGGGTGGGAAGCTTGTCAACGGTAACGCCGTCGTGGAGGAGAATAAAAGCCTCCCGACGGCCGTCAGTGAAGTCAAATTCGCCAGCCCTTAGCAGTTTGGGGGCGATCGAGGTGATTCGTCCAAATCGGGAGAGGGCATTGATCACGGCGGCGTCCTCCACAAAGAAGGGTAGGTTCCCTATTGTGATTTTGATGGAGCGCTTCCTAAAGGGGAAGGTTCTGATGAGGGTTCCCTCGACCTCGAGGCCCTCCCGGATCAGCCGTTCCGCCAGGGATCTGCTAGTGAGTCCAAGCAAGTAGTGCCCATTTACCTTGGCAAATTGGACAACGTTATTGGATCCTCCGACGACTCTATCAATGGCTTTTAGGTATTGATATGTCTGATAGTCCGGGCAGTACTCCAGGTAGAGGCACTGCTCCTCGTTGCAGGACGCCTGGCGAGCTCTGGCTTCCACGATGTGCGCCCTCGTGGTCCTGATCTCCTGGACCTGCCGCACCCATGTAGGCGAGGATCTCCGTCGCCCAGTAGCCGATCCAGCGCCGTTGGACTGTGCGGCCGTAACGCCCGGCGCTCCCGTGTTGCGGCGTTTTCTTTTGTTTTGAACGACGGTAAAGTCGTCTCCAGAAACAGGACCTTGATCCTCGGATATTTCCGCCCAGTTCTGTCGGCTTGGAAGCGCGCCAGACGAAGGCAATGTAGCGGCAAATTCGTGCGACACGGCAGATTTTGCATATCGTTCGCTAGTAGGCAGATTTGCATTACTGGCCGATTCTTGCATTTCGATTGAATTTTCAATCTGCAATTGGTTTTCCGCAGATAATTCTGCGCTGGTTTCAGGTATTAAGCCGTACCTTGCAGGTATTTCTTCGGCGTTGAATGGGCTATCCGCCCATACCAAATTTATCGCTTCCAGCGATAATTTTCCGCTTTTCAAAGGCGAAAGATGAGGAGCTCGCGCGAAGCGTGGCCGCACACAAGGGTCAACACGTGATGTATGTATGTATGTATATCTATGTATGACAATTGACAATTGAAATAAATTTATTGACTGCTAGTCAATTTGTACATTCCGAAGAGTAGATTACATCAAAAAGAACACTTTTTCAACAGGGGGTACCCTCAGAGAGGGTCACGGCAAGGCGGCTCTGATCTCTGACAATCCCCGGCGAAGAGAGGGATCCATGTCCTGAGTGCGCTCAATTACCGCCTACAAGAATTGGGGGAGCAAGATTTGCTGCTTTGGCGAAAGGTATGCGAGGAGGCTCTCCCTCTTCTCAGGGCATTGGACCGCCTCCACGATATCGTTCACGGAGATCGACGTGTCGTACACAAAATCCGAGAAGGGTCCTCGCATTGCTTCTCTGATTCTGACTTTCAACACCTTCCAACGGTCCGGCACCGGATCATCCTTCGCATGGGCAGACGGCGGAGGCGGAGGTGCCGCCATGGCCGACGCCGACTCCCTCCTCTGGGGAGCGGGCGGCGTGGGCTCAGCAGGCCGAGGCGCAGGCAGTGGGGGTGTTGAAGGCACTGCGGTAGGGGCGGTCCTCAGCTCTGACAAGACCTGTCGCAGGACCTTATAAATGTTACTATCTCCTCCGGGCCTTAGGTCGAGGATTTGGTATATTAGGCCGGCAAGAGCATTGCTCTGCGGAAGGGTTAGATGTTGACCGCGCTTGTGGGCCCTGGTCTTCGAGGAGAGGATGTCCAGGACCTCCTCCCGCCCAAGACCAAGGGCGTCCGTCTCAGCAAGTGAGACACCGGGATTTCTCTTGAGGTAGGCCTCAAGGTCGGGTCTCGTCTTACGCCCTGATGACGACGGGGAGGGCGGCACAGGGGTCCCGTGTGCATGCAGAGGACCAGAAGGGGAGACGGAGGCTGGCAGGGCTTGAGGCACTACTCCGGCGGGCTGGGAGGCCGGAGGGCGAAGGTCCGCGGGAGCCTCAGGTGCCTCCATTGGTTTCACTGCCTGTGGGGCGCTGTTGGAGGTGGGCGGCGCCAGCACTTCGGCTGCAATCTCCATGGGCTCAGAAGGAGGAGCCACGGCGTCTGAGGATGTTCTCGCAGGCAGGGCGGCAGGAGTGCCGGGAGCTGATGTCTGTGGCGCAGGGCGCTTTGGTGACGGAGCTGGAGCCGTTGGTGTTGGGCGGTTCAGCTGCCGGGACTCGGTGGACGAAGCACCAGATGGAAGGGGTGCCGGCTGTGGCTGGGCGTTGTTGGAGGCTCTCCCAGGAATGATGGGGCAGTTGGCCCTACGGTGACCCTGCCGGCCGCATCTGGAGCACTTGACTCCATAAGAGATGAAAGCCGACAGGACGTTACCCTTGTTTCGGATGATGACGCGGGTCGGGATCTTTTCCAAGGCAATGCCCTCCTTAAGGAGGATGAATGCCTCGCGTCGTCCATCCGTGAAGGTATACCTTCCGGCTCTCAGCCGGATGGGGACGATGGAGGTCACGTCACCGTAGGGCTTGAGGGCCTCGATGACGGCGGCGTCGTCCACGAAGAACGGCAAGTTTCCGACGGTGATCCTCTCCGCCCTTTTCTTGAAGGGGAAGGCCCTGAGGTGGGTGTGGCCAATATCAAGACCGTCTCTTATAAGTCGCTCCGCCAGGGCCTTGGTGGACAGGCCCACCAGCATATGGCCGTCCATTTTCATCACCTGGAGCACATTCCCGGTTCCTCCGACCAGTTCTTCCACCGCCTGCAGGTAGTGGGTGGACCCGAAGTCCGGGCAGTGCTCGACGAAGACGCAGTTGTCTTCTGTTGAAGAGCGCTGGCGCGCTCTGGCGTCGGCGATGTCGGCCCGGGTAGCCCTGATCGTCTGGACCCCCGTAGCTCCACCCGCAGGTGGCCGTCTTCGCGGGGTTGGGCCAGTTCTTCTGGAGGTCGCGACACCGCTGGAGCGCTGTTCGACAGGGGGGCTCGGCGACTCCCTGCGTCTTCGCTTGTGTTTGACCACGGTGAATCCAACTTCATCTGTTTCCGAGGCCTCCATTTGCTCGGCCCAGTTCGTCGCAGCGGCCAAGGCGCCGCTCGTTGATGGCGTGACGTCAGCGACACAAGCCGCGGCGAAATATGCATGCTTTCTGTCAATAGGCAGGTTTGCATAGTTGCCGCTTGCGTTGGCAATTCTCGAATTTTCTTCCTGAAAATGGGTTTCCGCGGATAACTCCGCAACCGCTTGATTGTCAGAGCCGAGGTTTCCAGGCTCATGCTCAGCACGATGAGGGCTTCCAGCCCATACCAAATTCGTCGCCTCCAGCGACATTCCTCCGCTCGCCAGAGGCGAAAACTACGGAGCTCGCGCGACGCGTGGCCGCACGGTCGATGTATGTATGTACTTTTTTAACCCAATAAACGGTTTTTATTTAATCAAAAGAGGCAAGTACAATCGGTAAAGGGCGTGCAGAAACATGAAAAGAAAGCATCAGTTAAAGAAAATAAACGGCTATTCAAAACTTGGGTTAGTCAGAATTACAAGCACAAGACACGGTTAAAAGTAAATTTAACGAGGTAAAGAAATAAAAGGAAGTAAAACAAATTAAAAGTCGTAGATTTTATTTTTTTCAAGCATTTTTAGAATATTTTCGGGTTTCCCAATTTCTCCCTTAGGGCCTTCCTCTCGTCGCTTTTCAACTTCCCACTTCCCTTTGTCGCTCTCGGAGACCATCAAGGAAACGCGAAATATCTATTTGTAAATTCGGGTGCTTTTCTAACTGTTCTCTCACCTTTGAAAGTGTGGAAAATTCGGTTGTTTGGAAGATGCGGGCGGTCGATTTCTCGGTTTCGGGTTCAGGTCTATTCTCGCATGATGAAAGTTCGGTGTCGAGTTGCGAGGGCGTCATTGATATATCGGATTTGATGGAAAGATCGTCGTCATCTGATTCGTTTTCGTCTTTCATTGGGATGGACTGTGCGACAGGGAGTTCTGCTGGGGAGTCTCGATGTTGTCAATTACGGCAGAGCTAGCGACGTTAATCCTCTTGTGATGTCGTGACGTCACCGGACGTGACGTAGCCGCCGCGCCCGGACGTGAAGTAGCCGCCGCGCATGCGCGGAGGTAGAGAGAAAGTAAGCCTATCTCGAGCGGTGGCATGAGACCACGCGTATATTTTAAAAGTAAATAAACTATGTTTCCTTCTTCACTATATAACCTTTAAACTGGCCTTTGTCATTAATTCAACAAACATAACAAAGTGGCGACGAGGATTCAAGGTAAAGTGATCAAATTTTTTTTTTAAATTGATTTTTTTTTTAATGTAAACAAATAATTCAAGATGGCTGCCGGTAAACTCATCCCGTTCCTGCAAGATGGCATCCAAAGCATGGACTTTGACGAATATGTTCGTTATTTCAACAACTACATGATTGCTGAGGATAAACTAAATGTGGAAGAAAACAGAAAAATTGCTATCTTCTTGAACAGTGTTGGAGCTGAAGCTCAACGGCAATATTACACGTTGCCCAAGGCCAGTACTGTCACTTCCTTAAGTGAATCTATTGATCTTCTAAGGCAGAGATATGTTGTTAAATCTCGCCCCTGGGTAATCAGGATGAAGTTTAATGATCGAAGGCAATTACAAGGCGAGACAATCGCTGACTACATATCGGCACTACGCGCGCTGGCTAAAGACTGTGCCTATGGTTCTATGAAAGACGAATTGATTCGGGATCGGTTCATTGTCGGAACCAAAATCAAGCAACTACGGGATCGGCTTCTAGTGGAGACTACGGACTTAAACCTGGATCAAGTGGTGCAACTTGCTACTCAGTACGAGAAGGCCCAGGAGGACAACAAGATGTTCGATAATACGCCCGAAGGAATAAATAAGATCGCTGCTAATGATCGCCGCACTGAGCCTAATCTTCGGGAGCGCAAAAAGATCTCGACAAACTTCAAGTGTCTGCGCTGTGGAGGTAAACATAAAGCTACAAGTCCTGATTGTCCTGCTAAGGATGTAACGTGTCACCAGTGCCTGAAGGTAGGGCATTTTAAAAAGTATTGTTTATCTAAGTTTTCAGTTAAGAACATTACAATGGCACAATGTAACCAACCAATTCATCAGCCTTCAAAGCTTGAAATGGACTTGAATGTTAATGGTGGAACAAGTAATGTTCTTATAAAGTTCCTAGTTGACACAGGATCCTCAGTGTCATTGATTCCAGAGAGTTTGTACACCAAATACTTTGAAAACATTAAATTAAACCCAGCTTCGGTAGCACTAAAAAGCTATACGCAACAAGCTATTGACGTACTTGGTGACCTTCCCACTAAAATTAAGCATGGTAACACTGTTGTACATATGCTCTTACATGTTGTTAGAGCTGACTCACCTATTTTGGGATTGGAGTTATTTAATAAACTTGGGCTTTCCATAAAGGATGGAAAAGTCAACCAAATCACTGAAAGTAGCAAGAT
>CP092866.1:47699005-47738464 GCA_030710605.1 Cordylochernes scorpioides
CATTTTGTTCATCAATCTGATTACTTGAAAGTTCCTTATTTCTCTTTTCAATATCAAGGCTAAATGTTGGTATAGTTTCCTTGAATATTACATCCCTACTTGTGACAACTTTGTTTGAGTTCGGCATCCAGAGATTCGATACCCATCCTTGTTACTGCAATAACCAACTAAAATACCTTTTTCGCGTTTGGCATCTAACTTTCTTCTCTTTTCATCAGGCACATGAACAAAACATTCAGTTCCAAATATTCGAAGATGATCAACTGCTGGTTTTTTATCAAGCCATAGTTCATAAGGTGTCTTTTCCTCAATTTGTGTTGGTCCTGTTCTATTCAAAACATATGTAGCAGTGTTAACTGCCTCTGCCCAAAGCTTTAGGCTCATATTTTTGGCATATATCATTGAACGAGCTGCTTCTACTAAAGTCCTGTTTTCTCTTTCCGCTGAACCATTCTGTTGTGGAGTATATGGCATTGTGATCCTATGATTAATACCATACTTGTTTGTAATTTTTGAGGTTTCTTTATTTACAAACTCCTTCCCTCCATCTGTGAGAATGTCTTTCACTATATGTCCAGTAGTCTTTGTTTCCAAGAGAAATTGTTCTAGCTTTTCAATGACTTGTGACTTTTCTTTTAGGAAATACACTTATCGGTATTTTGTAAAATCATCTTTGAAACACACAAAGTATCTCATCCCTCCTTTCGAAACCTCCTGCATAGGGCCACATACATCTACATGAATTAAGTTTCCAGGTTGGGTAGAAGCATATTGTTCTCTTGATCCAAAACGCAGTCTATGTTATTTGCCATAAATGCATGCCTCGCAAGGTTCATTGTCCATGACTGTATTTATTCCTTGTTCTTTAAGCCATTTTTGAACATGTCTTTTATTTTGATGTCCAAATCTTTCATGCCATAGTTGTAGCGCGCATATTGACATTTTGGGTTTTGGCTAAATTGACTTCTGCAGCATTTTCAGGTTTGATACTTGTCATTAACATACCATACAACCCTCCTGGTAGTCTTCCCTTCTACAATAACTTCTCCAGTTGTTGTCTTAAAAAGTTTACAACCTTTTTATCCATTTTCATTTCAAACCCTTTATCCAATGTGCACTGTAATGACATCACATTACGACTGAAATTGGGAACATACCATACATCAGTTAGGTAGTGAGTTTGCCATTTACCTTTTACACAAGTTTCAATTGTTATAGTTCCACTTCCATAAGCTATCAATTTTTCATTACTTCCAACTTTAACATTGTTGGGTAGGAAAATCCTTATAAGAAGTATAAAAACTTGCATTTCTTGTAATGTGGTTAGTAGCTCCTGAGTCACCAATCCAAATGTCTTCATCTTGTTCATTGAATCTTTCACTGATTAAACTTTCACTTAAAATTTTGAATTAAGTTTTAATTTAGTTTCATCCTTTTCTTTATCCTTTAGTTTCTTCTGTTTTGCATACCTACAATCTTTGGCTAAGTGTCCTTTTCTATGACAAAAGTAACATTCTCTTGTTTCTCTTGTTTTCTGAAAATTTTCATTACTTTTGGTAACTTTTCCTTTCATATTTTGCTTATTTTCATATGCATTTGCCATTAGTGCTGTCGAACTTGATGCGCTGCATTCATTTCGCTGTTGAATTCTTATTTCGAGTAACCGAAGCCTTTGTGTGAGATTGTCTACAGAACGTTCTTCTTTAGACACTGATTCCCAAACACTTTTAAAATCAAAATATTCATCAGGCAAGGTGTTTATGATTCTGCACATCAGCATGGATTCTGGCAATTTCAAATTTTCTTGTTTAGTAAGTTCATTTTGCATATCATTCCAAAAACTTTCTAATTTTGAAATATGCTTTGAAATATCATCTGTAGGATCCTTCTTAAAATTAAAGAATTGATTATAGAGCATGTCTAATCTTTGACCAGAGCTTTGCTCATAGACACTTAACAATTTGTCCCACATATCTTTAGCACTTGAGCAGGGAATGATTAGTTGACTTACATCAGGAATCACACTTGTTGTAAATAACAATTGGGATATTGCATCTTCACTTTCCCATTTTACATATGCCTCTTTTTCTTCATTTGTTTCTTGTTTTATTGGCTTTCTATATGTTCCATCAACAACGCCTATTACTTTGTTTATTGTTAAAAGCAATTTTATATTTTTCTTATATTCTGGCCAGTTTATTAATCCTTCCAATTTGGGAATATTCATACCCATTTTAATATTATCCATTCCAGCCATTACAAATATAAATTTTAACGTGATAAACAAAATACAATTCTTTTTTAGGCTTACCGTTGCTTCGTTTTTGTTATATTTCGCAGTGGAAGCGTGCTGGGCCTATAACCTGTTGTGTTTTAACCTTAAAAGCACACAAAAAATATAATAAACTTGAATTTGTTTATTCAAGTATCAAAAAACAATTTTTTTAAATTTAATTTAATTTAATTTTTCCATCGCAGTAAGGACAGTAGAAATTGTTTTATTTAAAAAAAATATTACGCCTCTAAAATAGTTTTATAATTTAAAAAACAAAGCGTTACATATAGAACAAATAATAATGAAGAAGAAGAAAGAAACATTTTTAGGAAAAGCAAAAACAAAACAAAAGTACTGGTCAAAAAGAAACATTTAAAATCGCAGATTGATATCTTCAACAGATTGGTTTTGTTCCTTTAGGAAGTGGTTCAATGTCCTATACATGGTGTTCTAATAAAGAATTTATTTCTTTTTTTCATGGCTTCTGTCCATTTACTTGCTTGTGGGCATTCAATTGCTTCTTTATAAGTTTTTGGTATATGATTTTGATACTGAGTCATTAATAGAGTATCATTTGGGGCTTGAATAATTGAATTTTCTTCATATTCTTCTTCATTCAAACTTGGTTCATAATAGAAGCCTGGTCTATGTGTGTGTCTAAAGTTGTATCTTGTATTTGATGCTGGATTCTGAATTTCCATAGAGGATTCTTCATCTCCTGATGATGAATTTGTTTCTTCTTCTGCAGGCCCATCTATCTTGATGATTGAGTAATCTGTGCTGTCTTGTTCATTAGAAGTTAATAGTTCTGCACCTTTTTGATTTTCTAAAAAGGCAACATCTCTTGTTTCTGTAATTATAAAATTTTCTGGGTTGCAAATTCTATATGCTTTTCTGCATGAAGAATATCCCACAAAAATGCCTGTTTTAGTAATTTTTTCAAATTTAGATCTTTTATGTTTAGGTGTCCAGAATTCTACTTTGCAACCAAAAACCTTTAAGTGAGAGACTTTAGGTTTTCTTCCAGTGAACATTTCTTCTGGAGTCTTGTTAGTATTATGGTAAGAAGGAGTTCTGTTTTTAAGGTATGTATAGGTATTTATAGCTTCAGCCCAAAATTTTATTGGTAATCCAGATTCTATTAATAGGGCTCTTGTTCCTTCTATTAGGCTTCTGTTAGCTCTTTCAATCTTCCATTTTGAGCAGGGGAAAAAAAGGTAGTTCTTTGATGTTTTATTCCTTTCCTTTTCAGATAGGATTCCAATTCTTGGTTGTTGAATTCAGTACCATTATCACTCCTGAATTTTTTAATCCTTTTATTGGTGGTGTTCTCTATATATTCTATAAATTCTTTAAGTATTTCTTGAGTTTCTGATTTTGCTTTTAAGAATCTAGTGAATAATTTCCTTGAATAGTCATCTACTATAGTAAGAATAAATCTTGCTTTACCAATAGATTCTTCTTTTATGGGCCCAATTGAATCAATATGCAAAAGTTCTAATGATTGTGAGGTTTGAATTTTTTCAATTCTTTTAAAAGGTTTTCTTGAGTATTTAGATTTAATACATGTAATGCAATCATTTAAGTCTTCCTTAGATATGCAATCAAATTTGTATACTAAGTTTTTGTTTTTCATTATAGTCATGTAATTTTCATTAGGGTGGCCCAGTCTTTTATGCCAAATATCCCAATTAACTTTGAAGACTTTATCTTCTTCATCCCTTGAATCAGAGGAGTTTATTATATAAAAATCATCAATTTTTGGAGCTTCCAATATGACTTGATACTTGTAATCTATTATAGTACATTTGTCTTTGCTAAAAATTATTCTTTGGTAGTCTTGTACTAATTTTCCTACAGACAACAAATTTCCTTTGATTTGTGGAACAAATAGTACATCTTTGAGGATAAGTAAATTTTCTTCTTTTGTTTTGATTTTCACATTTCCTATAGCTTTGGATTCAATTTGAGTGTCATCAGCAAGGATTATTTTCTTTTCCTTATTTTCTGAATCTTTTAAAAGTTCAAAACAGGATGTCATATGGCTTGTAGCACCACTATCAATTATCCATTCCTGTTCACTCTTTTCTTGATTTTTGGCTATCAGACAATTTGCTGCCTTTTCATTATGTGAATTTCCAGTTTGTTTCTGCTGATTTCCAAATTTAGGTTTATAGCCACTTTTGTTACAGATATAACACTCAGGTTAATATTTAAATTTATTTTTTGGATAAAATTTCTTTGATTCACTTTGTGATACTTTAAATGTAGATGAGGATGAAAAATCTTTCTCGTGGTACCTTTCTTGATACAGGGAAAACTGTGATTTAACATCTGAAAGTGTAGGATTATTCATAGTATTTATTTGCATGGCAATAATATTGTATTTTTGTGGCAGGCCTTTAATTACCGAATAGATAAATTCTTCATCATCTATGGTGGCTCCCATAATTCTGACATTTTCTAATAATTTTTCTGATCTATGAAGGTAGTCTTTCCAACTTTCTTCAGGATACATCCGAAGAATAGAAACATTATTCCGTGCCTCAATACTTTTCTTTTTAATGTCTCCTTCATATCTTTTGGTTAAGGATGCCCATATTTGTTTTGATGTTTTGCATGTGAGAATTAATGAAACCTGAGAATCTGTCATGGCACAAGTTATAATACATTTTGTTTGTGAGTCTTTTATTTTCCATTTTTGTCTTTCTGATTCTTCTCCTGGAGGATCTTCAATAAAAAAATTGATCAAATCTTTGCTTTCTAAAATCGATTCAACCCTATATTTCCAACTTGGAAAATTATCACCATCAAATTTTGCAATTGGTATTTCGTTCATTTTATTTTCCAACAATTTTTAGTTTATATTGAATATTAAAAAAAAAACAATATTTTGTTGAAGAATTTCTCTAGACAACAAAATTTATTTTGCTTTACGCATAAATACCGATTAGGCTTAAGTCGTCTGCTATTATTTCCTTTTATTACAATATTCAATAAACCACGCTCTGCTACCAATTGTGTTAATTTGGGTTGAATTAAAAAGATAAATCCTTTTTATATCATTATTTTATTTAAGATCCAATTTAAAAACAGGAAAGAACAAAAAATATTATAAACTTCTTGTTTACAAGTTACGAGTTAGAAGAACAAAATACAGAGTTGTCAAATCATTTTGGTCATTCACACTATGATGTATGTTGTGTTTTGTGTGTTATTCTGAATTGCATTTTTATTATTCAGATCCAAGCTTGCTGTAAGCTATTATCATTTTTGATAAGGAATTTTCTGAAGCAATGAAAAATCGCTGCGACCTCTCGTACAACTTCGGCGGTAGAAGGAAGAAATTCCTTGTTTTTCAATTTTAGAGAAGGTTAATATCCGAATTAAGGCAATATTGTTTCCATATTATTGCACCATGTTGTGATTTGGCAGGTTCGTCGAGCTTAATTTTCTCTTCGCACATGACCTGCCTCTTTCCAGAACGTGTTTCACACATATAATATAAAATAAGGGAAATGTGTGTGTTGAGTGTGTTGTGTGTGTTGATGTGTGTTGTTGATTTCTCATCTTGTTCAAACTTGACCTGACATGACTGTTCTCTAATAAGAGGCCATTCCCAGGAGACACCGAGTTCAACCATAATTTTGGCTGTCTCTCTTGGAAGCCTATAGAATCTTACTTAAATTCTCCGCCCTCTTATATTAGAAAAGAGATTTCTAAATAAAACCTGGAAGATGCAACCTGCCCTTACAGTAACATCCTCAACAACTAGCAGAAATTACTTCTTGAAGTGTCCCTATCTCTCATGAGAACAATATAGCATCAATAGGGAGATACCGGAGAACAAGCATTCTTATAGCATGTTTCATAAAGTTTACTAAAAACATTTCTCGGAATTCTTTAAAAGTTTCCGAATTGAAAAAAATCACTGAACCTTTGATGAGATGATAACAATGTGACAAACATCAAAGATTTAGAAATACCTATTTGACAAAAGCTTATAGATGGATGACTTTTTTTGAAACAAACAAAAACGCCGAATTCCCATCATTTGTCACTATCAGAAGTCAAGGTCTTTATAAGAAACATACTTCATATACAATTACAGGCGTGTTTTTCCATCTTTTTAAGTTTTATTATATATATAAATGTAGATGGAAAATTTGCCGGGAGTAAATTGATCCATAGAATCACAGGGCGCCTCTCCCGTCAAAATAAACGTCAAAACCTGACGCCATCTATATTTTAGCCATAGATTTGGCCCAGCCACCTTGCCAGCGAAACACCTCTTTGGTAGATTGTGAATATTCCATTAGATCCCGGGTGGATCTCATGGAATAAAGTCCGCCCTAGACTGACGAGGGCCATTAGCCCGAAACCATGGTCTCTAGGTGGACGTTTCTCAGTTTGCCAAAGCTGGTGTTGTGGCTTTGTCACCGACCCGAGGCCGTTAGTTGCGGCGACGGTCAATAGATGGCGTCAGGCTTTGACGTTTATTTTGACGGGAGAGGCGGCCTGTGCTTCTATATATAAATGTGTAAAATAATGTGATAAGTTGAACACATATACAATTTATTCCAGAATTAAGACCACAATTTTCCTGTTCTGAAGTCCCAAATACAACTCTGATAAGAAAACTGATCGGAATAATATCACATTTGATATCCTATTGTCAGTGAATATTTAAATTAATCATCAATTATCACTGAAAAAGAGGTTAATTTTACATTGAATTGATTTAGCCACACTTTCTTCTTAATGCGCCTGTTGATAATTATTTTGTGGATTATTATATATTTAGTTAACCCATGTTCCTGGAGCGCACAAATGTTGCCTTGTTATATATAGCTTGTTAGTTATGTAACAAGTGTTATTCATCAATAAATATCTATTCTATTGTTAAAACATCTAATGGCTTATTCATTCTTCTATGAATTAATTTTAAACATCATCAACTTATCACTCTATATTGCTTATAAATATATTTTAAGCGTTATTTTCAAACATATATTTTTATAACCTATTTCTCTCTTCAGCCAATATACTGCAATTATTAAAAAGGTGTCACTATGGTGATGAACATACCATTATGTTCATCACCATAGTGACACCTTTTTAATAATTGCAGTATATTGGCTGAAGAGAGAAATAGGTTATAAAAATATATGTTTGAAAATAACGCTTAAAATATATTTATAAGCAATATAGAGTGATAAGTTGATGATGTTTAAAATTAATCCATAGAAGAATGAATAAGCCATTAGATGTTTTAACAATAGAATCCAGTGTAATAGTCGTAGTTTGTTCTAGTTTAGATTCTTAAATCATCACTGTGGCCAAGAATATGTTCTAAATAAACTGGAAATGATTGTTTATAAATGTTCCCCTTCTTCAATTTTTGTCATCGCTGGAAATGATTTATCGAAACCCGTGTTTTTTTTTTTTTTGCTTATCCCTAGTACACGTGGTACAGGCCATGATGATAATCATAGTGGGTAGAAGTAAGCGACTGCTTTTACTGTAATTGCATCACATGTCTACACATGTGAAAAGCAGTTCGACTTTGCACTTACAAATGTGCCAGAGACCCGATTGGTTACTTGCACTCGCTGATGGGGTTGGAATTTTGCAAGAATCGAGGGCCATTGGAGCATTTTTTTTTAATCAGAGAAAAGTGTCCAATGCGGAAATCGAACCCGGGTCGAAGCGGTCGAAAACCAACGGTTTAGACCATCCTTCCACCAACCCCCTCGTGTTTTTGGTAACACTATCAAATGATTACTGAATCTAAGCTTCAGGTAACTTGAAGGGATAAATGCTCTAGTTACCAATCTGTGAAATCGGGCTTCACGTGCTGAAAGCTCGAATTATCAAATGTTCTTGTTGCAATCAATATACAGTATTATTGAAAATATGAAGTGAAATTGTTCTTGTCATTAGCAAGCATTTATTAGTGAAGATTTCTGGGATTTATAGGTAAGAGGACAATTATTATTTCGTCATAATAAGAATTTCAGTAAAGCTGGGCTTCATGTGATTGAGACTATAAAGTAATAATTATCCTTTTGTTAACACTAGCAAGTATTAACTCCGCCTTTGCCGGTCCCAAACCCGGATGAAAAAGGAGGAGGGGGAGCAGTAACAAGCTCGCTAAAAAACCTGGGTTCAGCTGGCCCGGCTGATAGTACCCTGTAAGGGCTCCTGATCCAGGGATATGGGATGAGCAGCGTTTGTACTCCATGTTAGGAGCGGCTGCACATGACGTCTGTTCCTCATGTCAGAGGCGGCCATTTCTTTTGGAGTTAAGTCGGCCTACCACTGAGTAGTGCTCTCAGTCTTAATGACAAAGGCATACGCTTTTTACTTAACCCAATTTTCAGATAAGAAAGAACAAAAAGCAAGTATTCAATAAAATCTGACTTCATGTATTGAAGACTTGAATGGCCAAAATTCTGTATAGTTAGCACTAGGAATTATTCAACTGGTATTCGTGTGTTGAAGACTTGGAAGGACAAATCTCTTACGTCCATGCCCAATTCAGGTAGATTCAATAGCATGAAGAAGAATCAACCTATATTCCTCAAATGATGAGAGTAGGTCGTTGGGTGAAACATGTCTTTTATTGATGGATAGATATTTCCATTTAGCCAGTAATAGATCAATGTGCTTGAAAGCTTATGATGCATCCACTAATGGACACACTTTATCCCAACGACCCCCTAGCTTCATATAAAAATATATATTTCATTATAAAGGACTGCGGAGTGTGTTTATAAACAATACTTAAAGTTACACTGCATAAGTTTCTTTTCTATGAAAAATCAATATTTATTTCAAAGAGAAATATTTACTATTTCTAACTTTTTTGAATGAAGTATGAGAGGGTGAAAATATGAATAGTAATGGCAAACGGAAAAATAAAAGTGCCCAGGGGCGGGAATCGAACCCACAACCTTCCGCTTACCGGGCAGATGCCATGCCCACTAGGCTACCCTGGACGTATCTTTCCGTTCGTAAATAATATTTAAAGTAACTTATAATACATTATAAAGGACTGCGGCGTGTGTTTATAAACAATACTTAAAGTTACACCGCATAAGTTTCTTTTCTATGAAAAATCAATATTTATTTCAAAGAGAAATATTTACTATTTCTAACTTTTTTGAATGAAGTATGAGGGGGTGAAAATATGAAGAGTAATGGCGAACGGAAAAATAAAAGTGTCCAGGGGCGGGAATCGAACCCACAACTTTCCGCTTACCGGGCAGATGCCATGTCCACTAGGCTACCCTGGACGTATCTTTCCGTTCGTAAATAATATTTAAAGTAACTTATAATACATTATAAAGGACTGCGGCGTGTGTTTATAAACAACTAGCGGACGTACCCGGCTTCGCCCGGGTTTTACCCGAGTAAAGGTTTGTCTAACGAATCTCTCGATAAAGTGAACATTTTTTTTCCCGGTCCCTTGAAAAATACTCGATAAGTTGAATAAAATCAATATTAATTGGTTCCCTCGGTAATTGGAAGTTAAAGGAATAGTATCTTGCCTTGGAATTGAATCATTATTCTTGTATGGACGTACCCGGCTTCGCCCGTGTTTTACCCGAGTAAAGGTTTGTCTAACGAATCTCTCGATAAAGTGAACATTTTTTCCCGGTCCCTTGAAAAATACTCGATAAGTTGAATAAAATCATTATTAATTGGTTCCCTCGGTAATTGGAAGTTAAAGGAATAGTATCTTGCCTTGAAATTGTATCATTATTCTTGTCTCAAATAAATTGCCGTGTCATCCTGAATTTTGTCTTTCCTAATTTTCTACATTACAAAATCATCGTATCATCATGATAATATTTAGAGCAGATTGTTGAATTATAACAGATAAATTAGAATATTTATCTTGATTATTTTAAAGCGAAAAGTTATTTCAAAAATTATATTTGCTAGAAACCTTCCCAGTACTATACTAAATAACTTCCCAAAGTTTCATGGCGTTCCAATGAGTGGTTTGGTCAGGCATAAAGGACAAACAGACCACACACACACACACACACATTCATTTTTATATATATAGATACTTAAAGTTACACCGCATAAGTTTCTTTTCTATGAAAAACCAATATTTATTTCAAAGAGAAATATTTACTATTTCTAACTTTTTTGAATGAAGTATGAGAGGGTGAAAATATGAAGAGTAATGGCGAACGGAAAAATAAAAGTGTCCAGGGGCGGAAATCGAACCCACAACCTTCCGCTTACCGGGCAGATGCCATGTCCACTAGGCTACCCTGGACGTATCTTTCCGTTCGTAAATAATATTTAAAGTAACTTATAATACATTATAAAGGACTGCGGCGTGTGTTTATAAACAATACTTAAAGTTACACCGCATAAGTTTCTTTTCTATGAAAAATCAATATTTATTTCAAAGAGAAATATTTACTATTTCTAACTTTTTTGAATGAAGTATGAGAGGGTGAAAATATGAAGAGTAATGGCGAACGGAAAAATAAAAGCCCGGTAAGCGGAAGGTTGTGGGTTCGATTCCCGCCCCTGGACACTTTTATTTTTCCGTTCGCCATTACTCTTCATATTTTCACCCTCTCATACTTCATTCAAAAAAGTTAGAAATAGTAAATATTTCTCTTTGAAATAAATATTGATTTTTCATAGAAAAGAAACTTGTGTGGTGTAACTTTAAGTATTGTTTATAAATATATATTTGATAATAAAATAAAAAAGGCATTCGATTTATTAAGAAAATTGGTTGGCCAAATATAAGGGAACAGGCTAAATCAACGTTTAGTTTATTTCTGTTCCACTAGATGGCGCTCTGCCATCTAAAAAGCTCATGTGAGCGTGGTCAGGATATGCCTTTTTTGATATTAATACCAACACACACCTAACCATTTAAAATTTCCAAAATTGTATTTTTTTTTCATATTCAATAAAGTTTATTCCTATTAATGTTTGAGATGTTTCTTCGTTGGAAAGTAGATCAAATTAGGAATGCCTTATATATGCAAAACAAAATTATTCAACAAATATTTACAAATTTTGCCAGATCTCTAAATGCCACCGAGAAATATAAATAAACAATTTACAAACAAAACTCTGACTTAGCGTCACTTAACTGATGATGATTCACCGAGTAGGTCACCACAGTATATTCTGTGACAATATATATATATATTAGGAAAAAGGCATCTCCTTATCGTGCAACTGAAAGTTGCTGATGGCTTGCGCCATCTATCGGAATAAATATCAACTATTCTCGTTGATTTTTAATTATTCCAGAATTGGCCAAATACCCATTCTTGATTAATCAAGAAAAGCTAACCACGGACGCGTTTCGGGTTGTTGGCCCTCATCAGCGTGGTGCAAGCAGTACCTCAACGACCAAAAAAATTGGTCATTGAGGCATCCTGATATATATAAGGATCTGATTAATTTCTAAATGTGTGTTCTGAGCTCCAGGAACCTGGGTTGTAACTATCTCCGTGTGTGTGTGGATTTCACCTATACCTATATTTATCTCTATAAACAGGATATATAATAAACGTAATTTATTCAAACTATTACTAATTTTCCTTTTTTTGAATCATTTTGAAGGATAACAATTTATATAAAATACCCCAATACAATATGATCAAATAGTGCACCGAGATATGATACACTTGGGAATAAAACAGACCATCACCAGGCAATCTGACTAAATGACCACCTTGTCAATTAACTCAAATAGATAATACAAAGTTGTTAATAATGATGGGGAGTAAATTAGTTTCCTTGCTTGTCATTCTGCTCGTTTGGGAAATTTCCGCTGCATTGTATTCATATCAAGTTGTTTGAGTGGTCTATTGGAGCGCTCTCTGTAAGCAGAAAGATAAACTTTTTGTTACACTTCTAATATTTTATTGGACTGTTATGCTCAATGTTACTTTAAACGGCACTTTAAAGTAATCCTTATATAAAAAATAAGCAAAACATCCCAATACAATAGTTTAGCGTTAAAGAATACTTCGAAAGTACCGGTAATATAATAAAAACAGTCAAAAATACAACATTAGAGCGGAAGAAATAGTTTACTTTTTCAATATATGAATATATTGAATATAATAATCAATATTATTAAAAGGTTTGGCAAAGTCGATGAGAATATCTCTGTGATCAAAAATTGACGACATTCAGCATATTAGAAATGTATCTTTTAGAGAAACATTTAAAAATGGTTAAATAGGAACAAGAATGCTCTGCTCTCAAACTTCTTGTTTGGGTATGATACCTTTTTGCACTTCTTTATACAATGGAAAGTGTTGGCCTATTTCGTGGATTTTATTATTAATAAACTGTTCTCCGAGTCCAGTTTGTAGAGAGCGACAGTTCAGCCACGTCGGTCCACCGCTACTGATAAATGCCGACTATAGTAAAACCTATTAACGATTTATCTGATAAGCCCTATCTTTAAAATTTAAAATGACTTGGCATTACATCACATTATCCCCTCCAGAGAGATGCGGCATCCATGAGATACCAAGATAGTTCATGTTCTTAGGCGACATCTCTTTATAGTATCTACTGAAGCCCTGGGGTCAGTTGTCCAGCACAAGCAATCACGTAGCACTGAATCACATGACCTAAAGAGAGTGCCCACTTCATGAGAGATCAAGAGAGGTCCAGTTCATAGGTAGCTTCTCTTGGTAAAGTTTAAAAAAAAAACAATAATTACGTCTCGGAAGTTCATCACCGGTTACGATATCGCCTCTGCGCAAAGCTTCTCTTGGTAGGTTATATTGAATCTCCAGCGGCACTTGTCAAGGACAGTAAATGACTTGGCATTGCCTCACATGACCTCCAGAAAGCGATCATCTTAATGAGAGACCAATAGAGCCCATGTTCTCAGGTGACTTCACATGGGAGGTTCCAACGGCCAATACGACAAGGGTTCCAAGGTAGAGGTCTCCAGTAGAGATTTCACCACAACCAGTAATTGGTGTAGCCTGTCGCAAGTCCGAGGACAACTCTAATGAGAACAAAGACGCGACACTTTCCTTGACAGTCTGCAGGGTTTTTATAGGCAAACTTTTCCTTCTTATGACACCGCGAAATAACTCTCCCAGGCTTTCTGGATCCACGCTCGTGGCTTCATAGGAAGCGCAAACGGCAAAAAATGATTTAGTTATCTCCACGTATATTGTTCTAAGTCGTATGCCCCAAAAATAAACCAGGCATGGACAGTCTGGCAGATTAAGCTGAAAAGATCCCTGAGAGGATAACCCAAGTCCAATTGTAGAAAAATAATTTCATGAAAATAAAAAGACGCCCAAAGAAGTTCTCCTTGTATCATAAATGATGGTGTATTGGCTTATTATACTCAAAATATAGCTAATTGTAACCTTTTTTCACTTTTTGAATTAAATTTTTATTCACATTTTCGTTTCAAGAAAATATACTTATTAAGTAGGAATTTAAAAGGCTTAGTCAAAATAGGAGGATAGCAGACACAAATTGTGTCTCTTAAACACAGTAGGTTCAGGTATATGTACTGTCTATCCAAAAGGTGCGTTGTTTTAGGCGCATGCAAAAGGTTGCCTTTTAAAACGGGGACACTTAAAACAGGATTTACACATACACTGTACTTATCTCAAAAAACTTAATTGGGTATTTTCAACCATTTCTTCATTTAAATATCTTTACCTTTATTATTTTTATACAATATTCAATTATATCTTCAACTTAATTGATTAAGTCTATGAGATATTCATACAATAGTTTTCATTTCCTTTGATATTGTTTGAATTTAGACAGGAGCTGGTCTAGAGAGGGCCAAGAACTCTCGGGAGACGTCGAGTGTAGATATACATTGGTCTACCATTGCCGCTGAGATTGTTTGAATTTAGACAGGAGCTGGTCTAGAGAGGGCCAAGAACTCTCGGGAGACGTCGAGTGTAGATATACATTGGTCTACCATTGCCGCTGAGATTGTTTGAATTTAGATAGGAGCTGGTCTAGAGACGGCCAAGAACTCTCGGGAGACGTCGAGTGTAGATATACATTGGTCTACCATTGCCGCTGAGATTGTTGGAATTTAGATAAGAGCTGGTCTAGAGAGGGCCAAGAACTCTCGGGAGACGTCGAGTGTAGATATACATTGGTCTACCATTGCCGCTGAGATTGTTTGAATGTAGATAGAAGCTGGTCTAGAGAGGGCCAAGAACTCTCGGGAGACGTCGAGTGTAGATATACATTGGTCTACCATTGCCGCTGAGATTGTTTGAATTTAGATAGGAGCTGGTCTAGAGAGGGCCAAGAACTCTCGGGAGACGTCGAGTGTAGATATACATTGGTCTACCATTGCCGCTGAGATTGTCTCAATTTAGATAGGAGCTGGTCTAGAGAGGGCCAAGAACTCTCGGGAGACGTCGAGTGTAGATATACATTGGTCTACCATTGCCGCTGAGATTGTTTGAATTTAGATAGGAGCTGGTCTAGAGAGGGCCAAGAACTCTCGGGAGACGTCGAGTGTAGATATACATTGGTCTACCATTGCCGCTGAGATTGTTTGAATTTAGATAGGAGCTAGTCTATAGAGGGCCAAGAACTCTCGGGAGACGTCGAGTGTAGATATACATTGGTCTACCATTGCCGCTGAGATTGTCTCAATTTAGATAGGAGCTGGTCTAGAGAGGGCCAAGAACTCTCGGGAGACGTCGAGTGTAGATATACATTGGTCTACCATTGCCGCTGAGATTGTTTGAATTTAGATAGGAGCTGGTCTAGAGAGGGCCAAGAACTCTCGGGAGACGTCGAGTGTAGATATACATTGGTCTACCATTGCCGCTGAGATTGTTTGAATTTAGAAAGGAGCTGGTCTATAGAGGGCCAAGAACTCTCGGGAGACGTCGAGTGTAGATATACATTGGTCTACCATTGCCGCTGAGATTGTTTGAATTTAGATAGGAGCTGGTCTATAGAGGGCCAATAGCTTTCTGGATATGTTGAGTGTAAATAATTACGTTTGTTCATTCTGGATGAACCTAATTGCCTCCCTATAATTCCTTAGGGTACATTTGTTTTCTAATAATAAGTTCGAAAATGTTTTCTAGAAAAATCCATCAGGCCTATGTCAAGTGGAACGACTATTAAACATATTTTATGGATTTCCTCCCCAATTTATGTAATTACTCCTAAGTGATAAAATACGATTCGTGAGAATTCAAAAGGAAACAAGGTTTATAGCGTGTGTTTAGCAATGCGTCTGGTAAAGTAATCATTACCTTTTTTAAAGGCCAATAAAAAACGAGGCATAACCGTGGTCGTGTAACATTCCTTAACCAATGGAATACAACGAGGACGAAGTCTTCGCTTCTCGGGTTATACGACTCTTATTGACAGAAAAACCTCCCGTAAGCGACCTATCTATGGACGCCCACTCCCTTGAGCGACCACCTTCGTAAAATTAAAAAGGAGACTAGATTAACCGGTCCACAGAAACATTTAATGTGATATAGCCTCGAATAGAGATTAAGAGTTTTAATGAAACACTGGTGGTTAAAGTTCTACTTTAAGACCTATTGCTAACTAACAAGACCAAAAGATGGTTTGTTAAACTAAAATAATAGCGCTTCTCACACATACACAATTAGTTTTATATTTATATTTTAGGAGGCTCTTTTGTAAGCGTACGTCATTTCCCAGTCCAATATCAACTCTAGAACACATGGTACAGCCATATGATGTGGGGGAATGGGCGAAATTTGAAACATAGAAACCGAGTCAATACCATTTCTCCAAGGTGCCTATTGTAGAGAGGTGTTGGTATACTTAGGCTGGGACCCCCATCTTTAGAACACAGAAAACAATGTACTCTTTAGGCCATGGTGGACCATAGGATTACTCCTGGTAGGGAAGACAAAGAGCTCCAACTCTTATAAGTCCACAAAAATGAACACCCCCAGTAAAATAACGGATATCAATTACTTTCTTCAAGAAAGAAAGGTTCAGACTCTCTTTTCTTCTTCTTTCTTATCTCCACTCAATCATATTAGGGTATCAAGCTTGTAAAGCTTGAGACTTGGCAACCACATGACTGGGTGAAGTAGAATGCGTCTGCCTTTGTCATTAAGACTGGGAGCATTACTCAGTAGCAGGCCGACTTAGCTCCAAAAGAAATGGCCGTCTCTAACATGAGGAACAGACGTCATTTGCAGCCGCTCCTAACATGGAGTACAAACGCTGCTCATCAGGTATCCCTGGATTAGGAGCCCTTTCAGGGTCTATAGACTCTCATTTGAAGTTCGATCATTTACAACCTGCACTACGCTGACGAAGGCCAACAGCCTGAAATACGTACGTGTGTGTGTGTTTGCGTGAGGTCAACTTCTCTTGATCAATCAAGAAAGGGCATTGTGAGCCAATACTCTGTAATAAAAATAAATCAACGTTTATTTGATATTTGTTCTCATAAATAGAGACTCTTATTTTTAAATGCGAATTCGAGCTGTCAGGGTATACCTTTTCCTATAAAATAAATCATGTATACACACAGTGTGATTATTCTCATTAATATATATTTTTTATTTCTTAAGTAAAGTAAACATTTTACATACCATGACAATCATGGTGAGTAGGGAATTGAGATGGGTTTTATCGTAGGTATACAATACGTAGAAAGCTGTTTATCTTCACATTTATACTAACTGGTTGGATTTGTTCAAATCAGGAATCTTTGAAATATTATTGTATAAATAGAAGGTCGAGATTCCTTTCCATTGTAGTCTTCTTATTCTTTCTTATCTCCTTTGGTGAAGTAGAATGTGTCTGCCTTCGTCATTAAGACTGGGAGCACTATTACTCAGTAGCAGGCCGACTTAGCTCCAAAATAAATGACCGCCTCTGACATGAGGAACAGACGCCATGTGCAATGACTCCTAACATGGAGTACAAACGCTGCTCATCCTGTATTCCTGATCAGGAGCCCTTACAGGGTACTATCAGCCGGGCCAGCTGAGCGTAGGTTTTTTAGTGAGCTTGTTACTGCTCCTCCTCTTTCTTTTTGATCCAGGCTTGGGGTAGGCAAAGGCAGAGTTATGGTGGTCTGAAGTCGACACTGTGTATGCTGTCATCACCTTCAATACACATAGAAAATGTCAATCAAACGTTTAAAATAGAGTTCCAATAACTATCATAGTATCACACACACACACAAAGCTTTATTAAGGCCACCGGTCTTATACAGATTCACCACAGGAAGAAAGGAATCATAAATGGAGCTCCTGTACTCCAGGCAGCGCAGCACCCAACAACAGCCTCTAGGTCCGACGCATGTCCAATGGCCACACTTTCCTTCGTGCATACGTCATACCATCATAGTATCTATGACAAAACCATTCCGGATATCTCACAGTTTCCATTAAGGCCACAGATATTGTAATCCCGAGGAAACAACAGGTAAATTAAGGTTGATAACATTTGAAATGTACTTCACCTAATTACTAGGTGTGTGTTTCCAAATAATTGTCTGGGATCTTCCAACCGTAGCGTAGACCGTTACGTCGTCAACTTGGGCCGTATTATGTAAGTGAGGGGTGGAATAGTTGGTAATGGACACACAATGTTAAATAACTTGAAAATAAAAACTTCCTTAATCATTCAATCCAATCTTGCAAGAGGATTAATATTGTGAATGCATATATATAATATACGTATATTCATGATAATATTGGATACATATTATATAATATAATGCGGCTTGTGATTGTAAAACGACATTCGAAAATTACCCCTCATGAATTTCTTTTCAATGAAAAATCAAAATTTATTTTAAGGAGAAATAATCGTTATTTATCCTTAAAATAAATTTTGATTTTTCATTGAAAAGAAACTCAAGCGGGATAATTTCCGAATGTCGTTTTGAATACATATTAATTATTAAGAAAAAGGCATTTCCTGATCGTGCAACTAAAAGTTGCTGATGGCTTGCGTCATCTATCGGAATAAATATCAACTAATCGTTGATTTTTTAATTATTTTAGAATTGGCCAAATAACCATTCTTGATTAATCAAGAAAAGCTAACCACGTACGCGTTTCGGGCTGTTGGCTCTCGTCAGCGTGGTGCAAGTTGTACCTCAACGACCAAAAAAGAAAAAAAAAACTGGTCTTGGGGCATCTTGAAAAACCATGAAACAGGTATTTAAGCCGAAAGGCCAACAGCCCGAAACGCGTGCGTGGTTAGCTTTTCTTGATTAATCAAGAAACGGTATTTGGCCAATTCTGGAATAATTAAAAATCAACGATTAGTTGATATTTATTCCGATAGATGGCGCAAGCCATCAGCAACTTTTAGTTTCACGATCAGGAAATGTCTTTTTTCTTAATTTATCCACCTGATCCAAATTGAGAACCAAATAATTTTACCTCAATATATAATCTCTAATATAACAAAAGTGGCACTTCTTAAGAAAAATCCTTGTTTTAATGCATTTTAAAGTGTAGAGATGTATCTATTGGTAAATGAATACCATCCGTAGGCTCTTACTTCTTCTAACCTCCATAAAATTTCACAAGATTTGTAGTAGAGCTATATGGGCAATAAACTATCTGTACATCTTTTTGTCAAAAAACCGGTATGGATAAAATTGAGGAAAGCCTCCAAAGACGTCAAGCCTGTACGTACGTCAGAGATACAATCACAATCCACTCGGCGTGATGAGTCTAATTGTCTATATTAACAATATTCTCTTTAACCAGTTGATTTCCCGTTTAACTTTTTCTTTTCCTTATTATTTTGAGACTTAAATAGATATACAATTAGAAATCTATTTTTCTTTTTTTCTCTTTATTACTGAAATACAATGTACAAGTATGGTATGTAATGTATTTGTATGTATTTTAAATTTTCGCACACATTTTAAAGGAAATATATAGTGCCTCGTGGAAAATTAGGGAATACTAACTTCGGGATGAGGCAAAACAATTTATTTCAGGCAAGAACAAACTATGAATGGTAAACAGAAGATAGGCAAAGAGAGGGAAGTGTACAGAGTAGCAAAGTATAAGCATCAAAAACGACACTCGGTTAATAAAATAATACATACTTTGCGACAATATTATATATTCTCGACTACGGAGATTGAAACTAAAACATTAGCCGTCATCACGTGCGACATATATATTTCAAAATATATTAAAACCTGTTTTGGGAGTCTATTTTTAGTGAGAACCATTTGTTTTTCTATTAATTTGGCCTTTTCAGGTATCAAGCTCTATTTAACTTATTCAATTCTAAATTTGTTTGCCTCTAAATACTAAATGTGTTGAATTATCCTATATTCTTGTTCTAATATCACTTTATTAGGTACCGCTCAAAAAGAGAAACCTAGTTTATGATATTTGCAAAATATGTGAAGGTTATTCAAATATTAAACAAAATGTTAACGCGGGATTCAATTCCAGTTCACGGATGTCGGGAATCGAGGGTGTTACCCGCTCGTCCATCGACTCATGAATATCCTATATTAAGAACATCATTGAATTTGAATAAGAAATAATAGTATGGTTCATTGTAACCAATTTTTTCAACCCCTGTCTTAGAGGTCAACCTCTCTTGTGAGTGCATTTATGCTTGAAACCAAATGGAAGCTCCCAAGACAGGTTTTACCGTATGGCAGTCGTAATTTTAATATGTGGTTGAAGTGAAGTCAGAGTATTTAACTTTTTACTGTATAGCTAAACCGAAATAAAGATTTGAAACGAAATAATTTCGATTCCATGATATTATCACGGCCATTAGCAAAATACAGGGTTATTCGCATTGCAATAGATGGAGTCAAAGCGCACTTTAAAGTTGTAAAATTTGCTGGTACATCTTGGAAATGAAGGAAAGTTGGGTCTTCTTTCAATACCTTTGCATAGTCTGTCTGAATATTGCCATATTTACATAAAATAAAAGAGGCGCAAGGAGTGAAATATTTAGAGTAGCAAAATATATAAATTATATTCTATAAATAAAAATCTTACATATTCTGGTGCAATATGTACGTTGTTGAAGACTGGGAGGTCGGTAGCTCGCCTCTGTTTTGAATAAAGAAAATAAAAATAAACGGTACATATCTTTTAATTGTGAATAAGCGAGATTTTTTCAAGAAACGGCGCTCTTCTAATGGCCTAACAATGTCAAATGTAGAAATACAAACTGTTTGTAAAAACAAATGTTCACTTTCACATGTATGGGCATGCATAACGAAATCAGAATTTAAAAGCCCTCTACATGGGGTAATTGAGTGTTTTAGAGGGCTTTTAAAGTTTTAATTTTGTTATACACGCCCTCTCGTGTGTAGGTGAATATTTGTTTTTACAAACTGTTTGTATTCCTCCATTTGACATTGTTAAGCCAAAGAAGAGCGTCGTTGCTCGAAGGCTTGCTTAAATCACAATAAAAAGATCGAAATGGTTAATATTTTTTATTTTGAATAACTTTTAACAATGAATTCCGTTTTTTTTGGCCGTATTATTTCTATAATGGCAATCAGTTGAAGGATCTCTGTGAATATATTTGGAAAAGAATATCGTTAAATGGCTTCTAGTCTTCTAGTCTAACATGCGTTCATTTTGATAACTTTTTATATAGATTCAGATATCATCTTAAAACTGCACATAAGATAATTATATAAATATGAAAAATATTTTCAAACTCGACATATTATATAATCTATTACCTAACCAAGATTGGGAAATCAATCCACGTTATATAAAATATAAATGACATAATCTTTCCTTATTAACATTTTGTCCTGATGTCCCATTGCCATCTCTAATGGATCTGCACATCATTGTTAACTCTATTAATAGAATATTCTGGAAATAAAACAATTTTCAAACACAGTACTTCATCAGAACACCTTTTATATATTTCTCTAGCTATAGTGAATCTACCAGAGATTGTTTATGATAGTTATAATAATCTGAATATAAAGTTTTTCTCCTTGCTTGAAACACGATCTACCATTGATTGTTTCTTTAAAGTTTTAAGAGAGGTAATCCATATTTCTCTTATACTTGATACAATTTACTATGGATTTTTTAAAAGAAAGTTTTAGGGAAATATATATTTATCTTACTTGAGATAATCTAGTACGGATTTTTTTCGAAAGGTTTCACGGAAATATTTAGAATTTTAAATTGGTGTTTTCCCCGATAATTCAACATGGTCTAAAATACTTTATTTGCTATCTCCCACATGTGGAAACACACTGCGACTACAGGGATGTCGGCTTCTAATAGTCCCCATAGCCGCACATCTCGCAGGGACAGTCGTGGTCCTCGTAGGGGTTGACAAACTCCGGGGTCTCCTTGGTGGACTCGGGGGGCTTCGGGTCCTGGTTGTCCATCTCTAGTAAAATGTGAAGTAATAGGGAAGTAATAATTCAACATGGCTGATTGCCTATCTTCTAAAATCACTTCTCTAGAGCCTTTTTATTCAGTTAAACGAATAAGAATAAAGTTTTTATAAACAATCAAATTGACGGGAATGAACAATTTCCGAATGGGCCCAATGGTCTTCGCTTTGGTAGAGGAATGGAATAAGACTGCGTAGAGTTCTGGAGGTGAACCGAAGGATCTTCAAGAACTCCCCCTTACCTGTAGGCTCAGGATGATATAGGGCACCTCTATACACAATACCTAGTGCCATTGGACCCAATAAAACTGAACCTACCCCGGATTCTATAATAAACAGGTCATAGGACACCTCACGGACTTCCAATCTGTTTATCTTCCAATGGAAGGTCTGGTTGGCAGCTCGCAGTGGCATCAACGAATCCTGAGATGATGGAAGCCTGTCTGTCTTACTTTAGCGCTTTTTATTTAAAAAAGCCAACAGAGCATAGCGCCTAGAATAGAAATAATCAGCGCTATTTCTATTTAATACATAGGAAGATTTTCCAGGCCTGTTTAAGCAACATAAGCAACAAAACAGAACGCGCTTTGAATGTTTAGGATGGAGTTATTCGACGCTATTTATTTTTAATATATATAAGAAAACAATAGAAAAATAAAAAGGTCAGGTGTTGATATTAAAAATAATGAAGGCATATCCTGCCCAAAACCACATATGCTTTTTAGATGGCAGAGCGCTCTACAGATATCTTGCAGAGGTGGTGTGGAAAAATTTGACTGTCTACTTCGTCCATGTCACTTGAGTTTACGCCAGCTAAAAGAAATTATGACGTCGTGGAATTCTGATATAGTAAAGGATGTGAATCTCTTCTCCAGACATGGAGATTCCACCTCAGGAATGTGAGGCCAAGAAATCAAGTACGAATTGGAAGATGGTCAGATAAGACCACATCTCGACGAAACAGGCTTTAGGAACTCTGACGTCAATGGAAAATTCCTATTGTATCGAGAGAAAGAGCTATTAGAAACAATTATACATAAGTTTTCAGATAGTTTTCAATGCTAGAAGATCGATAGCGGGCGATGTAATACAAGCTAAAAATAGAAGAGAGTTGTTTCAACATTTTAAGACAGATATTCTGCAATAGGAAAGGAAATTGAATTTTCCAAAACGTTATGATCTAGCAAGCTAATATAATTACTATAGAATTGATGGCTTGGGGACATATGTTATGACAGTTGAAATGTTAGGATCAGGATAATGGTTATGTTGAGATCGGGGTTACAACGAATCAGGGATGTGAAATTTCTGGGATCAAGGTAACTAAGTTGAATGGTATGGAGAGATCAGGCTGTATAGCAAGTCCCACAAGAAGGTGTTTCTTTTATCTGGGAATGAATGGAACACTATCGAGTAAGTTGATGTTCTTGGTTGGTCTTTCAGTAGTATGGCGTCTAGGACAGCTGAAATACTGAAGAGTTCAAGAAAGACAGATCTCTCTTAAGTTCGACTTGGGCTTGTTGTATAGTTAGACTTTTTTTTCAACTAGAATCATTGATCAATTCTCTTTTTATGATCAATTCAGAAATTTATTTTGTAGATTTACATTTTGATTTATATTAAAAAATAAATTTGATAATAATTCAAATATGAAACTATCGGGATATTTTGTTTAAATAATATTCATATTGGAATGTATACTTTATATTTAATGAATTCGATTATAGTTAGTCTTATTGTGTACTTAAAGCATAAGCATCCATATTAATCCCCTCCAACCTTGATTATAGCTCTATTATACCAATGTAAATGTGGTATACTTACATTGCAGTCCAATATAACTTAGTACTAGATATGTAGACCTATGACTTATACTGCAAGCAAATATATACAAGGCCATAACGTGCCATATATACATATGAATTGGAAGCATTATAAACCACGAATGTCTCTTATTTCAAACACAAAACAAACTTCTACTGTCCTTACTGCGATCACCACTGATGAGCCAAGCCCTCCCAATATATTTTTTCATCGCAGTAAGGACAGTAGAAGAGTTTGTTTTGCGTTAAAAAAGAAACATCCGTGTTTTATAAGGCTCCCATTTCTCAAGCAAATATATGCCTACAACCTACTGTTAATATAATACTACATCTTTGTGTTGCCATTAAATTACCAATAATCACACACTCCTCTACTTACTATTATGATAATGGTCTGGTATATACACCAATAATAACACTTTTCCACATACTACATGTATACACCCATACTACAATAAAGACATTTATTATGATCAAAATACAAACATCCATAGCTCTCACTCATCCTCTACTCACTATAGTTCTTATTTACAACTACCTCGCACCAAAAAGGAAAAACAAAGACATTTCCTAAGAGTAAAATTCACATAAACATTATAATAGTTCTTCATTTTAATTCCATTATCATCAAATCGAAATTTTCCTCATCAACAAGCAGGAAAAGAACCGATGATGAGGTGAAAGGAGGAAAATCACCATCAAGGCTGTTAAATTAATTATATATTCTTTCTATCCTTGTTTACAACGTTCTGTCTATGTATAGGAGGCAAGTGTATCTGATCATCACTTTAGTATTGTCACATTCTTTTGTCCAGCCAGTTACAAGGCGAGAGCCAACTATATAATGATAACACTTCTCAAACTTTTAACATTTTATTAACTGAAGTTTTCATGGGAGCACATTTTAAACTTGTTTTAAGTAAATTAGCTAATGTCATCATTAACTTATCAATACATCTATCGATGAAATTAAAATTTTTTATTCATCACAGTTATATCTTGTTCCAAAATCACTTTATTAGGTACCGCTCAAAAAGAACAACCTAGTTTATGATATTTGCAACAATGAATAATATTAAAAAATATGGGTTGGCCAAATATCTCGAAGTAAGCTAAATAAACGTTTAGTTTATTTTTACTTCACTAGATGGCGCTCTGCCATCTAAAAAGCACATGTGCTTGTGGTCAGGAGATGCCTTCTTTATTTTTAATATCAACACCTGACCCACTTATCTTTTATTTTTTTTTAATTGTTTTTCAATGAATAATATGTGAAGGTTATTCACATATTGAACGAAATGTTAACGCGGGATTCGATTCCGGATAATTCAAACATCTTTAATTTCAAAAATTCTTCAATTCGCATTATTTATCTTGGTCCCTAGACTCTTAACTCTTTATTCAAAACGTTTTTAATTCGAATTTTTGGATATTTCGAATTCAATTTTGGTCCCGTAGACTTCCAATTATCCAAGTTCGACTGAATTTCAGAAAAAAAGTAGAGTTCAATTAGGTTTAAAATTGTTATTGATTTTATTAAAATTTAGAATAAAAAATAGTAATTTTATTGCGAAAAAATGCTGGTTTTCGAACAAAGAAACTATCTTCTACTGTTTTATTAAAGATATGAGAGGTAATATCGACTGTTTATAAAATAAAATTGATCTTATAGTCTTATTTACTCTTATAGCATTGGTAAGCCAGTGGAAATATGTCTTTGTTCACATAATAAAAAAGAAGTTACTACTTATTGTTAAAGTTTTACCTTAAAAATAGTGAGAGTGGGACCCCGAAACGTGGTATAGTAAAATCTTACTACACAAGGTTGATGAGTATTATTATATAAAATATTCCAATTAAACATCTTGTTCCAAAATCACTTTATTAGGTTCCGCTCGAAAAGAGCAACCTAGTTTATGATAATTGAAACAATGAATAATATGTGAAGGTTATTCACATATTAAACAAGATGTTAACGCGGGATTCAATCCCGGTTCATGACTGTTGGGAATCGAGGGTGGTACCCACTCGTCCACCGATTCTTCCAATTAAACAAGATGTGACACCATCCTAGGTTGTTCTTGACACCTGTCTAAATATACCTAAGGGATAATACGTAACCATTACCACCTTTAGTCCAATATTACAGTTCCTGATTAACGACCGGTGTTAGAGTGTAGTTACAAACATGACATAAATTAAATGTATAATTATGTATTTAAAAAGGCATCTCTCCTGAGCGTGCAACTAAAATTTGCTTGGTGCTTGTGCCATCTATCGGATTAAATATCAACTATTCTCATTGATTTTTAATTATTCCAGAATTGGCTAATTACCCATTCTTGATTAATCTAGGCATTCAAGCATCCTGAAAAATTATGAAACGGGTAGTTAAGACCAGAATTGCGTGAGACCGCGAAACAATTTGAAAAATAGTACAAATGTGAAATTGTACTGGGATAAGGTTCTTAAATAAAGAAAAAGGCATCTTCTTATCGTGCAATTGAAAGTTGTTGATAGCTTGCGCCATCTATCAAAAATAGTTTATACCTTTTATAGTTATATGTTTTATAAACTTTTTAATAAATAGAAATAAAATTTCTTTATAGAAAGTAAAATACTTCAAAATTAAACAAAGAAGTCGGTGGCTGGCGGTATAATTGTGGGTTTTAGACAGTAATGAACAGGGATCGAACCCCGCATTGGCCACTTTTTTTCTGTTAGAACCTGTTCATATTTTTCATTGTAAATAACATAAGATAGGTTGCTCTTTTTGTCAGCGGTACCTAATAAAGTTATTTTGGAACAGGAAAATTAAATAAAAAAAAACTTGAATAATAATTCGGGAAATGGCAGAGTTTTCCTCTTGTGTAGGTATAATAAAAGTCTTTTTTTTTTTAATCAAATTTCAAATGGGGTTTTTAAATTCAGAGCTATAAATCCATATATCCTTATAATTATTAAAACAAGCGAATCAGGTTTTCGTCCCACATAGACACCTAACCTGGCAGGATTTTACCTCCGTATATATATTTATACAGTCGAACTTGGATAATTCGAACCCCAAGGGACCATAAAAAAATTCGAATTATCCAAAAATTCGAATTAAAGATGTTAAATTATTTATATAGGAAATTCTAGGGACCAAGATAAATATTCGAATTAAAGAGGTTTTCGAATTAAAGAAGTTCGAATTATCCAAGTTCTACTGTATTAAGAAAAATGCACATCTCCTTATCGTGTAACTGAAAGTTGCTGATGGCTTGAGCCATCTATCGGAATAAATATAAACTATTCATTGATTTTTACTTATTCCAAGAATTGGACAAATACCCATTCTTGATTAATCAAGAAAAGCTAACCACGTACGCGTTTCGGGATGTTGGCTCTCATCAGCGTGGTACTAGCTGTACCTCAACGACCAAAAAAACTGGTTATTCAGTCATCCTGAAAAAATCATGTAACGGGTAGTTAAGGCCAGATTTGCGCGAGAACGCGAAACAATGTGAAAATATAGTACAAATGTGATATTTTACAGGGATAAGGTGCATAAATTATTAAAAAGAAAAAGGAATCTCCTCATCGTATTTGGCCAATTATGGAATAATTAAAAATCAACGAGAGCGAGCGCAATCCATCAGCAACATTCAGTTGCACAATAAGGAGATGCCTTTTTATTTTTCATAATTCATGCACCTTATCCCAGTACAATATCAAATTTGTACTATTTTTCACACACATATATATATTGGGTTGTAAAGAAAGTTCGTTCGGTTTTATTCGACAATTTTATTTAGACAAAAAAACATTAATTAAAATAATTAATCAATCAATTATGTATTCTCCGTTATTATTTACGACCTCCTCCCAACGTTCGACTAGTTTGTTGATGCCGTTGCGCCAAAAATCGCCCGGTCTGGTGTCGAAGAAGTTGTTGAGCCAGGTTTTGAGGTCCTCTTCATCATCGAAGGTAGTGCCTCTCATATGGTTTGACATGGAGCGGAAAAGGTGGTAATCTGTTGTAAATATAAGTGAACAGAAGAATATGCTCGTTATAAGAATGAATTTAGAACGACAGCCAAACAAAGTATTATCTTATTAATTAGTTTTAGTTATTATTTATTTATTACAAGTTGCAAAAAGACACGCTATATCCGATCTGGATAATTGCGCGTGAAACTATTTACAATAATTCATATTGTAGTAGAGTAGGTAACAGAATTTTCAAAAAGAAAATAAACAATTAAGAAAAAGAGCATTGAATAAACATATCCATTAAACAAATAAGCAACAACATAAGCAGATAGAAGAAATCGCAAGGTAGTTATTTACAATATGTTAAGCAATGATGGAAGTTTATTTAATGAAGTTATCTGTAATAATTAGTATCGTGGAGAGAGAAAGTTGATCAAGTTGAGCTATTTACAATGAGATATATTCTAAAGTAACTTATTAATTATTTACATTGATGTAAATCAAGTCGCATAGTAGTGTAGTTCCTCAAGCTGCATGATAGTTACTAGATTAGTTATTATGGTGAAAACATCAAGAGATTCCAATGATACGTTTCTTTTTTAAGAATTTAATTTGAAAAATCTCTATATTGCTTTCAGCATTTTTTAAAACCCTATTTTTCTTAAGGCGAAATCACGATCATTTATTCACCATTATCACTATCGGTTCAAGATGGACATGCTTTAAGACCATTCTATAATTATATAAGCTAATGGCTTTTTTTGTTTATCACTAGTACACGTGGTGCAGGCCATGATAATCATGGTGGGTAGAAGAAGGCGGCTGCTTTTTACTGTAAGTGCATCACATGTCTACATATGTAAAAAATCAATTCGACTTTGCACTTACAAATGTGCCAGAGCCCCGTTTGGTTACTTGCACTCGCTGAAATCGAGAATCTATATAAAATGTTTAGAGAAAATGCATCAATGTTATCAAAAACGAATTTCTTTTTTATAAGAAATATCCTATATTTCTGTGACGAAGAACCCATGAATCCAATATTTACTTTTGACAAACATGACAGAAATCGCTAACAATAGAGTTCAAAATGACCTAAATATTGATCGAAGTAACACCTTTATGTCTAACCTTTTTATATATTTACGGAAATTATGATGCATTAGCGCGTCATCTGTTAGGAAAATTCGAAACAATTGTAGACGCGTATGATTCGTTTAAAAATTAAACAATTTCTACTGTCCTTACTGCAATGGAAAGATTAATAGGAAGGCCTGGCTAATCAGTGGTGAACCCTTCCAGCGGTTTCGCCAGTTTAATCTACCATACCACGGTTATATAGCATTTTTAGATTTTCCTATAATAGTTTCGAATTTTCATTTACGGATAGAAAATATTTATTTATATTTTATATAAAAATTTGATGCATTTCATATTGTCCATGCATTTTTTCAGATTTATTATAATACACCCATAACATCTATTACATATATAAACACCAAGCTAGAATTTTCCTTGTAAAGTTTCATAGTTGGTTGCTGGAACGTTGGCTGATATATTTCCATTAAAGAAAAACTTAAGATGTCTATAAAAGTAAGGATACTTGTTTAGTGTTAATAAACGCCTAAACTAAGCGTTATTTATTGCCCGTCACGGCAAACTAGCGGACTCGGTTTGGTGACAAAGCAACTACACCAAATTTAGAAAATTCAGAGATCCCATTTGCAGATCATGGTTTCAGGCTAATAGCCCTCGTCTGTCCAGGGGGGGGGGGGGGGGCTCTGATTTCATGAGATCCCTATGGGTCTCACGAAGTCCTCAGAAACTTGCGCTTGATGATACTTACTTTAAGCGTTTATTCTTTTTTTGTTTATCCCTAGTATACATGGTACAGGCCATGATAATCATGGTGGGTAGAAGTAGGCGATTGCTTTTACTGTAAGTGCACCATATGTCTACACTTGTGAAAAACAGTTCGACTTTGCACTTACAAATGTGCCCGAGCCCCGTTTGGTTACTTGCACTCGCTGATGGGGTTGAACTTTTGCAAGAATCGGAGGCCATTGGAGCATTTGTTTTAATCAGAAAAAAGTGCTTAATGCGGGAATCGAACCCGGGTCGTAGCAGTCGAAAACCAACGGTTTCGACCATCCTTCCACCGACTCCCAAACGTTTATTATAACAGGAGAAAGGTCCTCTCTCTTTATTCCCGTAAAATATCTACCTAAAGCTTAAGATGATTACCTAGACATAGCTGTTGTGGAAAATGCATCAAATTATAGACCCACAGCAAAGAAGACGTTTTCCATCAGTGTCTACCGACATTACAAGCCAAGGCCATACAACCGGCTTGTCATTTTCCTTCTAGCGTCAAACCGGGAAGTATGGTTAGCAAATTGCCAACATATTGACAACAATTCACCCCAACAATACTTAAATAGTATGGAGGCACCAAAGAGGTTTATTACTATATATTTTATGGTACTATTGTTTTGTTTTTTCTTTATAGTTTTCCTTCAACCTGTTGAAGAGGAAATAGTTAAATTTATTTATGTTTGAGAGTGAAATTGCAATAAAATTTGAATGAATTATACTCTTGCAAGTGCGTGTAACAAACAAATTATTAAAAATTTACATGAAGAAGTAGATATATAAAATTGATGGTGTTTTATATGATGTTTGAAAGGAAGAAATGTGAGGAAAGATAGATTGAATTAATAGAGAACATAAACTAGGAGAAAAATTCTGCATCGATCTGAAAAATAGATACCTGATGATTGATAAGGATAAAAGATCCTGTAAAAAGAGCTCCAGCTGAAAAAATGAAGCTAACGAATTTGTAATGCCTGCTGAAGATCCATCAAAAAGTCTCTAGAAGAAGGACCAAAGAACTTAAAGAAGAAGACTTTAAATGGATATTCCTGAGAGAACCTATCTGGTAGGTCAATTTTTGTTGTGAATTGTTACTTAAAAATTGTGATAAAATGTTAAATATTTTATTATGTGTTTGAAAATTGAGCGCAATCTATATATTCATTTATTTTTAAAAAGGCTTATTTTGGATCATATATTTTATTTTCCAATATTTCGTATGGCAACACGCCAAACTTCTTCGGGGAACAAGATTATTTTGAGATACTCGCTTATCAATTCATGAGTATGTACAACTGTTGTAAAATTTATAATATCTACAATATTTTAAAAGGTTTTAGATATTTTAAATTCCATGGCAGATGTACATACTCGTGAATTGATAAGCGAGTATCTCAAAACAATCTTGTTCCCCGAAGAAGTTTGGCGAGTTGCCATACGATATATTGGAAAATAAAATATATGATCCAAAATAAGCATTTTAAAAATATTTTATTATCTATTTAAATATTTGATCCTCTTTATTGAATTGATTATTTTAAATTTCTGCATATTGATAAGCCTGTTGAACTTTTAACTTCTTTCTAATAACATTATTTTAACAATTCTTGAGTTGCCTTGGAGTTTGAAATATGTTACCCCTTGAGGGAAAAAAAACAGAAAATGCTAATTATGCTAAAAAGTTTGCTTTTATGGCTAGGAGATTAGAAATGAGAAATTGACATATTTCCGTATTACATATATGTAATTGTTCTGAAAATAGAGCAATCCATACTTAAATCATTAGATAGTAAAAAACTAAATTGACGCTAATATACTTTAAACAAATGCCACGGGTTTCTGGAGATGTGTTTCTTCTATATATTCTTCAATAAAAGAAACCCATATCCACAAACTTGTGGCATTTGTTTGATTGATATCCAGGAGATTTAAATCAATTGCTAATATACTTCCCCAGATAACATGGTTTGGATTTGTGTGCAGCTGGAGCTTCTTCTGAAATACCTCCAGTACCTGACTTCAACCTACCCTACTGCCCTACCAACAGCACAGGAAAAAAGAAGACCAACAGTGTATAATTCTAACAATACATCAACAAGAGATGCAACATACCAACTCACAGTTATCAACAGGATTGTACAAGACAGAGAGAATTTGAAAAATAACAATCATGTCAACCCGAAATCTCTAGAAGTTTGTAAAAATAAATATAAAAAAAAATAATCTTAAAATATTTCTCTCAATATCACAAGTATTCAAAATATGTATCTCTATATATAATTGCCTCATTTTGTCTGTCTGAAGCTCACGGATAGAATGCGCGCCCATTGGCTGCCGGCGAACACTTGATCTCCCTGCCCCCCTCTAGACAACCCTGTTATCAGCTGTGTGATACATACACCTGTCTATAGCGGCCATTCTAGACAACTGTTATCAGCTGTGTGATACATCCACCTGTTATACAGACCACCCTGTCTATAGCGGTCACTTTAGGCAACCCTGTAATCAGCAGTGTGTTACATCCACCTGTCTATACAGACCACTCTGTCTATAGCGGCCACTCTAGACAACCCTGTTATCAGCTGTGTGATACATACACCTGTCTATACAGACCACCCTGTCTATAGCGACCACTCTAGAAAACCCTGTTATCAGCTGTGTGATACATCCACCTGTCTATACAGACCACCCTGTATATAGCGGCCATTCTAGATAACCCTGTTATCAGCTGTGTGATACATACACCTGTCTATAGCGGCCACTCTAGACAACCCTGTTATCAGCTGTGTGATACATCCACCTGTCTATACAGACCACCCTGTCTATAGCGGTCACTTTCGGCAACCCTGTTATCATCAGTGTGTTACATTCACCTGTCTATACAGACCACCCTGTCTATAGCGGTCACTTTAGGCAACCCTGTTATCAGCAGTGTGATACATACACCTGTCTATACAGACCACCCTGTCTATAGCGACCACTCTAGACAACCCTGTTATCAGCTGTGTGATACATCCACCTGTCAATACAGACCACCCTGTCTATAGCGACCACTTTTAAAAACACACAGTTTGGAACGGGACGTTTCACAAGAGTGACATCCATGGCGCCAATTTATAATTGTAACGAATAGTATTTGAATTAAAACGTTTTTAAAATATATTCGCACTCGGGTAAAACCCGGGCGTTGCCCGGGCCATTCGTCTAGTAAATAATAATTTGATGCATTAGCGCGCCATCTGTTATCAAAATTCGAAACTATTATAGACGCGTATGATTCTTTTTAAAAATAAACAATTTCTACTGCCCTTACTGCAATGGAAAACTTAATGGGAGGACCTGGCTCATCAGTGGTGAACCCTCCCAGCGGTTTCGCCAGTATAATCTACCATACCGCTGTTATATAGCATTTTTCGAACTTCCTTTTATAGTGATACTGATGCTAGACTCTTTGAATGGGTATTTTATATGAACCATGGATATAAGCAGAATTACATACATTTATAAATATATAATTCGTACAAAAATAGTATTTATCATTAATTTGTTAATGTGATACTCCTGTTGACGGACTGAGAAGTTCGAAATCTTGAAAATAAAAAGTTTACACAAGAAATTTAGCGCTGGAAGCTTTATTTTATTATAAAAATGATTGAAGAGAAGTAATATTAAACAAGGTGTTCTCTTAATAAATGCCACACACTATTCAAATATATAATATTAATTTTAAACTATAAGCAGCAAACATAAATAAATTCCGAGAAAAAAGAAACTTATCCTCGGAATTTATTTATGTTTGCTGCTTATTATACACCAGAGGATTCCACCTTATAATTTTAAACTATATTCAAAAATATATTAAGAATTTTCAACACGTATTTTTTCCTAAACCTTACATTAATCTTTTCTTACACGTATTACAAAAATGTATTAGAATTCCTCAAAATGAAGTATGCCTCATAATTTTGTCTCTCTTCAAAGTGTTGATAAAGAGTTATTAGGAGCTATGTCTGGTGAATAGAAGGATTGAGATAATAATATTCTAATGTAGAGGAGAATTTTGCCAGGGTTATTGACTTATTGAAAAAACGAGATCATCTCTCCCGTCAAAATCGACGTCAAAACTAGCGACATCTATTTGCGTCTAGTTTTAAAGTCTGTTTTGACGGGAGAGAGGTGACCATTATTTTTATTTAAAAAATCTAATGCGCTTATTCAAAGAAACGGAAAAAAGTGGCCGGCTTTGCAGCAGACTGGCTTTTATAATGTTCAAGCCTGATTGGTTCACCTAGCTTTCTTAAAACCTAAAGGTTGACTTATTAAGGGATGGTTTGACCTTGTGGGGAAATGCTGAGTGTACAAAGCTACGTGTGTAGGTAAAAAACTAACGACTCAAATAATTATTTTCAACTTAGTATAATTCTTTCTTACTTTTTTACCTTGCCTCATCTCCTCTTATTGCTGACATGTTCTATCCTATTGGAAGAATGATTCAATAGTTCTCTATAAATTACCTTGATAATTTCTGATCCTTATTTTTGCCTCTATTATGTTAAAATGAAAAATATGTTTCAGCAACTCTGTGAAGAAAAGGAATATGTGTAGCACTTATGTTTATATATTAACTTATTAGATAATAAAAGGCATATATTGGATTTAAAAAAAATTATTTTGCCAATATTTCGGCTGGCTGAACGCCAACCTTTATCGAGGCATTACATTTTCATATACACAAACTCAGCGCCGCATAGTGTTATAATATCACAGTTGAAATCAATTAAAATACAGAGTAGGTGGGAGAAATTTGTGCATGAAAAAATTATTATAAAAAATGCAATCAAAAATGTAAAATATCTTAAAATATAAAAGGAAAAAAAGTTCTATCTTATATTTAAAAAAGTGTAATAAGTAAATATTGGCAAAATATTTTTTTTTTAAATCCAATATATGCCTTTTATTATCTAATGAATTAAGTATGGATTGCTCTATTTTCAAAACGATATTAACTTATTATTATTATTTTATTATATCCCTAGTAAACGTGGTACAGGCCATGATAATCATGGTGGGTAGAAGTTGACGACTGCTTTTACTGTAAGTGCACCACATGTCTACACACGTGGTAAGCAGTTCGACTTTTGCACTTACAAATGTGCCAGAGCCCCGTATGGTTATTTTCACTCGCTGGTGAGGTTGGAATTTTGCAAAAAATCGGGGCTATTTGCACATTTTTTTTTTAATTAGAAAAAAGTGCCCAATGTGGGATTCGAACCCGGGTCGTAGCGGTCGAAACCAAAGGTTTAAACCACCCTTCCACTTTGCTACAACATCGTGTTTTCTCCAGTAGAAGGGCGTCCGTGCCCGAAATCTAGAGATTAAAGATTTTAAAAAGAAAATTTTCCATGAAAACCTGATAATTTTACCTAAATATGATGCAAAGATTATAATCTTTGTATATAATTATTATAAAGAAAATAATTATTTTATTGAATTTCACATTATGTGCTGATATGATGATGATAATTCCGCGTTGCACTGTTAATATGATGATAATTTCACATTATGTGCTGATATTATGTGGGATTATAATTTCATATATTTCTCAACTTCTAAATTACAAAAATTTGGAAAATCAAATACCAAAAATAGGTGAAATACCAAATAAAAATAACGCAAGTAAAACATTTACGCTCAAAAATTCACGCATACATTTCTAGATAATGGCGAAAGGTGTCTAATGAAGCTAACAACAACAAAATTTATCACCTCAAGTATTTCCAAAGACAATTATGAAATCTCTAATAGGGAAATCTATTGTTGAAACAATCTGGTATCTAACAATGAGGAAAACTGCCTGGAGGCCGGCCACGTGGCTCTCAAAATTGTGCAGACGATAGCTATCAACCCTCTCGTCTGATAATTTAAATAGATTCATTAGCACGCCATCTGTAGTCACAAATGTGAACTACTTTAGCGCGATTGATTACTTTATCAAATTGGCGATCTCCCATCAAACTCTGCAGCGGTGGTAGAGGCGTCATGTACATATTCATTTTACATAGCATATATTTTATTGTATTTATTATTATTATTATTATCATCATCATTGAAAATTTTCATCTCTATTTGAATAGTGCGAACTGTGCACTTTTGCCTATATTTTGACGGGATGTCAATAAATCTATGTTATTTGTCATTTGTCTCTCTACTACTTAACATTACCAATGACGTTCCTCGATGGCTTACCGAGCGATTATTAACCTGGAGAAAGTGGTTATTTTACAGCGCGGGAGGTTGTGCGAACTCGCGTCTGTATGGATACATAGAAAGTATCTGCACCAAGGGGGAGGATCGGCCTTTCTGGCGGAGGGAGTGAAGGGTTCGGTGGCCGCCACGTAGAGAATGACGCTACGTCCCTAAGCGTCGTTCCGGCGAGGCGGCCCGAGAGCGGTGGCAACTGAACAAAACACACCTGGTTGATACTGACAGTAGTATTGTCTCAAAGATTAAGCTATACATGTCTAAGTACACATTCTAGCAAGGCGAAACCGGCTCATCATATCAGTTATATGGTTATTTAGATCGTACACATTTACTTGAATTAACTGTGGTAATTCTTCATCTACTGAAAAAGTAAAAATATGGCATTCAGCAAACCGAAATTTTAGCAAATAAATCATTTAAAAATTTAAGGTATATATACGAGTATAATCGAGACAATGTATTTTTAACAATTAACATAATTTTATTGATAACAATACATGCAAAAGTGAACAGTCTGCACGCTATGGATGAATATGTACATGGTACCACCACTGCAGAGCTTGGTGGAGAATCACCAGCGGGTCTCCAGCGACACCACGTATTCGAGATCTACGAAGAAAAAGTAGATCGCGAGCTTCGGCAATATGTTTATGGTAATATAGATAGCTAGCATTTTTTTTTTATAAAAAAAGAAGCCAATTTTGAGAAATCTTTTTTTTTTTCTATATTGTGTGTAAGTGAATTTTGTCCAATAATAGGCTATTTTGCACATTCCCTTTGTTCCGCATAGGTTTTCCCAATATTTTACATATTCAGGTGACACTTTAACACCGTATATAATCAAGTTGGATTGAATGACTGCTATAGTTTAAAGTTCGGAAAAATGCTAATTGTTACAATAACAGGTTAGTTTATATATGATTTGATCATAAGATATTATTGGTATTACAAATAGGATTCGGAATGTTGATCCATTGGCCAATCTTTAGCTCAGAGAGAGGCACTAATACTCAATATTCTATAGCCAATATAAATTAGCGGGTGTGTGGGGGTAATATTATATATATTGTCGCGGAGATAAATAAAACAAGTGCAAATTAGAAAATAATTGATTTATTAAAAGGAGGTATTTACTTTTTAGTTCTCCAATAAAATTATAGCGAGAGAGAGAGTCGAAATATTAGGCGTACAAATAAGTTTTGAGGGATTTTTTTATAAATTCGAAGCTTTATTCAGAGAAATCAGTACAATATATTTCATTTAGGTATTGTCCATCTTTAGCTACGACTTTTTCGCATCTTTCAGGCAGCATACGGATTCCGTGTCGAAAAAATTCCTCGTCTTTTGAGGCGATCCAAACATCGACCCAATTTTTCGCCTCTTCGTAAGAAGTAAAGTGCTGCTTGGCCAGGCCATGTGTCATCGAACGGAACATGTGGTAGTCTGAAGGAGCAATGTCTGTTGAATACGGCGGGTGGAGTAGGACATCCCATTGAAACGCCTCCAAAGTCTCCTTGACAACTTTTGCAACATGTGGCCGAGCGTTTTCGTGCTGATAAATCACCTTGTCATGTATTTTGGCATATAGTGGGCGTTTGATCTTCAATGCTCGGCTTAATCGCATCAATTGTTGTTGGTAACGTTCTCCAGTGATGGTTTCGTTAGGCTGAAGTAGCTCATAGTAGATCACTCCGAGCTGATCCCACCAGATGCACAGCATTAGCTTCTTGTCATGAATATTCGGTTTGGCCGTTGAAGTTGATGCATGACTGGGCTTATCCCACGATTTTCTGCGCTTTTGGTTGTCGTAGAAAATCCACCTTTCGTCCCCCGTCACGATTCGATGCAAAAAAAACCCTTCCGATTTTGTCTTTTGAGCAGTAGTTCGCACGTGCAAATACGGCGCTCGATGTTTCCTGGCTTGGGTTCATATGGAACCTAATTTCCTTGTTTTTGCACCATACCCATGACCTTGAGACGGTTCGAAATCGCTTTTTGAGTCACTCCCAAGGTTTCAGCGAGCTCCTCTTGAGTTTAGCTTGAATCTTCGTCCAATAAAGCCTCCAACTCAGCGTCTTCGAACTTTATTGGCCTCCCTCCGCGTTCTTTGTCTCTGGTGTCAAAATCGACACTTTTGAAACGCCGAAACCAGTACTCACATGCTTTTATTGATAGAGCATGTTCCCCATACAGTTCCCCTGTATGCCTCACACAGCAATCGATGTCCATCAGCTGCACTTTTCTTCAAATTAAAACAAAAAAGCAGCGCTTCCCGCAAATTGTGTTTTGTTGGCACAAAGTTGACATGGTTAGAGCACCAAAATTTTTTTCCTTACACTTGAGTGAAAAGACTCCTTGTGATTTTTTGGGGAAATGATGAAACTTTAACATGAAACCTTACACACAAGGTCCGATGCTATTTATATAATATATGTTGTGGCTTCTTTAGCAAATCCCTCAAAACCTATTTGTACTCCCAATAATATAACAATTTATCCCAATATAGAATAATAATAATTAGTGTTCAGCCACCGAGGCGTCTGCCGATAAGGATTCCGAGAACCTCTCACACCTGTGGTCGTCCTCCCTAACGGAGTCTAACGAAGATTGCCAGACGTCCCATGAAGCTTCCTGGGACCAGGGTTGTAGATCTACTCGACAATATATACATTGTAACGTAGACGACATGGCCGAGATTCCAGAGTAAAGTTGGGAAAAGAGAGATGGACTCTAGCGGCCCCCGCTGCCATGTGGCAGGCGCTAAAAGCAGCATTCCTGTGTGGGGGAGGACAGATTCTGGTTAATCTGCGGCAAGGAGAAGACGTGGCAACTTGCCTCCGGGCGTGTGGATGATCCTACAAGACGGTGCCTGGAGAGACTGACATCGGAGCGACCTACAAGGCGGTGTGGGCCAGGCTACATGTGTACAGTGTGGAGCGGAACGCTTCACAAGAGGATATCCACGGCGCCAAGGATTCTTCTGACGGGGAGGTTGAAAGCAAGTCCCACTATTGTATTCCTTCTGTTAATTTAGATACAATAAAGCGCTAACTTTAGCTGCGATTCCTTCTAACTCACAAGTGTTCCTTGGTGGCATCCTGAGTAGACAAAGTACATGAATAGCCTCTGGGTTCGACGTAACAATATATATCATTCTCCCTGTGTAATTTCAAATAAAAATTCATTTTAGACAGTATTTATAGATTATTTAGATATTAGGAGTATTTATTGTGTTTATAATTCAATATAATGCGGCTTATGATTGTCAAACGTCGTTTTATTGTGTTTATTATAGGAATCTGATGCTTAACCATCTCATTCTGTCATGGGAAGTGTAACGACGCGAAGAGAATAGTTAATGTCGACACATTATTAGATTTGGTTGTTCTTGGAATTTCTTCCGGGTTTTAATGCCCTATATTGATAGCATTGTGCTCTTCCACAAATAATTCACAAAAGGACATTTAGAGAGAGAGATTCACAAATTCAGCATAAGGCAGTAACACGCCATATATATATATAAGACATAAAACCATTTTAGCGCAAATATTCATTTTACAAATTCTATATTGTGCTTATTTGTATTCAGGTTTTATTGTCCCTCTCTATTTTGAGCGGCATACTACCCACTTTCGGACATTTTGGCTGATCCAACGCGTGGTTACCTCCCGAAGTTTATCAAAGAGGTCAATTTTAAAGTTTCTGAAGCGTACAATCATAGATGAGCAAATTGTCGCGATGAAAAATAATTAAATAGACTTCCGAATTACTTTAAATATTTATTCAATTAGTTATAGGAAAGTTTTTAAATATAAAATAAAGGTTACTATGTACATGAGCCAAATCGAT
>CP092866.1:47738564-47757772 GCA_030710605.1 Cordylochernes scorpioides
TCTAAATGGGATCTCTGAATTTTCTCAAGTTGGTGTAGTTGCTTTGTCATCAATCCGAGTCCGCTACTTTGCCGTGACGGTCAATAAATAACACTTAGGTTAAGCTATACGTTTATTAACACTAAACAAGTGTCCTTACTCGTATAGACATCTTAAGATTTATTTGAATGGAAATATATCAGCCAACGTTCCAACAACCAACTATGAAACTTGACAAAGAAAATACTAGCTTGGTGTTTATATATGCAATAGAAGTTATGGGTGTATTATAATAAATCTGAAAAAATGCATGGACAATATGAAATGCATCAAATTTTTATATAAAATATAAATAAATATTTTCTATCCGTAAATGAAAATTCGAAACTATTATAGGAAAATCTAAAAATGCTATATAACCGTGGTATGGTAGATTAAACTGGCGAAACCGCTGGAAGGGTTCACCACTGATTAACCAGGCCTTCCTATTAATCTTTCCATTGCAGTAAGAACAGTAGAAATTGTTTAATTTTTAAACGAATCATACGCGTCTACAATTGTTTCGAATTTTCCTAACAGATGACGCGCTAATGCATCATAATTTCCGTAAATATATAAAAAGGTTAGACACACAAAGTGCCACTTCAATCAATATTTAGGTCATTTTGAACTCTATTGTTAGCGATTTCTGTCACGTTTTTCAAAAGTAAATGTTGGATTCATGGGTTCTTCGTCGCAGAATTATAGGATATTTCTTATAAAAAAAGAAACTAGTTTTTGAAATCACTGATGCATTTTATCTGACATTTTATATAGATTCTCGATATCAGCGAGTGAAGGTAACCAAACGGGGCTCTGGCACATTAGTAAGTGTAAAATCGAACTGCTTTTTACATGTGTAGACATGTGATGCACTTACAGTAAAAGCAGTCGCCTACTTCTACCCACTATGATTATCATGGCCTGTACCACGTGTACTAGGGATAAATAAAAAAGGCCATTAGCTTATCTAATTATAGAATAGTCTTAAAGCACGTCCATCCTGAGCCGAAAGTTATAATGGTAAATAAATGATCGTGATTTCTCCTTAAGAAAAAAAAAAGGGTTTTAATGCCTGAAAGCAATATAGAGATTTTTAAATCAAATTCTTAAAAAGAAATTTATCCTTGGAATCTTTATGTCTTCACCATAATAACTAATCTAGTAACTATCATGCAGCTTGAGGAACTACACTACTATGCGATTTGATTTACATCAATGTAAATAATTAATAAGTTACATTAGAATATAACTCATTGTAAATAGCTCAACTTGATCAACTTTCTCTCTCCACGATGCTAATTATTACAGATAACTTCATTAAATCAACTTCAATCATTGCTTAACATATTGTAAATAACTACCTTGCGATTTCTTCTATCTGCTCATGTTGTTGCTTATTTGTTTAATGTATATGTTTATTCAAGCTCTTTTTCTTAGTTGTTTATTTTCTTTTTGATAATTCTGTTACCTACTCTACTACAATATGAATTATTGTAAATAGTTTCACGAGCAATTATCCAGATCGGATATAGCGTGTCTTGTTTGCAACTGGTAATAAATAAATAATAACTAAAACTCGTTAATAAAATAATACTTTGTTTGGTTGTCGTTCTTGATTCCTTCTTAGAACGAGCATATTCTTCTATTCACAACCGATTACCGCCTTTTCCACTCCATGGCAAACCATATGAGAGGCACTACCTTCGATGATGAAGAGAACCTCAAAACCTGGCTCAACAACTTCTTCGACACCAGACCGGGCAATTTTTGGCGGAACGACATCAACAAACTTGTTGAACGTTGGGAGGATGTCGTAAATAATAACGGAGAATACATAATTGATTAATTAATTGTTATAAATAAAATTGTCGAATAAAACCGAACAAACTTTCTTTACAACCCAATATATATGTGTGTGTGTGAAAAATAATGAAAAATAAAAAGGCATCTGCTTATTGTGCAACTGAATGTTGCTGATGGATTGCGCTCGTTCTCGTTGATTTTTAATTATTCCATAATTGGCCAAATACGATGAGGAGATTCCTTTTCTTTTTAATAATTTATGCACCTTATCCCTGTAAAATTTCACCTTTGTACTATATTTTCACATTGTTTCGCGTTCTCACGCAATTCTGGCATTAACTACCCGTTTCATGATTTTTTTCAGGATGCCTGAATAACCAGTTTTTTGGTCGTTGAGGTACAGCCTGCACCACACTGACGGGGGCCAACAGCCGAAACACGTACGTGGTTAGCTTTTCTTGATTAATCAAGAATGGGTATAAGGCCAATTCTTGGAATAAGTAAAAATCAATGAATAGTTGATATTTATTCCGATAGATGGCTCAAGCCATCAGCAACTTTCAGTTACAGGATAAGGAGATGTGCATTTTATATAATATAAATATATATACGGAGGTAAAATCCTGCCAGGTAGGGTGTCTATGTGGGACGAAAACCTGATTCGTCTGTATTAATAATTATAAGGATATATGAATTTATAGCTCTGAATTTAAAAAGGCCATTTGAAATTTGATTTAAAAAAAAAAAGACTTTTATTATACCTACACAAGAGGAAAACTCTGCCATTTCCCGAATTATTATTCAAATTTTTTTAAATTTAATTTTCCTGTTTCAAAATAACTTTATTAGGTACCGCTGACAAAAAGAGCAACCTATCTTATGTTATTTACAATGAAAAATATGAACAGGTTCTAACAGAAAAAAAAGTGGCCAATGCGGGGTTCGATCCCTGTTCATTACTGTCTGAAACCCACAATTATACCGCCAGCCACCGACTTCTTTGTTTAATTTTGAAGTATTTTACTTTCTATAAAGAAATTTTATTTCTATTTATTAAAAAGTTTATAAAACATATAACTATAAAAGGTATAAACTATTTTTGATAGATGGTGCAAGCTATCAGCAACTTTCAATTACACGATAAGAAGATGCCTTTTTCTTTATTTATGCACCTTATCCCAGTACAATGTCACATTTGTACTATTTTTTCACATTGTTTCGCGGTCTCACGCAATTCTGGTCTTAACTACCCGTTTCATAATTTTTCAGGATGCTTGAATGCCTAGATTAATCAAGAATGGGTATTTAGCCAATTCTGGAATAATTAAAAATCAACGAATAGTTGATATTTAATCCGATAGATGGCACAAGCAAATTTTAATTGCACGCTCAGGAGAGATGCCTTTTTAAATACATAATTATACATTTAATTTATGTCATGTTTGTAACTACACTCTAACACCACCGGTCGTTAATCAGGAACTGTAATATTGGACTAAAGGTGGTAATGGTTACGTATTATCCCTTAGGTATATTTAGACAGGTGTCAAGAACAACCTAGGATGGTGTCACATCTTGTTTAATTGGAAGAATCGGTGGACGAGTAGGTAACACCCTCGATTCCCGACAGTCATGAACCGGGATTGAATCCCGCGTTAACATCTTGTTTAATATGTGAATAACCTTCACATATTATTCATTGTTTCAATTATCATAAACTAGGTTGCTCTTTTCAAGCGGTACCTAATAAAGTGATTTTGGAACAAGATGTTTAATTGGAATATTTTATATAATAACACTCATCAACCTTGTGTAGTAAGATTTTACTATACCACGTTTCGGGGTCCCACTCTCACTTTTTTTAAGGTAAAACTTTAACAATAAGTAGTAACTTCTTTTTTATTATGTGAACAAAGGCGATCTTTCGAACAAAGACGTATTTTTACTGGCTTACCAATGCTATAAGAGTAAATAAGACTATAAGATCAATATTTTATAAACAGTCGATATTACCTCTCATATCTTTAATAAAACAGTAGAAGATAGTTTCTTTGTTCGAAAACCAGCATTTTTTCGCAATAAAATTACTATTTTTTTATTCTAAATTTTAATAAAATCAATAACAATTTTAAACATAATTGAACTCTACTTTTTTTCTGAAATTCAGTCGAACTTGGATAATTGAAAGTCTACGGGATCAAAATTGATTTCGAAATATCCAAAAATTCGAATTAAAAACGTTTTGAATAAAGAGTTAAGAGTCTAGGGACCAAGATAAATAATGCGAATTGAAGAATTTTTGAAATTAAAGATGTTTGAATTATCCGGAATCGAATCCCGCGTTAACATTTCGTTCAATATGTGAATAACCTTCACATATTATTCATTGAAAAACAATAAAAAAAAATAAAAGATAAGTGGGTCAGGTGTTGATATTAAAAATAAAGAAGGCATCTCCTGACCACAAGCACATGTGCTTTTTAGATGGAAGAGCGCCATCTAGTGAAGTAAAAATAAACTAAACGTTTATTTAGCTTACTTCGAGATATTTGGCCAACCCATATTTTTTAATATTATTCATTGTTGCAAATATCATAAACTAGGTTGTTCTTTTTGAGCGGTACCTAATAAAGTGATTTTGGAACAAGATATAACTGTGATGAATAAAAAATTTTAATTTCATCGATAGATGTATTGATAAGTTAATGATGACATTAGCAAATTTACTTAAAACAAGTTTAAAATGTGCTCCCATGAAAACTTCAGTTAATAAAATGTTAAAAGTTTGAGAAGTGTTATCATTATATAGTTGGCTCTCGCCTTGTAACTGGCTGGACAAAAGAATGTGACAATACTAAAGTGATGATCAGATACACTTGCCTCCTATACATAGACAGAACGTTGTAAACAAGGATAGAAAGAATATATAATTAATTTAACAGCCTTGATGGTGATTTTCCTCCTTTGACCTCATCATCGGTTCTTTTCCTGCTTGTTGATGAGGAAAATTTCGATTTGATGATAATGGAATTAAAATGAAGAACTATTATAATGTTTATGTGAATTTTACTCTTAGGAAATGTCTTTGTTTTTCCTTTTTGGTGCGAGGTAGTTGTAAATAAGAACTATAGTGAGTAGAGGATGAGTGAGAGCTATGGATGTTTGTATTTTGATCATAATAAATGTCTTTATTGTAGTATGGGTGTATACATGTAGTATGTGGAAAAGTGTTATTATTGGTGTATATACCAGACCATTATCATAATAGTAAGTAGAGGAGTGTGTGATTATTGGTAATTTAATGGCAACACAAAGATGTAGTATTATATTAACAGTAGGTTGTAGGCATATATTTGCTTGAGAAATGGAAACATTATAAAACACGGATGTTTCTTTTTTAACACAAAACAAACTCTTCTAATGTCCTTAATGCGATGAAAAAATATATTGGGAGGGCTTGGCTCATCAGTGGTGATCGCAATAAGGACTGTAGAAGTTTGTTTTGTCTTTGAAAAAATAAACATTCGTGTTTTATAATGTTTCCAATTCTTATGTATATATGGCACGTTATGGCCTTGTATATATTTGTTTGCAGTATAAGTGTAATTCATAGGTCTACATATCTAGTACTAAGTTATATTGGACTGCAATGTTAGTATACCACATTTACATTGGTATAATAAGGGTATATTCATGGTAGGAGGAGATTAATATGGATGCTTATGCTTTAAGTACACAATAAGACTAACTATAATCGAATTCATTAAATATAAAGTATACATTCCAATATGAATATTATTTTAACAAGATATCCCGATAGTTTCATATATTTGGATTATTATCAAATTTATTTTTTAATATAAATCAAAACGTAAATCTACAAAATAAATTTCTGAATTGATCATAAAAGAGAATTGATCAATGATTCTAGTTGAAAAAAAAAGTCTAACTATACAATAAGCCCAAGTCGAACTTAGAAGATATCTGTCTTTCTTGAACTCTTCAGTATTTCAGCTGTCCGAGACGCCATACTACTGAAAGACCAACCAAGAACATCAACTTACTCGATAGTGTTCCATTCATTCCCAGTTGAAAGAAACACCTTCTTGTGGGACTTGCTATATAGCCTGATCTCTCCATACCATTCAACTTAGTTACCTTGATCCCAGAAATTTCACTTCCCTGATTCGTTGTAACCCCGATCTCAACATACCCATTGTCATAATCCTAACATTTCAACTGTCATAACATATGTCCAAAAGCCATCAATTCTATAGTCATTATATTAGCTTACTAGATCATTACGTTTTGGAAAATTCAATTTCCTTTCCTATTGCAGAAAATGTTGACACAACTCTCTTCTATTTTTAGCTTTTATTACAACGCCCGCTATCGATCTTCTAGCATTGAAAACTATCTGAAAACTTATGTATCATTGTTTCTAATAGCTTTTTCTCTCGATACAATAGGAATTTTCCATTTACGTCAGAGTTCCTAAAGCCTGTTTCGCCGAGATGTGGTCTTATCTGACCATCTTCCAATTCGTACTTGATTTCATGGCCTCACATCTCTGAGGTGGAATCTCCATGTCTGGAGAAGAGATTCACATCCTTTACTATATCAGAATTCCACGACGTCATAATTTCTTTTAGCTGGCGTAAACTCAAGTGACATGGGCGAAGTAGACAGTCAAATTTTTCCACACCACCTCTACAAGATATCTGTAGAGCGCTCTGCCATCTAAAAAGCATATGTGGTTTTGGGCAGGATATGCCTTCATTATTTTTAATATCAACTCCTGACCGAGGTGTCCTATGACCTGTTTATTATTGAATCCGAGGTGGGTTCAGTTTTATTGGGTCCAATGGCACTGTGTATAGAGGTGCTCTATATCATCCTGAACCTACAGGTAACGTGGGTTCTTGAAGATCCTTCGGTTCATGACCAGAACTCTACGCAGTCTTATTCCACTCCTCTACTAAAGCGAAGACCATTGGGCCCATTCGGAAATTATTCATTCCCGTCAATTTGATTGTTTATAAAAAATTTCTCATATGTATATTAAAAATAAATAGCGTCGAATAACTCCATCCTAAACATTCAAAGCGCGTTCTGTTTTGTTGCTTATGTTGTTTTAAACAGGCCTGGAAAATCGTCCTATGTATTAAATAGAAATAGCGCTGATTATATCCATTCTAGGCGCTATGCTCTGTTGGCTCTTGTTTTTATAAAAATCGCTAAAGTACGACAGACAGGCTTCCATCGGCTCAGTCTTCGTTGATGCCACTGCAAGCTGCCAACCAGACCTTCCATTGGAAGATCAACAGATTGGAAGTCCGTGAGATGTCCTATGACCTGCTTATTATTGAATCCGGGGTGGGTTCAGTTTTATTGGGTCCAATGACACTAGGTATTGTGTATAGAGGTGCTCTATATCATCCTAAGCCTACAGATAAGGGGGAGTTCTTGAAGATCCTTCGGTTCACTTCCAGAACTCTACGCAGTCTTATTCCATTCCTCTGGCAAAGCGAAGACCATTGGGCCCATTCGGAAATTATTCATTCTCGTCAATTTGATTGTTTATAAAAACTTTATTATTATTCGTTTAACTGAATAAAAAGGCTCTAGAGAAGTGATTTTAGAAGATATGCAATCAGTCATGTTGAATTATTACTTCCCTATTACTTCACATTTTACTAGAGATGGACATCCAGGACCCGAAGCCCCCCGAGTCCACCAAGGAGACCCCGGAGTTTGTCAACCCCTACGAGGACCACGACTGTCCCTGCGAGATGTGCGGCTATGGGGACTATTAGAAGCCGACATCCATGTAGTCACAGTGTGTTTCCACATGTGGGAGATAGCAAATAAAGTATTTTAGACCATGTTGAATTATCGGGGGGGGAAGCCACCAACTTAAAATTCTAAATATTTCCGTGAAACCTTTCGAAAAAAATCCGTACTAGATTATCTCAAGTAAGAGAAATATATATTTCCCTAAAACTTTCTTTAAAAATATTCATAGTAAATTGTATCAAGTATAAGAGAAATATGGATTACCTTAAAACTTTAAAGAAACAATCAATGGTAGATCGTGTTTCAAGCAAGAAGAAAAACTTTATATTCAGATTATTATAACTATCATAAAACAATCCCTGGTAGATTCACTATAGCTAGAGAAATATATAAAAGGTGTTCTGATAAAGTACTGTGTTTGAAAATTGTTTTCTTTCCAGAATATTCTATTAATAGAGTTAACAATGATGTGCAGATCCATTAGAGATGGCAATGGGACATCAGGACAAAATGTTAATAAGGAAAGATTATGTCATTTATATTTTATATAACATGGATTGATTTCCCAATCTTAGTTAGGTAATAGATTATATAAATATGTCGAGTTTGAAAATATTTTTCATATTTATATAATTATCTTATGTGCAGTTTTAAGATGATATCTGAATCTATATAAAAAGTTATCAAAATGAACGCATATTAGACTAGAAGACTAGAAACCATTTAACGATATTCTTTTCCAAATATATTCACAGAGATCCCTCAACTGATTGCCATTATAGAAATAATACGGCCAAAAAAACCGGAATTCATTGTTAAAAGTTATTCAAAATAAAAAATATTAACCATTTCGATCTTTTTATTGTGATTTAAGCAAGCTTTGGAGCAACGACGCTCTTCTTTGGCTTAACAATGTCAAATGGAGAAATAGAAACAGTTTGTAAAAACAAATGTTCACCTACACACGAGAGGGCGTGTATAACAAAATTAAAACTTTAAAAGCCCTCTAAAACACTCAATTACCCCATGTAGAGGGCTTTTAAATTCTGATTTCGTTATGCATGCCCATACATGTGAAAGTGAACATTTGTTTTTACATACAGTTTGTATTTCTCCATTTGACATTGTTAGGCCATTAGAAGAGCGCCGTTTCTTGAAAAAAAAAGCTCTCTTATTCACAATCAAAAGATATGTACCATTATTTTTTTTATATTCTTTATTTAAAACGGAGGCGAGCTACCGACCTTCCAGTCTTCAACAACGTACATATTGCACCAGAATATGTAAAATATTTATTTATAGACTATAATTTATATATTTTGCTACTCTGAAAATTTCACTCCTTGCGCCTCTTTTATTTTATGTAAATATGGCAATATTCAGACAGACTATGCAAAGGTATTGAAAGAGGACCCAACTCTTCCCCATTGCCAAGATGTACCAGCAAATTTTACAATTTTAAAGTGCGCTTTGACTCCATCTATTGCAATGCGAATAACCCTGTATTTTGCTAAAGGCCGTGATAATATCATGGAATCGAAATTATTTCGTTTCAAATCTTTATTTCGGTTCAGCTATGCAGTAAAAAGTTAAATGATCTGGCTTCACTTCAACCACATATTAATATTACGCCTGCTATACTGTAAAACCTGTCTTGGGAGCTTCCATTTGGTTTCAAGCATGAATGTACTCACAAGAGAGGTTGACCTCTAAGACAGGGGTTGAAAATATTGGTTACAATGAACCATACTATTATTTCTTATTCAAATTCAATGATGTTCTTAATATAGGATATTCATGAGTCGATGGACGAGCGGGTAACACCCTCGATTCCCGAGATCCGTGAACTGGAATTGAATCCCGCGTTAACATTTTGTTTAATATTTGAATAACCTTCACATATTTTGCAAATATCATAAACTAGGTTTCTCTTTTTGAGCGGTACCTAATAAAGTGATATTAGAACAAGAATATAGGATAATTCAACACATTTAGTATTTAGAGGCAAACAAATTCAGAATTGAATCTACTTATATAATTGCCTTATTCTGTCTGTGTGAAGTTCACGGATGGATTTTGGTCAGAATGGATAAAATAAAAAAAAGTGTCAAGGGATGGGAATCGAACCCACGACCTTCCGCTTACCGGGAAGATGCCATGACCACTAGGCCACATGACCACAATTTATAATTGTAACAAATAGTATTTGAATCAAAACATTCAATCGGGTAAAACACGGGCGTTGCCCGGGTCATTCGGCTAGTAAGTTAGATAGAGCTTGATACCTGAAAAGGCCAAATTAATGGAAAAACAAATGGTTCTCACTAAAAATAGACTCCCAAAACAGGTTTTAATATATTTTGAAATATATATGTCGCACGACGGCTAATGTTTTAGTTTCAATCTCCGTCGTCGAAAATATATAATATTGTCGCAAAGTATGTATTATTTTATTAACAGAGTGTCGTTTTTGATGCTTATATTTTGCTACTCTGTACACTTCCCTCTCTTTGCCTATCTTTTGTTTACCATTCATAGTTTGTTCTTGCCTGAAATAAATTGTTTTGCCTCATCCCGAAGTTAGTCTTCCCTAATTTTCCACGTGGCACTATATATTTCCTTTAAAATGTGTGCGAAAATTTAAAATACATACAAATACATTACATACCATACTTGTACATTGTATTTCAATAATAAAGAGAAAAAAATAAAAATAGATTTCTAATTGTATATCTATTTAAGTCTCAAAATAATAAGGAAAAGAAAAAGTTAAACGGGAAATCAACTGGTTAAGAGAATATTGTTAATATAGACAATTAGACCCATCACGCCGAGTGGATTGTGATTGTATCTCTGACGTACGTACAGGCTTGACGTCTTTGGAGGCTTTCCTCAATTTTATCCATACCGGTTTTTTTGACAAAAAGATGTACAGATAGTTTATTGCCCATATAGCTCTACTACAAATCTTGTGAAATTTTATGGAGGTTAGAAGAAGTAAGAGCCTACGGATGGTATTCATTTACCAATAGATACATCTCTACACTTTAAAATGCATTAAAACAAGGATTTTTCTTAAGAAGTGCCTCTTTTGTTATATTAGAGATTATATATTGAGGTAAAATTATTTGGTTCTCAATTTGGATCAGGTGGATAATTTAAGAAAAAAGACATTTCCTGATCGTGCAACTAAAAGTTGCTGATGGCTTGCGCCATCTATCGGAATAAATATCAACTATTCGTTGATTTTTAATTATTCCAGAATTGGCCAAATACCGTTTCTTGATTAATCAAGGAAAGCTAACCACGCACGCGTTTCGGGCTGTTGTCCTTTCGGCCTAAATACCTGTTTCATGGTTTTTCAAGATGCCCCAAATTGGTCGTTGAGGTACAGCTTGCACCACGCTGACGAGAGCCAACAGCCCGAAACGCGTACGTGGTTAGCTTTTCTTGATTAATCAAGAATGGGTATTTGGCCAATTCTGAAATAATTAAAAATCAACGATTAGTTTATATTTATTCCGATAGATGGCGCAAGCCATCAGAAACTTTTAGTTGCACAATCAGGAAATGCTTTTTTTCTTTTCACAAGCCGCATTATATTATAAAATAAGTATTCAATATTATCATAAATATACGTATATTATATATATGCATTCACAATATTAATCCTCTTGCAAGATTGGATTGAATGATTATGGATGTTGTCTTTTCAAGTTATATAACATTATGTGTCCATTACCAACTATTCCACCCTTCACTTACATAATACGGCCCAAGTTGACGACGTAACGGTCTACGCTACGGTTGGAAGATCCCAGACAATTATTTGGTAACACACACCTAGTAATTAGGGGAAGTACATTTCAAATGTTATCAACCTTAATTTACCTGTTGTTTCCTCGGGATTACAATATCTGTGGCCTTAATGGAAACTGAGATATCCGGAATGGTTTTGTCATAGATACTATGATGGTATGACGTATGCACGAAGGAACGTGTGGCCATTGGACATGCGTCGGACCTAGAGGCTGTTGTTGGGTGCTGCGCTGCCTGGAGTACAGGAACTCCATCTATGCTTCCTTTCTTCCTGTGGTGAATCTGTATAAGACCGTTGGTCTTAATGAAGCTTTGTGTGTGATACTATGATAATTATTGGAACTCTATTTGAAACGTTTGTTTGACATTTTATATGTGTATTGAAGGAGATGACAGTATACACAGTGTCGACTTCAGACTACCATAACTCTGCCTTTGCCGGTCCCAAGCCCGGATGAAAAGAAAGAGGGGGAGCAGTAACAAGCTCGCTAAAAAACCTGGGCTCAGCTGGCCGGACTGATAGTACGCTGTAAGAGTTCTTGATCCAGGGATACAGGATGAGCAGTGTTTGCACTCAATGTTAGGAGCGGCTGCACATGGCGTCTGTTCCTCATGTCAGAGGCGGTCATTTATTTTGGAGCTAAGTCGGCCTGCTACTGAGTAATAGTGCTCCCAGTCTTAATGACGAAGGCAGACACATTCTACTTCACCAAAGGAGATAAGAAAGAAAAAGAAGACTACAATGGCAAGGAATCTCGACCTTCTATTTGTAAAATAATATTTCAAAGATTCCTGATTTGAACAAATCCAACCAGTTAGTATAAATGTGAAGACAAACCGTTTTCTACATATTGTGTACCTACGATAAAACCCGTCTCAATTCCCTACTCACCATGATTGTCATGGTATGTAAAATGTTTACTTGACTTAAGAAATAAAAAATATATATTAATGAGAATAATCACACTGTGTGTATACATGATTTATTTTATAGGAAAAGGTATATACTGACAGTTCGAATTCGCATTTAAAAATAAGAGTCTCTATTTATGAGAACAAATATCAAATAAACGTTGATTTATTTTTATTTCGGAGTATTGGCTCACAATGCCCTTTCTTGATTGATCAAGAGAAGTTGACCTCACGCAAACACACACACGTACGTATTTCAGGCTGTTGGCCTTCGTCAGCGTAGTGCAGGTTGTAAATTATCGAACTTCAAAAGAGAATCTATAGACCCTGAAAGGGCTCCTAATCCAGGGATACCTGATGAGCAGCGTTTGTACTCCATGTTAGGAGCGGCTGCACATGACGTCTGTTCCTCATGTTAGAGGCGGCCATTTCTTTTGGAGCTAAGTCGGCCTGCTACTGAGTAATGCTCCCAGTCTTAATGACAAAGGCAGACACATTCTACTTCACCCAGTCATGATGGTTGTCAAGTTTCAAGCTTAATACCCTAATATTAATTGAGTGGAGATAAGAAAGAAGAAGAAGAAAAGAGATTCTGAACGTTTCTTTCTGAAAGAAAATTTTGTAATTGAGATATCCGTTATTTCACTGGGGGTGTTCATTTTTGTGGCCTTATAAGAGTTGGAGCTCTTTGTCTTCCCTACCAGGAGTAATCCTATGGTCCACCATGGCTTAAGAGTACATTATTTTCTGTGTTCTACAGATGGGGTGTCACAGCCTAAGTATACCAACACCTCTCTACAATAGGCACCTTGGAGAAATGGTATTGACTCGGTTTCTATGTTTCAAATTTCGCCCATTCCCCCTCATCATATGGCTGTACCATGTGTTCTAGAGTTGATATTGGACTGGGAAATGACGTACGCTTACAAAAGAGCCTCCTAAAATATGAATATAAAACTAATTGTGTATGTGTGAGAAGCGCTATTATTTTAGTTTCACAAACCATCTCTTGGTCTTGTTAGTTAGCAATAGGTCTTAAAGTAGAACTTTAACCACCAGTGTGTTTCATTAAAACTCCTAATCTCTATTCGAGGCTATATCACATTAAAGGTTATGTGAACCATTTAATCCAGTCTCATTTTTGATTTTAAGAGGGTGGTCGCTCAAGGGGGTGGGCGTCCATAGATAGGCCGCTTACGGGAGGTTTTTCTGTCAATAAGAGTCGTATAACCCGAGAAGCAAAGACTTCGTCCTTGTGGTATTCTATTGGTTAAGGAATGTTACACGACCACGGTTATGCCTCGTTTTTTATTGGCCCTTAAAAGAAGGTAATGATTACTTTACCAGACGTATTGCTAAACACACGCTATAAACCTCATTTCCTTTTGAATTCTCACGAATCGTATTTTATCACTTAGGAGTAATTACATAAATTGGGGAGGAAATCTATAAAATATTTTTAATAGTCGTTCCATTTGACATAGTCCTGATGGATTTTTCTAGAAAACATTTTCGAACTTATTATTAGAAAACAAATGTACCCTAAGGAATTATAGGGAGGCAATATGGTTCATCCAAAATGAACAAACGTAATTATTTACCCTCAACATATCCTGAAAGCTATTGGCCCTCTCTAGACCAGCTTCTATCTAAATTCAAAAATCTCAGCGGCAATGGTAGACCAATGTATATCTACACTCGACGTCTCCCGAGAGTTCTTGGCCCTCTCTAGACCAGCTTCTATCTACATTCAAACAATCTCAGCGGCAATGGTAGACCAATGTATATCTACACTCGACGTCTCCCGAGAGTTCTTGGCCCTCTCTAGACCAGCTCCTGTCTAAATTCAAACAATATCAAAGGAAATGAAAACTATTGTATGAATATCTCATAGACTTAATCAATTAAGTTGAAGATATAATTGAATATTGTATAAAAATAATAAAGGTAAAGATATTTAAATGAAGAAATGGTTGAAAATACCCAATTAAGTTTTTTGAGATAAGTACAGTGTATGTGTAAATCCTGTTTTAAGTGTCGCCGTTTTAAAAGGCAACCTTTTGCATGCGCCTAAAACAACGCACCTTTTGGATAAACAGTACATATACCTGAACCTACTGTGTTTAAGAGACACAATTTGTGTCTGCTATCCTCCTATTTTGACTAAGCCTTTTAAATTCCTACTTAATAAGTATATTTTCTTGAAACGAAAATGTGAATAAAAATTTAATTCAAAAAGTGAAAAAAGGTTACAATTAGCTATATTTTGAGTATAATAAGCCAATACACCATAATTTATGATACAAGGAGAACTTCTTTGGGCGTCTTTTTATTTTCATGAAATTATTTTTCTACAATTGGACTTGGGTTATCCTCTCAGGGATCTTTTCAGCTTAATCTGCCAGACTGTCCATGCCTGGTTTATTTTTGGGGCATACGACTTAGAACAATATACGTGGAGATAACTAAATCATTTTTTTGCCGTTTGCGCTTCCTATGAAGCCACGAGCGTGGATCCAGAAAGCCTGGGAGAGTTATTTCGCGGTGTCATAAGAAGGAAAAGTTTGCCTATAAAAACCCTGCAGACTGTCAAGGAAAGTGTCGCGTCTTTGTTCTCATTAGAGTTGTCCTCGGACTTGCGACAGGCTACACCAATTACTGGTTGTGGTGAAATCTCTACTGGAGACCTCTACCTTGGAACCCTTGTCGTATTGGCCGTTGGAACCTCCCATGTGAAGTCACCTGAGAACATGGGCTCTATTGGTCTCTCATTAAGATGATCGCTTTCTGGAAGTCATGTGAGGCAATGCCAAGTCATTTACTGTCCTTGACAAGTGCCGCTGGAGATTCAATATAACCTACCAAGAGAAGCTTTGCGCAGAGGCGATATCGTAACCGGTGAGGAACTTCCGAGACGTAATTATTGTTTTTTTTTAAACTTTACCAAGAGAAGCTACCTATGAACTGGACCTCTCTTGATCTCTCATGAAGTGGGCACTCTCTTTAGGTCATGTGATTCAGTGCTACGTGATTGCTTGTGCTGGACAACTGACCCCTGGGCTTCAGTAGATACTATAAAGAGATGTCGCCTAAGAACATGAACTATCTTGGTATCTCATGGATGCCGCATCTCTCTGGAGGGGATAATGTGATGTAATGCCAAGTAATTTTAAATTTTAAAGATGACGCTTATCAGATAAATCGTTAATAGGTTTTACTATAGTCGGCATTTATCAGTAGCGGTGGACCGACGTGGCTGAACTGTCGCTCTCTACAAACTGGACTCGGAGAACAGTTTATTAATAATAAAATCCACGAAATAGGCTAACACTTTCCATTGTATAAAGAAGTGCAAAAAGGTATCATACCCAAACAAGAAGTTTGAGAGCAGAGCATTCTTGTTCCTATTTAACCATTTTTAAATGTTTCTCTAAAAGATACATTTCTAATATGCTGAATGTCGTCAATTTTTGATCACAGAGATATTTTCATCGACTTTGCCAAACCTTTTAATAATATTGATTATTATTTTCAATATATTCATATATTGAAAAAGTAAACTATTTCTTCCGCTCTAATGTTGTATTTTTGACTGTTTTTATTATATTACCGGTACTTTCGAAGTATTCTTTAACGCTAAACTACTGTATTGGGATGTTTTGCTTATTTTTATATAAGAATTACTTTAAAGTGCCGGACATTGAGCATAACAGTCCAATAAAATATTAGAACTGTAATAAAAAGTTTATCTTTCTGCTTACAGAGAGCGCTCCAATAGACCACTCAAACAACTTGATATGAATACAATGCAGCGGAAATTTCCCAAACGAGCAGAATGACAAGCAAGGAAATTAATTTACTTATCATCATTATTAACAACTTTGTATTATCTATTTAAGTTAATTGACAAGGTGGTCATTTAGTCAGATTGTCTGGTGATGGTCTGTTTTATTCCCAAGTGTATCATATCTCGGTGCACTATTTGATCATATTGTATTGGGGTATTTTATATAAATTGTTATCCTTCAAAATGATTCAAAAAAAGGAAAATTAGTAATAGTTTGAATAAATTTCGTTTATTATATATCCTATTTATGGAGATAAATATAGTTATAGGTGAAATCCACACACAAAAACACACGGAGATAGTTATAACCCAGGTTCCTAGCGCGCAGAACACACATTTAGAAATTAATCAGATCCTTATATTTATCAGGATGCCTCAATGACCAATTTATTTGGTCGTTGAGGTACAGCTTGCACCACGCTGATGAGGGCCAACAACCCGAAACGCGTCCGTGGTTAGCTTTTCTTGATTAATCAAGAATGGGTATTTGGCCAATTCTGGAATAATTAAAAATCAACGAGAATAGTTGATATTTATTCCGATAGATGGCGCAAGCCATCAGCAACTTTCAGTTGCACGATAAGGAGATGCCTTTTTTCCTAATATATATACAGGGTGATCCAAAAGTCCCGCACAACTTTAAAAATTAATAACTCCGCGAATATTTGCGCTAGAGCAATGCGGTAAACACCATTGTGTTCAGGATGCAATGGGATTTTTTATGGCAAATAATGAAAAATTCTAAATTGATTTTAGTTACAACTTTATTCGCTAGAGATGGCGCCCTACCAGAATCAGCGATTCAGCGGCCAAATTGTTTGATAAATTGAAAAATATAACTGAACGACACGTATATTTACTTTTTGAATACCAGGAAAGAACCCTAATAATATCAAATGATAAATTAATAAAACACCATTTCGCCAAAAGTTAGAAGAAATGGTTAACGATTTTTAAATACAATCTGAGATATGTAAAATAGGTATATGTAAATTTAAAAAATGTAGCAAAAATAAAAACAATTTTCTATTTTTAAAATTCAACTCTCTCTCAGTATCGATTATATTTATTTTAATTCATTTGAAAAATATTTATCTATCTCTGATGATTTATTTTACTCTGGAATGCCGTTGTTGTTTTTGTCGTGTCCAATAAAGAGCCTCAGATTCTTTTCGTTTGGCCAACAAAAATGTCCAATTTATATACACATATATTCTTACATAATGAGACTTTAAAGAATGCAAATAATCTTCATCTATTTACATACACAACACATCTCCCCCCCTTAATAATACTCCAGTCGGTCTAGGGGTTTCCTGGCTCTCTGAGGTCTAGGACTGCGGACGGGCACTTGCACAGCGGCAGCCTCCGGTTTAGGAGTGCAAGAGGGCACGTGCACAGCAACAGGCCCTGGTATAGGAGTGCAAGAGGGTACGTGCACAGAAGCAGACTCCTCCTTGTTTCCTGATGTAACCTCTGGAACCTCCTCTTCACTTTATTTCTGACTTCCACCTACAGGCTTCTCTCCTGATTTTTGAGGAAGTATCAAATTTCTTGTCTCCACATGTTTCTTTCTCACAGGTCGCAATTAATTGATATGCCTCTTATACACGACGCCCTCGCAACTTATAAGGTAGTGACGGTAGCTCAATAATTCCAAAATGGTACATTTTTACCGTTTAGGTCCAGTTGCATAGTTGCGGAAATAAACCTCGCAACCTGTAGTAAACTGCTCCTGCCTTCTTACGGCCTCATGAAATACCTCTCGCGGATTTCTCATCTTGGTATTAAATTCGAGAATATTGATCTCAAACTTCTCTTCATTAGCAGTTCCGCCGGGGAATTCCTTTATTACAGTTTGGGGGAATGCTCTATGAGCAAATAGGAAACTTTGTAGATTCGTCTCTAAATCATCCTTCCCGTTATTCTTTCTCAAAAGGTTTTTAAACTCTCTTACATATCTCTCAGCTAAACCATTTGTACTAGGATTATACGGACTGGTCTTAGTGTGCCGTATACCATTCATTTTGGTAAATTGCTCGAATTCACCGGAGCCAAACTGTCTTCCGTTATCTGTAACAAAATATTAGGGCAATCCAATTCTGGCGAGAATTTCTCTAAGATGACTTATAATCGTTTTTCTGGTTATATCTTTGATGATAAAAATTTCTATCCACTTTGAGTATGCGTCCACGAGAACCAAAAACATTCTTTCCATGAACGGACCCGCTAGATCAAGATGAAGTCGATGCCACGGTTTTTCGGGCCAAGTCCATTCCGAGATGGTAGCCGGGGGCATGCTTGCCGATTCTTGGCATACTCTACATTCTCTAGTTAACTCCTCGATGTTACTGTCTATGCCTAGCCACCAGAAAATACCGTCTGGCAATCATCTTCATTTTAACAATCCCCATGTGTATTTCATGCAAGTCATTTAAAATTAAAGATCTTAATTTTTGGGGAATTACCACTCTTTCACGCCATTGAAAACAATCAAACTCCAACTTAATTCCTCATTGATCTTATAATAAGGAGCTAGTGGGTTTTCCCTCAGTACCCTTGTGAATTTCCACACACACACAGTTGCCTTCTCTAACATTCCTTAATACTATAGACAGTATTTTATCTCGGGACGTCTCATATGCCACCTCCCCTAAAAGAGAACGGTACCTCATTCAACTTCCTGAGAAGAAGTACCTGGTCTTCATCAAGAAACTCCCTGACACTCGATTCTAAAGGAAGACGTGACAATGCGTCAACATTGGAATTATCACTACTTTTTCGAAACTCCTCAGTATAATTAAATGCAGCTAATTTTAAGGACCATCTTTTAATTCTGGATGCTGCACATATGGGAATTGGTTTCTGAGGTGAAAATATATGAATTAAGGGTCGGTTGTCTGTGACTAATACGAATTTTCGTCCCAGTAAGTATTGTCTTGATTTCTCATCGCCATAAGTTATGCTCAACGCTTCCTTTTCTAGTTGAGAGTACCATTTTTCCGCTTCA
>CP092866.1:47757872-47834807 GCA_030710605.1 Cordylochernes scorpioides
GATCATGGTTTCAGGCTAATAGCCCTCGTCTGTCCAGGGTGGGCTCTGATTTCACGAGATTCCTATGGGTTTCACGAAGTCCTCAGAAATTTGCACTTAATGATGCTTAGTTTAAGCGTTTATTCTTTTTTTTTTTTTGCTTATCCCTAGTACACGTGGTACAGGCCATGATGATAATCATAGTGGGTAGAAGTAGGCGATTGCTTTTACTGTAAGTGCACCACATGTCTACACATGTGAAAAGCAGTTCGACTTTGCACTTACAAATGTTTCAGAGCTCCGTTTGGTTACTCGTACTCGCTGGTGGGGTTGAACTTTTTCAAGAATCGGGGACCATTGGAGCATTTTTTTTAAATCAGAAAAAAGTTCCGAATGCGGGAATAGAATCCGGGTCGTAGCGTTCGAAAATCAACGGGTTAGACCATCCTTCCACCGACTCCCAAACGTTTATTCTAACAGGAGAAAGGTCCTCTCTCTTTATTCCCGTCAAATATCTACCTAAAGCTTAAGGTGATTACTTAGACATAGCTGTTGTGGAAAATGCCTCAAATTATAGACCCACGGCAAAGAAGACGTTTTCCATCAGTGTCTATCGACATTACAAGCCAAGGCCATACAACCGGCTTGTCATTTTCCTTCTAGCGTCAAACCGGGAAGTATGGTTAGCAAATTGCCAACATATTGACAACAATCTACCCCAACAATACTTAAATAGTATGGAGGCACCAAAGAGGTTTATTACTATATATTTTATGGTACTATTGTTTTGTTTTTTCTTTATAGTTTTCCTTCAACCTGTTGAAGAGGAAATAGTTAAATTTATTTATGTTTGAGAGTGAAATTGCAATAAAATTTGAATGAATTATACTCTTGCAAGTGCGTGTAACAAACAAATTATTAAATATTTACATGAAGAAGTAGATATATTGAAAATTGATAATTATTTTTATGATGTTTGAAAGGAAGAAATGTGAGGAAAGATAGATTGAATTAATAGAGAACATCAACTAGGAGAAAAATTCTGCATCGATCTGAAAAATAGATACCTGATGATTGATAAGGATAAAAGATCCTGTAAAAAAATCTCCAGCTGAAAAAAATGAAGCTAACGAATTTGCAATGCCAGCTGAAGATCCATCAAAAAGTCTCTAGAAGAAGGACCAAAGAACTTAGAGAAGAAGACTTTAAATGGATATTCCTGAGAGAACTTATCTGGTAGGTCAATTTTTGTTGTGAATTGTTACTTAAAAATTGTGATAAAATGTTAAATATTTTATTATGTGTTTGAAAATTGAGCGCAAACTATATATTCATTGATTTTTAAAAAGGCTTATTTTGGATTATATATTTTATTTTCCAATATTTCGTATGGCAACACGCCAAACTTCTTCGGGGAACAAGATTATTTTGAGATACTCGCTTATCAATTCATGAGTATGTACAACTGTTATAAAATTTATAATATATCTAAAATATTTTAAAAGGTTTTAGATATTTTAAATTTTATAGCAGTTGTACATACTCGTGAATTGATAAGCGAGTATCTCAAAACAATCTTGTTCCCCGAAGAAGTTTGGCGAGTTGCCATACGAAATATTGGAAAATAAAATATATGATCCAAAATAAGCATTTAAAATATTTTATTATCTATTTGAATATTTGCTCCTCTTTATTCAGGCTGTGAAATCATTTCTTAAAATTTCTACATATTGATCAGCCTGTTGAACTTTTAACTTCTTTCTAATAACATTTGTTTAACTATTTTTGAGTTTCCTTGGAGTTTGAAATATGTTACCCCTTGAGGGGAAAAAAAAACAGAAAATGCTAATTATGCTGCAAAGTTTTATGGCTAGGAGATTAAAAATGAGAAATTTGCATATTTTCGTATTACATGTATGTGATTGTTCTGAAAATAGAGCAATCCATACTTAAATCATTAGATAGTAAAAAGCCATATATATGATTGACTAAAAGATTTATTTGCCAATATTTCGGCTGGCTGAACGCCAACCTTTATCGAGGTATTACATTTTTGTATACACAAAGGCGGCGCTGAGTTTGTGTATACAAAAATGTAATGCCTCGATAAAGGTTGGCGTTCAGCCAGCCGAAATATTGGCAAATAAATCTTTTAGTCAATCCAATATATGCCTTTTTATTATCTAATGTATGTGATTATGTTATACATTTTTGCATGCTGTGATACATCTTTATATTTTGTGTAGGTAAATAGAAATGCGCCAAGAAAAGACAGACTCATTTTGCCATGTCTGTAGAGAAATTATTAAGAAAAACGATCATTTTACTCTTTTTGGGATCTTGAAACATAGTGCTTAAATTAGTTACATTTTCGGCAAACATTAGTCCAATTTGATATAATATTTGAAATATATATACAATTAAACCTGTTTATAGCGCGCCATCTTGGGACTTACCAAAATAGGGTGCTATAGAGAGGGGGTGCTATAGACAGGTCACTTTTAATGTAAATCGCATCGTACTACGTATTTAAAATCGGGCACTATAGAGAGGAAGGCGCTATTTAGAGGGGGGCGCTATAGACAGGTTTAACTGTATATTTTAAGTGAAAACATGGTTCTTTATAAAAAATTATCATCGATACGTTTATATGTTGTCTCAAAAAATAGTTTTACATATATTTTATATTGAAAGAAATTTTATTTTTCCGTTCTTAATAATTTGTTTTCACATACTGTATTGTATATTGTAGCAAATTATTTATTATATTTTACGTACAATTTATTAATTTTTCAATATTTAAATTGTTTATATTTTGCTACTATGGAAACTTCACTCTAAGCTCAACTTGTATCTTATAAATGAGGTAGTTGGTGATCTAGGAACCTGGGTTAATATCTCATATATAAATGTTGATTTTACCTTAAATAAATTATGGTGTCATTCTGTAGTTTGTCTTTCCTAATTTTCTAAGTGACATGATTGACGCTAATATACTTTAAACACATTCCATGGGTTTCTGGTGATAAGTTTCTTTTATATATTATTTAATAAAATAAACCCATCTCCAGAGACCTGTGACATTTGTTTGATTAATATCCAGGAGAGATATAAATAAATTTCTAATATACTTCACCAGATAACATGGTTTGGATTTGTGTGTAGCTGGGGCGCATCCTGAAATACTCTCCAGTACCTGACTTCAACCTACCCTACTGTCCTACCAACAACAGCAAAGGGAAAAAAGAAGACCAACAGTCTAATTCTAACAATACATCAACAAGATGCAACACACCAACTCACAGTTATAAACAGAATTGTACAAGACATAGAAATTTTGAGAAATACCAATCATATCAATCAGAGATCTCTAAAGATTTGTAAAAAATAGAAATATATATAATGTTTTGACAAAATCAATATGGAATCTAGGGATAGGTTTCTTTTTACAATTCTTCATTTCTCAAGCTTTCAGGATATCATGTCCTTCAACACGGAGACCTAGAAGTATTACTTCTAGGTGTAAAAGCAGGGAAGAATATTTAAAGATATATAATATGCTATTAAATATTAATTGAATAAAAGTAATATTAGACAAGGTGTTATCTCAAAATGCCACATTGTGTGTTCAAAATATAATATACATTTTGAACTCTATTCAAAATATATAATTTTTCAAAAGGTTTTTGATAAATAGGTAATTGATAAACTTCGTGAGTAATGTTTTTCTCTAAAAACTAGAAAAAAACAACAGATTTACAGAATTTACTAACCTTCCTTATATAACATTACACAAAAGAGGTATTTAAATATTTACTAATAGAGGCATTTGCTTTAAATTTCCTATAAAATAAGCTAATTTCGTGACAATATTATGAAAGGCCTTATTTAGAAGCACAATAACCTATGGTTCAACAATATGGTACCCATATATAAACAAGAGGTCTAAAATAAAATTGATCTCATTACAGTACAAAATTCTGAAAAACTGTTTCCATGTCTACAATACATCATGAAACTGCACACGTGTCCTTGCTAGATAAACCTAAACTTTACGGATTTCATTCAGTCAACCATATTTAAAGTGGAAATAGTTTGTAATAGAAATTATTCATAGAGAGATCAATAATATCTAACTTTTTAAATGAAAATTTATAAAATACTATGAATATTCTAATGACAATTTCAGAGAATTTTCACGGGTCATGGCGATTTTAATGCATACTTATATAGAATTGCTAGATTATTCACTATGCTTATGCAACCAAGAATATCATAACCCACTACACTACTACACCAGGATTTTGTCTCTTTTCAAAGTGTTGATAGAGTTATTAGGAGCTATGTCTGGTTAATAGAAGGAATGATAACAATAATCAAATGTAAAGAGACATTTTGCCAGGATTATTGACTTATAAAAAAAACGAGATCATCTCTCTCGTCAAAATAGACGTCAAAACTAGCGCCATCTATTTGCGTCTAGTTTTAAAGTCTATTTTGGCGGGAGAGCGGTGACCATTATTTTTATAAAAAATCTAATGCCCTTATTCAAAGAAACGGAAAAAAAAGTGGCTGGCTTTGCAGCAGACTGGCTTTTATAATGTTCAAGTCTGATTGGTTCACCTAGCTTTCTTAAAACCTCAAGGTTGACTTATTAAGGGATGGTTTGACCTTGTGGGGAAATGCTGAGTGTACAAAGCTACGTAGGTAAAAATCTAACGACTCAAATAATTATTTTCGACTTAGTATAATTTTTCCCTTCTTTTTTACCTTGCCTCATCTCCTCTTCTTGCTGACATGTTCTATCCAATTGGAAGAATGATGTGATGGTTCTCTATAAATTGGTTAGATAATTTCTGATTTTTATTTTTTACCTCTATTATGTTAAAATGAAAAACATTTTTCAGCGACCCTGTGAAGAAAAGGAATATGTGTAGCATTTATATATGTTTATATCTCAAATTATTATTTTATTATCCCTAGTAAACGTGGTACAGGCCTTAATAATCATGGTGGGTAGAAGTTGGCGACTGCTTTTTCTGTGTCTTGGTGACTGCACCACATGTTTATACACGTGGTGAGCAGTTCGACTTTTCACTTACAAATATGCCAGAGCCCCTTTTGGTTACTTGCACTCGCTGTTGAGATTGGAATTTTTCAAGAATCGGGGGCTATTGGAGCTTTTATATATTAGAAAAAAGTGCCCAATGTGGGATTCGAACCCGGGTCGTAGCGGTCGAAACCAAAGGTTTAGACCACCCCACTTTGCTACAATACCGTGTTTTCTCCAGTAGAAGGGCGTTCGTGCTCGAAATCTAGAGATTAAAGAATTTATATATAAAAAGAAACTTTTCCCTGAAAACCTGATAATTTTACCTAAATATGATACAAAGATCTTTGTATATAATTATTATAAAGAAAATAATTATATTATAGAATTTCATACTTTGTGCTGATATGATGATGATAATTCCGCGTTGCACTGTTAATATGATGATAATTTCACATTATGTGCTGATATTATGTGGGATTATAATTTCATATATTTCTCAACTTCTAGATTACAAAAATTTGGAAAATCAAATACCAAAAATAGGTGAAATACCAAATAAAAATAACGCAAGTAAAACATTTACGCTCAAAAATTCACGCATACATTTCAAAATAATGGCGAAAGGTGTCTAATGAAGCTAACAACAACAAAATTTATCACCTCAAGTATTTCCAAAGACAATTATGAAATCTCCAATAGGGAAATCCATTGTTGAAACAATCTGGTATCTAACAATGAGGAAAACTGCCTGGAGGCCACGTGGCTCTCAAAATTGTGCAGACGATAGCTATCAACACTCTCGTCTGATAATTTAAATAGATTCACTAACACGCCATCTGTAGTCACAAATGTGAACTACTTTAGCGCGATTGATTACTTTATCAAATTGGCGATCTCCCATCAAACTCTGCAGCGGTGGTAGAGGCGCCATGAACATATTCATTTTACATAGCATATATTTTATTGTATTTATTATTATTATTATTATCATCATCATTGAAAATTTTCATCTCTATTTGAATAGTGCGAACTGTGCACTTTTGCCTATATTTTGACGGGATGTCAATAAATCTATGTTATTTGTCATTTGTCTCTCTACTACTTAACATTACCAATGACGTTCCTCGATGGCTTACCGAGCGATTATTAACCTGGAGAAAGTGGTTATTTTACAGCGCGGGAGGTTGTGCGAACTCGCGTCTGTATGGATACATAGAAAGTATCTGCACCAAGGGGGAGGATCGGCCTTTCTGGCGGAGGGAGTGAAGGGTTCGGTGGCCGCCACGGAGAGGATGACGCTACGTTCCTAAGCGTCGTTCCGGCGAGGCGGCCCGAGAGCGGTGGCAACTGAACAAAACACACCTGATTGATCCTGACAGTAGTCTTGTCTCAAAGATTAAGCTACACATGTCTAAGTACACATTCTAGCAAGGCGAAACCGGCTCATTATATCAGTTATGGTTATTTAGATAGTACACATTTACTTGAATTAACTGTGGTAATTCTTCATCTACTGAAAAAGTAAAAATATGGCGTTCAGACAACCGAAATTATAGCAAATAAATCATTTAAAAAATGATTTAAGGTATATATACGAGTATAATAGAGACAATGTATTTTTAATAATTAACATAATTTTATTGACATCAATGCATGCAAAAGTGAACAGTCTGCACGCTATTTTTTAAAAATAATAATTAGATATTTATAACTCTATGTAGGATTAATATGTACATGGCACCACCACTGCAGAGCTTGGTGGAGAATCACCAGCGGATCTCCAGCGACACCACGTATTCGAGATCTACGAAGAAAAGGTAGATCGCGAGCTTCGGCAATATGTTTATGGTAATATAGATAGCTAGCATTTTTTTTTAATAAAAAAAGAAGCCAATTTTGAGAAATCTTTTTTTTTTCTATATTTTGTGTAAGTGAATTTTGTCCAATAATAGGCTATTTTACATATTCCCTTTCTCCGCATAGGTTTTCCCAATATTTTACATATTCAGGTGACACTTTGGCACCGTATATAATCAAGTTGGATTGAATGACTGCTTTCGTTTAAAGTTCAGAAAAATGCTAATTGTTACAATAACAGGTTAGTTTATATATGATTTGATCATAAAATATTATTGGTATTACAAATAGGATTCGGAATGTTGATCCATTGGCCAATCTTTAGCTCAGAGAGAGGCACTAACCATCAATATTCTATAGCCAATATAAATTAGCGGCTGTGTGGGGGTAATATTATATATATTGTCGCGGAGATAAATAAAACAAGGGCAAATTAGAAAATAATTGATTTATTAAAAGGAGGTATTTACTTTTTAGTTCTCCAATAAAATTATAGAGAGAGAGAGAGTCGAAATATTAGGCGTACAAATAAGTTTTGAGGGATTTTTTTTTATAAATTTGAAGCTTTATTCAGAGAAATCAGTACAATATATTTCATTCAAAGTATTGTCAATCTTTAGCTACGACTTTTTCCCATCTTTCAGGCAGCATACGGATTCCGTGTCGAAAATATTCCTCGTCTTTTGAGGCGATCCAAACATCGACCCAATTTTTCGCCTCTTCGTAAGAAGTAAAGTGCTGCTCGGCCAGGCCATGTGTCATCGAACGGAACATGTGGTAGTCTGAAGGAGCAATGTCTGTTGAATACGGCGGGTGGAGTAGGACATCCCATTGAAACGCCTCCAAAGTCTCCTTGACAACTTTTGCAACATGTGGCCGAGCGTTTTCGTGCTGATAGATCACCTTGTCATGTCTTTTGGCATATAGTGGGCGTTTGATCTTCAATGCTCGGCTTAATCGCATCAATTGTTGTTGGTAACGTTCTCCAGTGATGGTTTCGTTAGGCTGAAGTAGCTCATAGTAGATCACTCCGAGCTGATCCCACCAGATGCACAGCATTAGCTTCTTGTCATGAATATTCGGTTTGGCCGTTGAAGTTGATGCATGACTGGGCTTATCCAACGATTTTCTGCGCTTTTGGTTGTCGTAGAAAATCCACCTTTCGTCCCCCGTCACGATTCGATGCAAAAAAAAACCTTCCGATTTTGTCTTTTGAGCAGTAGTTCGCTCGTGCAAATACGGCGCTCGATGTTTCCTGGCTTGGGTTCATATGGAACCTAATTTCCTTGTTTTTTTCACCATACCCATGACCTTGAGACGGTTCGAAATCGCTTTTTGAGTCACTCCCAAGGTTTCAGCGAGCTCCTCTTGAGTTTAGCTTGAATCTTCGTCCAATAAAGCCTCCAACTCAGCGTCTTCGAACTTTATTGGCCTCCCTCCGCGTTCTTTGTCTCTGGTGTCAAAATCGACACTTTTGAAACGCCGAAACCAGTACTCACATGCTTTTATTGATAGAGCATGTTCCCCATACAGTTCCCCTGTATGCCTCACACAGCAATCGATGTCCATCAGTTGCACATTTCTTCAGATTAAAACAAAAAAGCAGCGCTTCCCGCAAATTGTGTTTTGTTGGCAAAAAGGTTGACATGGTTAGAGCACCAAAATATTTTTTCCTTACACTTGAGTGAAAAGACTCCTTGTGATTTTTTGGGGAAATGATGAAGCTTTAACATGAAACCTTACAAGGTCCGATGCTATTTATATAATATTTGTTGTAGATTCTTTTGCAAATCCCTCAAAACCTATTTGTACTCCCAATAATAAAACAATTTATCCCAATATAGAATAATAATAATGAGTGTTCAGCCACCGAGGCGTCTCGTTTTCCTTATCTGCCGATAAGGATTCCGAGAACCTCTCACACCTGTGGTCGTCCTCCCTAACGGAGTCTAACGAAGATTACCAGACGTCCCATGAAGCTTCCTGGGACCAGGGTTGTAGATCTACTCGACAATATATACATTGTAACGTAGACGACATGGCCGAGATTCCAGAGTAAAGTTGGGAAAAGAGAGGTGGACTCTAGCGGCCCCTGCTGCCATGTGGCAGGCGCTAAAAGCAGCATTCCTGTGTGGGGGAGGACAGATTCTGGTTAATCTGCGGCAAGGAGAAGACGTGGCAACTTGCCTCCGGGCGTGTGGATGATCCTACAAGACGGTGCCAGGAGAGACTGACATCGGAGCGACCTACAAGGCGGTGTGGGCCAGGCTGCATGTATACAGTGCGGAGCGGAACGCTTCACAAGAGGACATCCACGGCGCCAAGGATTCTTCTGACGGGGAGGTTGAAAGCAAGTCACACTGTTGTATTCCTTCTGTTAATTTAGATACAATAAAGCGCTAACTTTAGCTGCGATTCCTTCTAACTCACAAGTGTTCCTTGGTGGCATCCTGAGTAGACAAAGTACATGAATAGCCTCTGGGTTCGACGTAACAATATATATCATTCTCTCTGTGTAATTTTAAATAAAAATTCACATTTTAGAGTTGTATTTATGGATTATTTCGATATTAGGAGCATTTATTGTGTTTATAATTCAATATAATGCGGCTTATGATTGTCAAACGTCGTTTTATTGTGTTTATTATAGGAATCTGATGCTTAACCATCTCATTCTGTCATGGGAAGTGTAACGACGCGAAGAGAATAGTTTGTAGGATCATTAATCACCACAGACACGGTTAGCCAAAAAAAGTTGTTTTATTTCAAAAAGTCTCTCGACTTATTCAGGCATACAATTTTAGTTAATGGGTATTCTAACAATAAAGAAATATAACATATTGTTTACAATAAAATATAAAATAATTTAAAAAAGAATAATTTAATATTTACATTTACAAAATGTAACTTTTATAAAACACAAAGTTTAACACAGCGCCATCTAGGTGTGGCAATTGGAATTATTTAACCCTACATTCACTCCCCCTCCAGTGACCGAGGTCACGTTATGTTAAAAATCTTTGGGGAGGATGAATCACTCTACCACTACGAGTCTTTTGGGGTTCCTCAAAATGGACTTTCTGGGTACGGGCCTTAGATGGATGCAGGTCCTGCTGGATCCCCGGTTGCTGGCGCCGGTCACCATCTTCAGGGTATGACTCCTTCAGAAGATAAGCTGGTTTCAAACGGTCGAGGGAAACATTGTCCTCTTTTCCTTTAACCATTACTGTAAAATATTTTACAGTCCTCTTCAAAACCTTAAATGGGCCTTCATAAGCCGGTTCGAGAGGTTTTTTAACTCTGTCCTTTCTAATAAATACGTGGGAGCAACTTTGCAGGTCCTTATGAATGAAAACATTAGGATTTCGGTTGATCCTTGATTTCATGGGTTGGAGGGAAGACATGTCTTTTTGCAAGTTTTTGATTAGATCATCTCTATCTATCGATTGTTGAGAGTCCTGGAAAAATTCTCCTGGAAGCCTTATGGTCTTTCCAAATACCATTTGTGCTATGGAAAAATCAGAAGAACCATAGATTGAGGATCTTAATCCTAAGAGCACTGAAGGCAGCCTCTCGGTCCACCTGATGTAGTCGTGAGAACTTATTGCGGTTTTCAAAGTTCGATGGAACCTTTCAATTTTGCCATTGCTCTGGGGATGGTATGAAGTCGTATGCTTCAACTGGATTCCGCACATTTTGGCAAATTCCTTAAGTTTATGAGACATGAATTGCATGCCTCTATCAGTTATTAGATGGCATGGGGCTCCATATCTGCTGATCCATTCCTTGTAGAAGGATTTGATTATGGTATCTGCTTTTATGTCTTCCAATGGCAGAACTTCCACCCAATTGGTGAAACGATCGATAAGGGTCAGGCAATAGGTTTTTCCTTCCGATGGTGGTAGAGGTCCAATCAAGTCGATGTGGACGGTTCCAAACCGCTCATCAGGTTTCCCGAATTCACCATACTCAGTTTTGGTATGACGAGTTATTTTACTCTTCTGGCAGTTTATGCATCCCTTAGTCCAATTCCTAATGTCTTTGTTGATATTAAGCCATATATAACGTGAGGTCACTTCTCTGACTGTAGTCTTAATTCCTGGATGAGACAGTCCATGAATTGATGTGAAAATGTTCATCCTGAATTCTTCTGGAATATATGGCCTTATTCTGTTAGTAGAGATATCGCACCAAAGGGTTTTTCCTGAAGGCAAGCGATGCTCTTTAAAAATCAGCGACTTGTTTTGTGATCGAAGATTCGATAATTCAGTATCGTCTTTTTGTTTCTCAGCAATGATGTCGTAATCAACTGAGATGATTTCAGATATTCTTGACAACGTATCAGCCACCATGTTGTCCTTGCCGCTGACGTGCCGAATCGAAGTCGTGAATTGGGAGATGTATTGCAACTGTCTAACTTGACGGGGAGAAGCCTTTTCGAGGTTTTGTTGGAAAGCGTAGATCAGTGGTTTCTGATCAGTAAAAATGGTAAAATCTCGACCCTCCAAGAAAAATTTAAAATGTTTGATTGCCGAAAAAATAGCTAGCAATTCGCGATCATAAGTGCTATATTTGGTCTGGCTTTCGCTCAATTTCTTTGAAAAGAACGCTATGGGCTCCCAAGCTCCATCTATGAAATGTTGTAGGACTGCACCCATCGCTCTGTCGGAAGCGTCGGTAAATAGAGCCAAAGGACATTCGGGGTCAGGGAATGTCAATAGTGCTGCTTTTGATAATTCTGTTTTGCACTTTATAAATTTCTGTTCAGCTTCTTCCGTCCAGGGGATAGGGCGCTTATCATTTTTCTTAGAGCCCTTCAAGAAATCGTTCAAGATAGCTTGATCTTCAGCTGCATTCTTCAAGAACCGACGATAAAAATTTAGCATCCCTAAAAATCTTAGATCTTGCACTGTTTCAGGTTTTTTGTAATCCACTATGGTTTGAACTTTCGATTCTGTTGGTCTTATACCTTCTGGAGTGATCCAATATCCTAGGAATTCGACGTTATTGACGTTTAGGACGGTCTTCGCTTGGTTGATGCGTAGTCCATATTGATCCAGTCTTGAAAAAACTGCTCTCAAATGACTCTCATGTTCTTCTTCGGATTTCGAAGCTACAAGGATGTCGTCCAAATATGGGAAAACAAAATCCAGACCCCATAAAACTTGGTTGATGAACCTCTGGAATGTAGCAGGTGCGCCACATAATCCAAAACTCATCACCTCGAACTCGAACAGTCCAAACGGGGTGATAACAGCCGTTTTCTCTCGATCTTCCTCATTGATTGGGATCTGGTAATAAGCCTTGAAGAGGTCTATTTTTGAGTAGTAACGGGTCTTCCTCAATATGTGGTTGAAGCCCTCGAGTTTAGGGATCGGATACCTATCTGGAATGGTCACACTGTTAAGTTTTCTATAATCACCGCAGGGTCTCCATGAGCCTTCTTTTTTTCTTACCATGTGTAGGGGGCTTGCCCACGGCGATCTAGATGGTCGAATTATGTGGTTGTCCAGCATGTATTGGAATTCCTTTTTAGCGATCTTCAAGAGCATGCTGTTCAATGGTCTTGCTCTTGCAAAAACCGGAGGACCTTTTGTTGTTATAAAGTGCCTAACATTGTGCTGGACTTTGGGCCTCAGCAGGTTTGGAATGGTTATATTTGGGAACGAAGAAAGAATATCATAAAATTTTGAATTCTTGTCTAGGGTGCTGATGCCACAACTCATTGAGGTTACTGCGCCTCTAATTTTCAGGTTAGTGCAACCATCAACAAGTTGCCTGTTTTTTAAATCAATTAATAAATTGTGCTCTTTGAGGAAATCAGCTCCTAGAATACCTTTGGACACTCTCGCTGTGATGAAGCGCCATTTGAAATTTCTTCGTAGTCCCAAGTCGACGTCCAATATCTGAAATCCATAAGTTGGAATGAGGCTTCCATTAGCAGCATACAATTGGATGTCCTCCGTAGGTGTACCATTGCCTTGGAATGGGATAAGGGAAACATCTGCCCCGCTGTCTATTAAAAATCGCATTCCCGTTTTTGCGTCCGTGACGAATAATCTGGATTTGCGACAAGCGTTTGTCCATTGGGCAGGAGGATCTGTCGCCGCTTCCCCTACCCGCTGGAGTTTCCCGATGGCTTCTTCCATTGACAGGGCGAAGTGCATTTATATGGGCGGCACAAGTTTCCAAACCTGTAATGGAAATAGCAGTATTTGCCACTTGGGTTGTACTTTCTTGAGCGAGATCGTGATCGCTGTCTTGGACGAGGCGAATTGGAACGCCAGTTCTGCCTAGTACGATTCTCGAGCTTCAAAGTTTCTATTTCCTCTTTAAGTGACGCAATTGTAGCAGTCATTTCCTCAAATGTTGGGTCTTTGTTCTTACCCTCATAAACTTGTAGTCGAGGGTTCATTTCCTGAATCTTATCAGCCATCTCTGCAAGCTTGTCCAGGCCTTCCTCGCTCACTACTAGTATATTTTTTATGATTTCAGGTAATTTGTCCATCCATAATGTTTGGAGAACTTTTTCCGAGATGTCTTTATCGGTTTTGAGGGTTCTCATCTTCCACAGTAATTGGGTAGGCTTTAGGTCGCCTAATTCCAGTCCAGTTAGAAGCTTCCTTAAGAATTTCTCTTCGCTCTCTTTAAAAATAGAAACGAGACGATTTTTGGCCGTTGTATATTTGTTATTGTTCTGGGAATCTTGGATTATATCCCATAAATTCTCAACAATTTGCGGCTCTAGTTGGGATACTAAATAGTTAAATTTTGTGGACTCTTGGGTTATTCCCGAAATGGCAAACTGAGCTTCCACTTGGTAAAACCAAATCTCTGGTTTGTCTGACCAGAATGGCGGTATTTTAATCGAGACCTTATTAGTCTCCGCTTCCTGTTTTACTTGCATTTTTTAAAATTATTACTAAAAAACTATATCAAAGATCAAAATTGCAAGATTAAAATTACAAAAGCTACTTTTTAAAAAATAAAAATTATGCAAAATTAATTATCGAACTGGACCGTGGCAATTTTAACCGGTCTGTGGCACTATGAAATACTATGATGTCGACAAACTTAAGGTTTGCGCACCCTTTCCCTTGGCAGTATCCCTCAGCCTTACCACTGGTGGGGGGACAGTCGAGACTGACCAAAGGAGACCTAATTATCCACTTCAAAGAGGTGCTAACTTCTGGCAGTATCCCGCAGCCTTACCACTGGTGGGGGGACAGTTGGGACTGACCAGAAGCGTACCGGCTCACCACTGTAGGATCATTAATCACCACAGACACGGTTAGCCAAAAAAAGTTGTTTTATTTCAAAAAGTCTCTCGACTTATTCAGGCATACAATTTTAGTTAATGGGTATTCTAACAATAAAGAAATATAACATATTGTTTACAATAAAATATAAAATAATTTAAAAAAGAATAATTTAATATTTACATTTACAAAATGTAACTTTTATAAAACACAAAGTCCAACACAGCGCCATCTAGGTGTGGCAATTGGAATTATTTAACCCTACAAGTTAATGTCGACACATTATTAGATATGGTTGTTTTTGGAATTTTCTGCCGGGTTTTAACATTGTGCTCTTCCACAAATAATTCACAAAAGGACATTTAGAGAGAGAGAGATGCACAAATTCAGCATAAGACAGTAACACGCCATATATATATATAAGACATAAAACCATTTTAGCGCAAATATTTATTTTACAAATTCTATATTGTGCTTATTTGGGTTGGTTTTTATTGACCCTCTCTATTTTGAGCGGCATACTACCCACTTGCGGCCATTTTTGCTGATCCAACACGTGGTTACCTCCCGAAGTTTATCAAAAAGGGAAATTTCCTGGTTTCTGAAGCGTACAATTATAGATGAGCAAATTGTCGCGATGAAAAATAATTAAATAGACTTCCGAATTACTTTATATATTTATTTAATTAGTTATAGGATAGTTTTTAAATATAAAGAGCAAGAGGGGAGAACTGAGTTTTTCTCACTTCATGTGGCGTCACTGTTTTCCCCGACCGATCCTACCAGTCAAGTAAGAGGGAGAGAGTACCAGGAAACTCTGTCCTCAAGACAATATTCTAGAAAGAACGGTTCAAATAAAAAATAGTGGATAAATAGTTTTTAATAAAACACTGGTAATATACACATAGCACAGTCAGAGTTTTGGAATAGATTGGTGTACTCTTCAATAAAACACTGTAGTCATACACAGACATAAAATCAGAGTTTTGGAATAGATTGATGGACTCTCCAATAAAAGCTGTGTAGGTAGAGGGTTTAAGTCTCCGGGAATTCCCTCGAGTCCAGAGCTATTCTGGGACTGCAAACACGGAGAAGATAAAAGGGAGTAAACTGGGACACTGGATCAATGGATCGAGATGATTGGGAGGAGTCCTTTGACACGGAGATCTAAGCTGGAGATTAGCAGAATATTGCCAGTACATGTAAGACCATCACTTCTATACATGTGGATCCTCTAGCTGTGAAAATGTGATTTTAAAACGAAAATTAAAATTATACCGCGAATGTTTCTTTTAAAAATCGAAATTTATTTTCAAAGAGAAATAGCGACATTTCTAACTTTGAGGATGAGGTATGGAAATACCTCATCCTCAAAGTTAGAAATGTCGCTATTTCTCTTTGAAAATAAATTTCGATTTTTAAAAGAAACATTCGCGGTATAATTTTAATTTTCGTTTTACAATCATCAGCCGCGTTATATTGGATTTCAAAATGTGATTTATTAATTGGTAAACATCTCATTTATTTATTTATCGGGGTAAAATAAAAAAGGCATATCCTAACCAGGCTAATATGAGCATTTCTAGATGGCAGAGCGCCATCTAGTGGAACAAATATAAACTAAACGTTTATTTAACTTGTTCCTAGTCATTTGGCCAACCCAATTTCTTAATAAATCCAGAAGAGTCAACCATTTTTATTTTTAATATCAAAACCTGACCTTTTTTATATTTTTTATTCAGGTCAGTTGTTGATATTAAAAATAAAAAATGCATATCTTGACCAGGAGCACATATGCTTTTTAGATGTCAGAGCGCCATCTAGTGGAACAGAAATCAACTAAACATTGATTTAGTCAGTTCCCTGATATTTGGCCAATCCAATTTCTTGATAAAGCAAGAAAAGCCATCCACGAACGCGTTTTGCGCTGTTGGCGCTCGTTAACGTGGAGTAGGCTGTACCACTGCGACCAAAACGATTTTTGGTTCCAGAGGCTTCTTGAGAAACCAAGAAATGGATATTTAAGGTCAAACTTGCGTAAATACGCTAAACCTGTGAATAAATAATCGAATTTTTTTCTAATATCAACACCTGACCTTTTTTCGGCAAAATTGGTTCAGCCGTTTAGAAGATAAGCAAATTACAAACCTATATTTGGGAGTTTTCATTTGATTCCAAGAAAAATGCACTTGCAAAACACAAACTGATTCCTAAGACAAATAATTACAATGATGCTCGAAATAGAGAATATTCAACGTATTTAGGTGGCATGACAAAATTAGACGTGCACACGTTAAACAGGATTAGATATATAAAAACTAAATTATTGGAAAAACAAACTATTTCTGCTAAAATTCGACTCTCAAAACAGGAAATCTCCCAAAGACATAACTTTTAAAATAATTCTCTATTCATGATAAAATTGTGAAAAACGTTTTTAAAATTACAAAATATTTTCTCACAATAAGTTTATTTTAATTTCAAAACGCTAGCTTTTATTAAGCCCGTTGAAGAGCAATTATCGCTTGAAAGCTAGCGTTTTGTAATAAAAAGAAACTCATTGTGAGAAAATATTTTGTAATTTTAAGATAACATTTACTGTATTTACATGCATACTCAAATATTGATTTATTTTATCTATAGTAGAATCTACTATTGTGCCGATATTGTCTGAATTTAGAAAGAAGCGAGAGTTCAAGAATTCTCGAAAAAGTGGTCGAGTGTAAATAAATAAAATAAAAATCCTTAAGTTGATAGAATTATTATTTCTTAATCTCCCTAATCTCCAAGATATTGTTGTGTATCAACAAATAGCCGACCGATGGCACACGGGAACAGTATAAATTATTATATTTTTATTTTATATATTTTATTATTTAATCAGAGAAACGGCACCACAGAGATGACAGCTATAAATTGTATTTGACCATTGACCACCGTTTCGCGGCAATGCGTTAAATACAACGTGCCAGTTATCGTTTCACCCATCCTCTATTTTTGGATTTTTAACCCGGCGATTAGAATGTACAGTTACAGCTCCATCCCCTCCTAAAACCGGCCCGGCGAGACCCCGAACATTATGACCTTCCTGGACTGGAGTCCAGCACTGCACCAAATAAACCATCTGAGCATCACATTCCCGCCTTTGTCTCATCACTATCTTATGAAAGAATAAACGCCATTATATAATCGAAAAAGACGTAAATTACTATCTAAAGCGCGGAAAACTATCATCAGATAATTAAAATTTTGGCAGATTTAATAAAGTTAAATAATAGATTAACTTTCTCATATTGTCTTAATAACTTTTCATAAGGTCTCTTCTGTGGGGAGTTTATTGAATTCCTGGGTGGGTACGGTGAGTTGAGCCGACCTATTTCATTCCTTGGAATTGACGACGTTATGAACGACGGGTTTTATCAAGGGGGTAGAAGTTATGATTATCATTAGCCGATTGCGGCTCCTTGTCTGGAGGACAAGATGGAGGACCCTCCCTCCCTGAGAACAGCTATATATTGTAGCAAAGTATTTATTATTTTATTTACAGAGTATCCTTTTTGATGTTTATATTTTGCTACTCTGAAAACTTTCCTCTTTGCTTATCTTTTTTTTTTTATCATTCTTAGTTTGTTATTGTCTTAAATAAATTGCTGTGTCATAATGAAGTTTGTCTTCCCTAATTTTCCACATGACGATATTTTATAACCAAATTGTAAATTATACCATTCAGCATTGTTATCCCATTAGTTTTTGTAACAATGATTCTTGAAGAAAGAGGCTGCCTGGCCAGCATTCATATTTCTGACAAAAAATACACTTCGGTCAATTAAAGTTTTATTTTCTCAACATTTCAACAAAAAATCTTTTGTCTTCGTATTCGTATATATTTATTTCCAAGATCATAGTCTATGACGAGTTTAATATTTGTTTTTGATTCGTGCTTTATATGTTGTACTAAATTAGAAAAATCGCGTAAGAACGCCCTTGCAACCTCAGAACAATTTTAAACGCCTTGCCAAATACTGTAATATATTTGTTGAAACGTTGAGAAAATAAAACATTAACTGGCCAAAGTGTCATTTTTTTACTGAAATAAACTGAGTGTAGATGAAATATTTTGAATTGTCCATCCATCTCGATTCTAGGCTCTTCGTGGACATGTACCTCACTCCCCGACATTCCTTGAGATCTTCGCTTCACGTCATTCTGGTTTTGTTCTCTCTCTTCTTGTATCATATATCAACTCATGAATCTTGTATAATCAAACATTTCTATCTTATTTTAATAGATGATTCCTTTTAATCTTTCGGGGAAATTTGCGATTTCCATAAATAGACACAAGATGCAAATATAATCTTCTACATACCAACAGTCTCAAGATCCAAATAATTCTTAAAGAACTTGCATTTTGAAGATTATATTCAAGTCTCGCATTTCATAATTTATGAAAAGTTATCTCATAAAATAATTAGAGTTATAAAAAAAAAAACTTAGAATTGTTTGGTTTTATGCGCGCCTGTAGAAATCAATATCTGTGTGAATAAGGTTGTGTGCCTCATGTTTGATACACATTTTCTTTAGTAATTTTCAAAATTTTAATTATAAATTTTATTTTATTAATATTGTTGCACCAGGCTGCGGTTTAGCAGATTCTCTCTCTTCAGTCTTAATTCTCTCCTCAGACGCGTCTTGCATCTTTCCAGAACGTGTCTCAACCATCCTACAAGGTTAAACCAGTCAATAATAAGACAACTATATTTTTAGGTAACACCTCGAATATCTCTTTATTTATCACTTCAAATTTTAAAGCAGGTTGGGCATCCAGTGTGTCAAAATACAAATGTTTTTATAATACATAATCTACTTATATATTTGCCTTATTCTGTCTGTTTGTCTGTTTGTCTGAAGCTCACGGATGGGATTTTTCATAACCATCGGTGGTTCAGTGGTAGAATGCTCGCCTGCCACGCGGGCGGCCCGGGTTTGATTCCCGGCCGATGCATTTTTTTTTTTTACAATTTTTAAAACTCATTTATATATTATACAAGAATGACATCCACGGCGCCAATTCATAATTGTAACGAATAGTATTTGAATAAAAGCATTTAATCGGGTAAAACCCGGGCGTTGCCCGGGTCATTCGTATATAATAATTGTATAAACGAATGCAAGACAAAATCACCGCGAATGTTTCTTTTTTTTAAGGCAATTATCGTTATTTATCGTTAATTTTTGTTTCGATTTTATTGAAAAAAAAAACGATATGGTGCCTTTAAAAAATGATCTTTATTACTATGCAGTTTTCTATTTAGTCAATATACCTAAGTTCATGTTGCAAATGTAATTATCTCTATCGATTTAGTAGGTGAAATGCAAAAAAAAAAAAATCGACATGATGAAATCTTTATGAAAATTCACATTTTTATTTTTATATTTTCAAGACACACACAGTTTGGGGCGGGACGTTTCACAAGAGAGACATCCACGGCGCCAATTTATAATTGTAACGAATAGTATTTTAATTAAAACATTTTAAAACACACAGTTTGGAACGGGACGTTTCACAAGAGTGACATCCATGGCGCCAATTTATAATTGTAACGAATAGTATTTGAATTAAAACGTTTTTAAAATATATGCGCACTCGGGTAAAACCCGGGCGTTGCCCGGGCCATTCGTCTAGTGTTTCATAATAGTCATGTTTTATAAAAATAAATAAATATAAAATTTAATTTTGGAATATATGAAAAATAATATTATAAATCATTTTGAAAATAGCCGCATTAACCATGATGCAACAATATTAAGCTATGGATTCTGTAGAAGACTCCTGTAGAAAGGCGTATGAGCCCGAAAGCTTGTTTTATAATCTACTTATATAATTGCCTTATTCTGTCTGTGTGAAGTTCACTGTGTGAACTTGCCCTGGTCATTCGGCTAGTTATGAAATAAAAGATACGCAGCCCTAGATGCTTTGTTTTAACTTATTTATGAATATTAAGCTAAGAATGTTTTTAACAGATATATGTGTTGTGACAGATTATAACGCTGGGGTAGACCAACTTTAGGAGAAATCACCGATGGTTTATTACCAGCATGGAAGAGAGAATACATAATTCAAACTTCACTAAAATTTATCTCTATAAAGGGCACTTCAGCTCTGAACTAAGTGTTGTTCTTTACTGATAGGTACTGTATTTACCTTTAAATGATTCTCTAGGGAGTTACACGAGGTGAAAGGTGATGTTGAAATCCATTCAAACCACAACCTGGTGCAACAATATTCAACAAATCTATTCGAAGGTTGCAACTCGTAGTTTTATTCTTTACTCCTTGTTAGGAACGCTGTTTGTCTCTATCGTAGTATATACATATTTAACTTTTAACTGCTGCTTTTCATGTACACACTTAAAAAAAAAAACGGTTTTAAAATGTTTCTTTCATTCCACCCTTCTGAACTAGTTCTGGTTTTTACTAAATTTTGAATATTTTAATTTTTTTGTTAATTTTTACCTCGTGTCTAAACACACATCCATCATCATCAAACATCTGTTAAAATAAAGGAAATAGAGACAATAATTAAACTGCTTTTACCCAAACAGGGAAATCCGCTCTTCTTTGTCGATTCTACCTGGAATTCAGTCCATGTTCTCGACAAAGTACAGTGATGCTCCAGATTGGAGAACTGAATGGCACCAAATGTTACATTTACAAAACAGTATTAGGAATAAAAAAAGGTAGCAATAATCGCATTTGCAACGCGTTTCTTTATTTAAAAATCTATATAAATAAACATTACAACCAATGACAACAACTCTCCTTTGTAGAAAGCTGTCCTCTAGTTGGAGTCTCATCTCATGGAGTATGTTCTACTGTATTTGATATATCGGAGCTTAATGATCTTATTGGGTTTAATGAAACGAATCCTCAATCTTGTTACAGCATAAAATGCGATGATTTTACATCATTTCCACATTGGTTCTCAAGTCATAATAAAGATGGAAGTCATCCCACTTCAATGCTCCATCATCAACCATATCAATATTTTGATAGCGCAATATCTTATTTCCTATTATATGAACTTCTTTACATGTCTGGTGATCTCCTCGCATACCTGTGTGACCCCGGTCCGATCCCTACCAACGCTACAATAAAGGATAATTACGTACAATATTTCATAGGAATTTAGTAAAGGAGAATTGTTGAATGCAACTATGCAAGCTTTTAAACGGAGCATACCTAATGCACAACCTAATGAAGCCATCACTGCAAACATTCAAATTAAACTTTAAAAAAGTAGAAACCAACTTAGTGTTGCTCACTTAACACTGAAGTGGGTACTAAGCATATTATCAACCAGCAGGTTCTTCTGTAACAATTTTGGTGAAATTTTCATACAATAAAGGATAAGTAATGTTTTGTTTTTATATAGCAAATCGTGAGTTTTTTTATTTTGCTCCTTTTTATTGTTGTTACTGTACTCTTGATTGTACGCTTTTCTGTGTGTTAGTTACTATTACTTTAGGCCTTAATATTTTGCACATTGTGTGATAACCCGTACGAGTAACATCTGTCATTTGGTTTAGTTCATTAAAAAACAAATAGGTTTGGAGAGAAGTGATGAAGACAATCTCCTGCCTGTTTAATGAGTAATAAATAAAAATAGAAATATTTTAATGCACATGCAACATCAGGATCATCAAGACTATACCTTGAAGAATAAGGAAACAGGTCGCCAGATAGAATTTGCTTCGATAATTCCAATATATTTTACAGATTTAGAATCGCTGCGATGTAAGGAGATATGGTCATAACATATTAAAAATGGCATTTTATAAAGGCTGGACCTCTATATCGGAGATGAAGCCTTGACGGACTTGAAAGCCAAATTGACCTAAGGTAACACATAAATCCATATTCTTTGTTTGAAATCAAATATTAATAGTTAATTATTTCTTTCTACATGATTTATTATTATATTTTCGATGGAAATCATAATATGATGCACTAGCGCGCCATCTGTTATCAAAATTCAAAACTATTTTAAAGGCGTAAGATTCTTTTTGATATTAAACAATAGCTTATGTCCATAGTTCTTCTCAAATACCCATTCAAAGAGTCTATCAACAGTATCACTATAAAAGGAAGTTCCAAAAATTCAATATAACAGCGGTATGGTAGATTAAACTGGCGAAACCGCTGAGAGGGTTCACCACTGATGAGCCAGGCCCTCTCATTAATTTTTCCATTGCAGTAAGGGCAGTAGAAATTGTTTAATATCAAAAAGAATCTTGCGCCTTTAAAATAGTTTTGAATTTTGAAATCATAATGATAACACACCAAACTCATGAATATTCTTAATATACTAGCAAAAAGTTTGTAATATAATTTTCTCCCTTTTGTTTTAGTATTTCGAATTCCAAATAAGATATCGACATCTTATAAATCTCAAAGCATTTTCAACAATTTATTCACTTTCTTTGTTTAAAAAAATCTAAAAGGTAAAAGCATGATTTTATATAACTGAAAATTTATACCCTAAAAACGCTAAAATACCCTACCCACTAAAAATTATCTCTATGTTGGTTTCTTAGGTTACTGAAACCTCTTCAAAATATTAATTTCAGAAATTATAAAAAAAAAATTGATGGGTATTCTTCAAAATGTTTTCTTTAAAAAATATTATCTTCTTGGAATGACACCGTGGGCTGTTTGGTTTGTCATTAACGCTATCTATTGCTTGGTCAATGAAAACAACAGGAGCCATATTGACAGGTCACATGTTCTATCTACGAAGGACATTAAGAAACAAGAAAGAGATAGCATCTTCAAAAATGATATGGATGATAGAAAATCCATAGTTTCAGTCAAAGGAAGATTCTACCATATAAATTCGCAAGATATCATTCGCAAACATTTGAAAGAATATCATGTCAGAAGATCAACGTTAAAACAAATCATCGAGGAAGATTCTCTTGTTGATATTACTTATAACTCTGAAAGATCTTTTCATCCGGAATAAGACATTTGAGAATGTAAAAGAAAATTGATCAAATGATTCTATGACTAAAATAAATGTATGAAAATATTTTACTCAATAAAAGAATCTATTCAAAATCTGACAATTTTTTTTAAATGGTCTGGTGTTGATATTGAAAACAACATTGTGTTTATAAAAAAATATTTCCATGTGGAAAATTAGGAAAAACAAAAAATTCAGGATGACACCGCAATTTATTTAAGGCAAGAACAAACTATGAATGATAAAATACGAGATAAGCAAAGAAGGAAGTTTACAGAGCAACAAAATATAAATATCAAAATTGATACTCTGTTAATGATCGTTTCGGTGTCAAAATCACTTTATTAGGTACTGCTCAACAAGAACAACCTAGTTTATGATAATTGAAACAATGAATAATAATATGTGAAGGTTATTCACTTTTCAAACAAAATGTTAACGTGGGATTCATTCCCAGTTCATGACTGTCGGGAATCGAGGGTGTTACCCATTCGTCCACCGACGTGTTTTTTTTTTCTGTTAATAAAATAATAATTACTTTATTACAATATGTTTAAAATATAGGTGGAGGGTATTCTCACAATGTAAGAAAATATATTTAAAAAGCCATCTATAATGATAAAAATGATTGGATATTTGATAATATATGATCTGTTGAAAATATCATTAATTTGAATCTATATATACAGTACCAGTATACCGGTCCTCCAGTAGAGGACCTATTTTCCAGGCCTATAACTACCATCGCAAAATTGGAGAGGAGTGGGGAATTGGTTTAACCATGGAGATAAGCACCACCACCACCACCAAATTTTCTTGAATGATAACAGTCGAAACATGCTGATACATCATTACAAACATTACCATAAGCTATGGAATTTCGTTCAATATTTCTTAGGTCAAGTTCCTTGAAAGAGCTGGGAAGGCCTCCAGTTGGCGGATAGGGGAACATCCATCAGCCATGATGGTTATTTGGGAATATCTAATAAGCAATCTGGAATCAACAGTATTGAAAGAGTGTGGTGAACTGACATGGGATTGGACAATATCTATAAAAACTTAAGACGCCACTGGTCGAATGCCAAAATCATGTGGAGACATTAAAAATAAGCACTACACTAACAAACAGTACACGCTTGTTCGGCGGTACATATACTAAAATTGAAACGATACAGAGAAGATTAGCATAGCCCCTGCGCAAGGATGACACGCAAAATCGTGAAGCTTTCCATACACTAACAAACAGCTACGTCTGAATCCATATCAGGGTCGCCAACAAAGGTGTATGCTCCATGTGAGGAGAAACTGAAGCTGTCAAAATGTCACAGTAGATGCTTCTGATTTGTAGTGACACTTTTTATACAAGGGTGCAATTTTATACAGATGCAAACATGCGTCCTATTAATGAATTCTTCTCCCACGCCACCCGGAACCTATTAACGGATTATCAAAGCTTAACGACGTTTACAACGAAATAAAAGAAACAAATTTTTAAAACAAATAATCACAATTCCTGCATACATTTACCTATAACCTCAAAATCTCGTTTATTTTCTAAAATAAAAAGCAGCGCGCTGCGCGCAATTATTTCATCGACATATACAATTTTTATTCATGCAAACGAGAATACCACCAAATACCTTCTTAGCTACTCGACTTGTTGGCACAAAAAGAGCAACATCTTCGACGACATCTTGTGGTGCCTCAAGATCCGAACCCTACCCTACACTACAAGAATCGGGAAAATACTCTGTACAGCCTGCCAAGGACCACCGCTACCTGGAATGCCATCAAGCAAATCATTCACCACGCAACAGAAGTTTGCCAAAAAATAAAGGATCGCCAAAGAGAAATATAAAAAACTCATTTAAGAGGTCATTAATTAAAAGGTTTTAAGAACGTTTTTAAGATAAATGGTCTTTAACGCCATCAACTGAGATTTAAGATGCTAAAAGAAAACTCGAATGGTCCTAATATCGACAAAAGCAGATGTGCCATATAAAACTGAAGCAAGAAGGAAAAATAAAAAAAAACAGAAGTTTGCCGCAACATCAACCCACAAGTTTTGCCCCCCAAATCATTCTAGTTTTGTTTTATTTACGAATCAGAATGCAAAGATAAACAATTAATTATTCAATTTATTTTAAGATAGAGAACTCTTCTTAACTTATGGCCTTTCTATCAGCTATATATATACAGCTTAACTCAAGCTGTCTCTATATAAAAAACATAAACATACACAATCATATGATGATAACCTTTCTTATATACATTCTATGAATCATTTACAGATTACATCACAATCATGGGCTGCGACAAGACGGAACTACGACGCTTCCTAAACAAGGCCAAATACGCCATATACAAGTTGTTCATAGAAAAAGTTATTGATGTACCCCCTCCCCCCACTAACCATATGATGTAAATTTCTTTCGAAGCCTTAATAAAGGTCGTTGTTGTTTGTTAATACATATATAATATGAAAAAAGAAAGAGTTATAGTGTAGAAGTTCTCTCTCGAAATGGCAACACCTAATTGCAGTGCCAAATTAACAGAAAATTAGTGAAATTGGTTAATTTGACAAAGTAATCTGAATTTTTTCCCGCTACTACGAGTGTCTTATCATTAAAACATCTATGAGATAGACTTCTCTCTCGAAATAGCAACACCTAGTTGCAATGCCAAATTAAGAGATAATTGGTGAGAGTGGTTAATTTGGCAAAGTAATCTGTCTTTTTGTGCCCTCTAGTAGGAATGTCATATCATGTCGATTCTACTGCATAAGTTGATTTTTGGATTTTATGTGATTGTCTTTCTATAAGTCACATATCAACGAGGATACAGGTGATCGGATCAAAGAAATATTGATATACCTACCCAAAATTTCCATAGTAAATGCTATGGTAATCGTGGTACGTATGCAATTAGGTTTGCCAAAACATTCTTCAGTTACATGCACTCCTTTATCATACCATGATCTCCAATTACTTGAAACCCTGAAAAGAGAAGGCTAATGAAAGGCGTTTCTTTTATTTAGTAATCATTTATCACAATCCTTATATCGAAGCATCTGTTTAAGAGTAGACTTGTCCTAAAAAGCACATACACAGCTTTATTAAGACTACCGGTCTTATACAGATTCACCACAGGAAGAAAGGAATCATAGATGGAACTCCTGTACTCCAGGCAGCGCAGCACCCAACAACAGCCTCTAGGTCCGACACATGTCCAGTGGCCACACGTTCCTTCGTGCATACGTCACTTTAGCGTATCAATGAAAAGGCGAGTATGGAATTCTAGTCGTCATCCAAATGGACCACGACATTCGGCGATTCTATTAATCTTCTCCAAACGGTGACTGCGGTCTTGTAGAATTTATATTGCCACGTGGAAAATTAGGGAAGACAAACTTCGGGATGACACTGCAATTTATTTAAGGCAAGAACAAACTATGCATGATTAACAAAAGATAAGCAATGAGGGAAGTTTACAGAGTAAGAAAAAATAAACATAAAAATGAAACTCTGTTAATAAAATAATACTTTGCTTCAATACAAACCAAAGACAAGACCTTGATCAAACATCATTGCATTCATCCAGTTATATATTTGTTGACTATCGGATTAAGCTTTGTCCGAAAAAGCTCGTGATGAGAGAGATTGAGATTGAAACTTTTTTATTACAGAGTCCATATAAGGTTATATAAGGTTAAATTTAAATAATATATATATATATGAATAAAATAAGATTGAGTAAGGATAAATATAGATAAATAAATGTAAAATATGGAAGAGAGATATTAATAAGTAAAAGAATAACTTCCCCTCTGTTTTCTCGTTTGTGCATTACATATAACCAGGGGTTATGGTTTGATCTACACCTATGAGTGAATATAACTAAATAATGTTCTGGCAAGTGAAAATGTTGAACTGGACCTACACGTGTAGTTATGTTGTGTATTTACAGTTTACATTGTCGTACACCCCGTGTTGGGTTAAATGTACTCATATGAATACATTTTATATAATTACAAGTAATTGTGTAGCTGTGGAAAAGGTACAATTTGTTTTATAGATTAGAAACACAATGCAATAAGACCAAATCCACATTAATAGTGTATATAATAATAAAAATTCAATATAAAAATTTGGAACGGTCTTATACATTGTGTTTATAGTTATATATCTATATATATAAATGAATTTTTGTATGTTTGTCTGTTTGTTTGTTGGTTTGTATGTCCGGTATACAAATTCGCAGTAGTTCACTAATTCAAACCAAAATTTCCATACATAGGTAAAAAAATACGGGGAAGACGATAGACTATTTTAAAAAATATATAAATCAATTATTAAAACTATATATTTTTATTCAGAAAATGATGATGACGATATTGCTGTATCATGTTTGATTATTAGATACATAATTATATCGGGAAAAATTCCAAAAAGCAGAGACCACGGGTGAAACAAGTTCATTATTTTGTACACAGGAACAAAATTCTAACAGAAAAACATTCATTCGAGCAGAAAACAAAAGCCAGATCTTCTTTCTATAAAAATATCGCTTCTCAGACACAAAGTTTGGAGCGGGACGTTGCACAAAAGTGACATCCACGGTGCCAATTTATAATTGTAACGAATATTATTTGAATAAAAACATTTAAACGGGTAAAACCCGGGCGTTGCCCGGGTCATTCGGCTAGTAATCTATAATATCAATTGTACCTTATGTACATATTGCACTTGTGATTGTAATCAGATGATTACATTTTGTCCAACCCTGCATACACCTTACGTACCTGGATATTCATAGTATGTACAAAGGGTATTTGGGAGATAGGTAACTACAACAGCATTTCTTTGATTTAATTCCCTATCGGAGATAAGTAACTTATAAAAATATAATTTTATAGTATATAGAGAATATAAAAATCTATACGGTTGAACCTTCGCATTACCCATTGGTGTGTTTGTGCTTTCCAAAGCTGTTCCAATCTGAGGTGATGGCAGTTTGGATCATGTCTTCCTTAATCCGAGTCTAGAAGGAATCTGAGGATGTCGGGTTGCCAAGGAGCATTCCTTTGTTGCATGGAACCTTCCAAGGGTTTTTCCAGCCGATGAGTGCCTACCAAAAAATTACAAAAAACTCGGTTTGGTGGTAGAATGGCGAACTACTCAGAGCAACTGACCATTGCCCTCATGATACCATGGATAGTCTGGTATACAGGAAGCTTGTTGCACTTCTTCGTCTATGAGCGCCATCGGCTGAAGGAGACCGACAAGAGCAAGAACCAAGCCAAGTCGACAACCCTCCTCAAGCGCATGACCATGGCGACAGAACGACGAATCCCACTTGCCAAAACACCTAATGAAGAAGAGGAAGAGGAGGAAAACGAAGAGGAAACTGCTTGAAGACTTCCTTCTCCTACCTCAATTTTTGAAAAATTCTTTTTTTCTTTTCATAAAAAATTCATCTATAAAGGTGGTGTTTAAATGCTGTTTTCGAAAAAAAGAATAAATTGAGATATGCGTCCTTTCGATGTTTTTTTGAATTAAAAATCATTGATGATGGTGAAAGATTTGTTTTGTCTAGTATTATACAACATTTTATTTTTCACATTGTCGTTGCAAATTTGATAGCGTATTTGGCTGTATCATTGGAGCAGAATTATCTTCTGATCCACGCTTCTAACATCTGAATGTATAGGCAGATATATCTAGTAGGTGTTGGTGTCCATTACAAAGTATATATAAATATATATCATATTAGGAAAAGAATTTCAGTGGTTAAAAAAAATCAAAGATCACCTCAATCTTAAAATAGACAAGGGATTTATTCACAATCTATTTTCCGCCCCTGCAATCTAGCAGACACGGGTCAGTGACAGAGCCAAAGCACCAATTCCATCTATTCAGTCACATACCAAGAATGAATTCGGGATAACTCCTGTGTAATGTCTTAACAGAATGGATGAAAATCAGAAACATTGCACCAAAGCCTAAGAAAGAGATCACAGAAGAGCTTATGTTGATAGTGGACCCGGTATTTGTTTAATAAAAAAAAAATTAGGAAAGATCACATGGCGTCAGGACAAAAAAGAATATTCAGGAAGGCAATATAAATATTCATTTATAACGCATTGCTAAATATTTTAATACGTATTTTTTCTGATGAGGACAAAAGATTTTTGTCGAAACGTTAAGAAAATATAAACCTTTCTGGCCGAAGTGTTTTTAATTTTTAAAGAACTATGAATGCTGGGCAGGCAGCCTCTATCTTCGAGATAAAGATATAAAGTCTTGTGATCAGGAGTCAAATTCTTTAGTAGCTATTTAATTTTTATATTCATTAAGGTAAAACTTAATTAATGCTCAGAACTGACTCTCATTCTAGACTCGTTCGCAGAAACTCTCAAGTCTTAAAATGGATCAAAACAATGTATTTTGCCTATCACGCCAGTACAGAACGTACTATTGGTAATAAAGAATGTGGCACAACACCTTTTTCAGCAATATCAGACAAAAGCCAATCTATATACACCCATACCTCACTTTGCGTCGGGGTTACTTTCCAAAAAAAAAAAAACACGACGCAAAGTGAAACGACGCAAAGTGAAAATATGTGAAGGCGCAATCAAAAACATAGGTGTTGCCATATTTTAGGAAAAATAAAAAAATAAAAGACTCGAATCCAAAACAACGCAACTTCGAAAATCTAACGACGCAGAGTAAAAAATCAGTAAAAAATAAGCAGCGACGCAACTTCGAAAAAAAAAACGCAAAACGAAACGACGCAAAGCGAGGTATTGGTGTACCATGATTTCGTGCTTATGGCCCTCATCAGTACAGAATCAATTTCGATTTACAATATCCTACAAGAGGAGCTATGAAATATCGGTCGAATTTGACAAACAAGTATTATATAGATAATACACTAACAGATTTTTCAGTTTTCAAGTTCTAAGCAATCTCCTCCAATTAGTACAGAAGCAATTTCGATTTACAATATCCTACAAGAGGAGCTATGAAATATCGGTCGAATTTGACAAACAAGTATTATATAGATAATACACTAACAGATTTTTCAGTTTTCAAGTTCTAAGCAATCTCCTCCAATTAGTACAGAAGCAATTTCGATTTACAATATCCTACGAGAGGAGCTATGAAATATCGGTCGAATTTGACAAACAAGTATTATATAGATAATAATACACTAACAGATTTGTCAGTTTTCAAGTTCTAAGCAATCTCCTCCAATTAGTACAGAAGCAATTTCGATTTACAATATCCTACAAGAGGAGCTATGAAATATCGGTCGAATTTGACAAACAAGTATTATATAGATAATACACTAACAGATTTTTCAGTTTTCAAGTTCTAAGCAATCTCCTCCAATTAGTACAGAAGCAATTTCGATTTACAATATCCTACAAGAGGAGCTATGAAATATCGGTCGAATTTGACAAACAAGTATTATATAGATAATACACTAACAGATTTTTCAGTTTTCAAGTTCTAGGCAATCTCCTCCAATTAGTACAGAAGCAATTTCGATTTACAATATCCTACAAGAGGAGCTATGAAATATCGGTCGAATTTGACAAACAAGTATTATATAGATAATACACTAACAGATTTTTCAGTTTTCAAGTTCTAGGCAATCTCCTCCAATTAGTACAGAAGCAATTTCGATTTACAATATCCTACAAGAGGAGCTATGAAATATCGGTCGAATTTGACAAACAAGTATTATATAGATAATAATACACTAACAGATTTTTCAGTTTTCAAGTTCTAGGCAATCTCCTCCAATTAGTACAGAAGCAATTTCGATTTACAATATCCTACAAGAGGAGCTATGAAATATCGGTCGAATTTGACAAACAAGTATTATATAGATAATAATACACTAACAGATTTTTCAGTTTTCAAGTTCTAGGCAATCTCCTCCAATTAGTACAGAAGCAATTTCGATTTACAATATCCTACGAGAGGAGCTATGAAATATCGGTCGAATTTGACAAACAAGTATTATATAGATAATACACTAACAGATTTTTCAGTTTTCAAGTTCTAATCAATCTCCTCCAATTAGTACAGAAGCAATTTCGATTTACAATATCCTACAAGAGGAGCTATGAAATATCGGTCGAATTTGACAAACACGTATTATATAGATAATACACTAACAGATTTGTCAGTTTTCAAGTTCTAAAATCCTCCAAAAATACTGAACTATACATAGTGATCTATTTTGAAAATAGAGCAATCCATAAATAAATATTTAATTAAAAAGGCATATATTGGATCAAAATATTATTTATTTTACCAATATTTCAGTTGGCTGAACGCCATCAAGGTGCTATAACATTTTAAAGTGTGTCTTTATTCTACTACTGTCACCTTGATAAAGGTTGGCGTTCAGCCAACTGAAATATTGGTAAAATAAATAATATTTTGATCCAATATATGCCTTTTTAATTAAAAAAGTAGTGATCTATATACTAAAATTTTCGAGATATTTTGCTTCGTGTGTCACATTTTTCGTCCCCAAATATTAGTAGTTATATTTATTTTTTAATTTATTCAATTTTACAATCGTTGAATTTTTGCTTTCTAATATTACTTATAACCATCGCAATTTTTAAGCCACCATCTATACTCTTAATGTGTCTTCATAGGCCTTTCGGATAAACCGGGGGCGTTGTACCGGGTCACTCGGCTAGTATATATATATATATATATACTTACAATTATAATAAAGTAATAAGCAATTTATTATACTGACAAATATAATTCTCAACCATTCTCTAGCTGTTATCTAAATGTAAAAAAAAACAATCTAAATAAAAATCTGTAACAAATTACATTGACAATTAAAAGCAATTTACAATTAAATCAGAAAAACGAAAATATAATATTAGAAATTAAATAAAATCAATAATACAAAAGAAGATGCTTTAAAAACAAAGCTTTTTTTTTTTGCTTATCCCTAATACAGGTAGTACAGACCATGATAATCATGGTGGGTAGAAGTAGGCGACTGCTTTTACTGTAAGTGCACCACATGTCTACACATGTGAAAAGCAGTTCGACTTTGCGCTTGCAAATGTGCCAGAGCCCCGTTTGGTTACTTGCACTCGCTGGCGGGGTTGGACATTCGCAAGAATCGGGGGACATTAGAGCATTTTTTTTAATCAGAAAAAAGTATCCAATGCGAGAATCATACCCGGTCGAAAACCAACGGTTTCGACCATCCTTCCACCGACCCCCAACAAAGCAATTTGATGATAAATACGATAAAATTCGAAGGCAAAAATCTACGATTGGAAAATGGAATCAATAAAAAATAACTGTTTACAATAACAAGTCTCGTAAATATTAAAAACTCTCAACACCTCAACACAAGAACCTAAGAAACAATGTGAAACACCATTTTATGCTTGACAATTGACAATTAAAATAATTTTATTGACATCTTGTCAATGCATGCAAAGTGCACAGTCTTCACTATTTAAAAAAAGATAATATGGATCATATACACTATGTACAATGAATTTGGCGCCTCTACCACCGCTGCAGAGTTTGGTGGAGAATCGCCAGCGGGTCTCCAGCGACACCACGTATTTCGCGATCTACGAAGAATACGTAGATCGCGTACTTCGCCGCTGAGGAGATGGTGAGGGCGTGGTCCTCGAGACCAACTGGAAAGATACAGGACTGCAGGTCCGGCGGCCGGACCTATGCTAGAAACATTGAGTACATAATTAACGACTTAACACTCGAAGCTTTTAGCACATTCAAGCCTGAAATTTTCTATTACAAATCCAACACATCCTTCAGACAGGTGAAAGTCGAAATCAAGATTAAATAAAATCTGAATAATAAATTACAATTTGAAATATATTTATAATCATAAGGTAACAAGATCATATCCAAATAGATAAAGTTTTGGTGACTTTTCGTTGAAAGCGTTGTTATACGTACCTTCTTCAGATGAAAATAATGTTCTAATAGCAAAAACTGTTACCGAGAAGTCACCCGTAATTTATTTATAGAAATTTGGTCTTGTTATGATTTTAAATAGGCTAAAATATCTGGGAAATTTATCATTGGTGAATCAAGTTTTCTGAGTCATTTTTTTCGTTTAACAAATATATAAATTCCCGCCTCAGATAACAGCCAAACAGAGTTTTATAATAATTTCATATTCAATATACATATCCTATTTAATATTGTCGCGCGTTTCCCTTCCGCTTCCTCCGCCATGGATCACCTACCCCGTCTCCGTTGGTCCCTCTGCAGTCAACCCAGAGAACCTCTGAGAACCACCACTCCCGTGGATCCCCTTTCCCGCTTGTAGTATCTCTCGGCCTTACCACTGGTTGGGGGACACGAGAGACTTGCCAGAAGAGTAGCTACTGTGATGTGGGAGAAAGTCATAACAGCAGCCGGCAATAAGTCTGCTAACACTCCTTCTATTTCATTGTAATCTTTAATACACATTACATAAGAACTCTAATATCAATTAACGGGTATTTATAGTATTTTACATCCCAGAGACAATATAAGCAGCTATTTACAATTATTAGCCCCAGGAAACAGGACCACCGCAGTAGGCGACTCCCATACTAGTCGCAGTCTAGAAATAGACTAAAGCACCATCTATTGACGGAGGTTGTAGATGTTTTCAGGCTGATATACGCGACAATATTTACTGTCACCGGTTTATCCGCTCGTTGATTGGTTCTCTACTGTCACGTGACCTTAAATAGTTTAAAGATCAAGCATGGCACCTTGACACCGTGGTTCCATACATCTAGGTGTTAAATAAACTCGGAAATATCTTAAATGTTAGGATTTTCTTTTCGTTGTTGTCGATTTTACAGGCTTACGGTTCAAATAAATATTTCGCAATATTATTTATAATTACTGCCATGATATACTACTATCAAATCTCTGTGCCTTAAATGCGATATGGAATTAAATTCGGAAGGTCCTAAATGGACAATCGACAGAATATATTCAGTAGAACTTCCATGAGAGGACACATCTCTCCAAAGGACAGTTTTAATCGCCAATATTTTACCATTTTTACCAATTAGCTATTCTCCAGTATGAAGTAACTTTTCAATAAAAAGGCGCCATGTACATATTAATTGTATATAGTCAGGTTTCTAATTATTATATCAAAATAATAGTGCAGACTGTACACTTTTGCATGTATTGATGTCAATATAATTATGTTAATTGGCAAAATTGTCTAAAGGATACTTTGCAACTAGGTAATGTCCTTTGGCTCTGCAACTAGGTGTTGTCCTTTGGCTCTGCAACTAGGTTTCGTCCTTTGGCTATGCAACTAGGTGTTGTCCTTTGGCTCTGCAACTAGGTTTTGTCCTTTGGCTCTGCAACTAGGTTTTGTCCTTTGGCTCTGCAACTAGGTGTGGTCCTTTGGATCTGCAACTAGGTGTTGTCCTTTGGCTCTGCAACTAGGTGTGGCCCTTTGGCTCTGCAACTAGGTATGGCCCTTTCACTCTGCAACTAGGTGTTGTCCTTTGGCTCTGCAACTAGGTGTGGCCCTTTGGCTCTGCAACTAGGTGTGGCCCATTGGATATGGAACTAGGTGTTGTCCTCTGACTCTGCAACTAGGTGTTGTCCTCTGACTCTGCAACTAGGTGTGGCACTTTGGCTATGCAACTAGGTTTTGTCCTTTGGCTCTGCAACTAGGTGTGGCCCTTTGGCTCTGCAATTAGGTGTGGCCCTTTGACTATGCAACTAGGTTTTGTCCTTTGGCTCTGCAACTAGGTGTGGCTCTTTGGATCTGCAACTAGGTGTGGCCCTTTGGCTTTGCAACTAGGTTTTGTCCTTTGGCTCTGCAACTAGGTGCTGTCCTTTGGCTCTGCAACTAGGTTTTGTCCTTTGGCTCTGCAACTAGGTGGTGTCCTTTGGCTCTGCAACTAGGTGTTGTCCTTTGACTCTGCAACTAGGTGTTTTCCTTTGGCTCTGCAACTAGGTGCTCTTCTTTGACTCTGCAACTAGGTGTTGTCCTTTGGCTCTGCAACTAGGTGTTGTCCTTTAGAGAGAGGTTCTACTAGCTACAAAGAGAGTGCACAAAGCGACCAAATTCAAATATGCACATGGCGAATTGAAAAGCATGTGATGTGAAACTCTAAAACTGAATCTACTCTTTAGCCATATTCCTCTTAAAATTCGATGACAATTGTATGAGGCAGTGCAGTGTGGGTTTCTATTTCATTCACACCAGACAGAACACTTCTCGTCGTTGAATACATTTTAATGACACAAGGATTGTATTGCAGGGGTTCATCACTGATGAGCCAAACCCTCTTCTATATATGTTTTCAATTTTAATAAATCAATTTTACCATATAATATTAGATATTTTGTCATCATATATCCCAGAAATTTTGAATGAAAAAGATGAAATCATCATCGTTAAATTCCATCTTCCTTTTAATGTAGTTATAGAAATATAACTACTTAATATTTATTTAGTAAATCAATTAGCAAGGTTAATGAATATAACTTCACATTTTTACCTTTGAGTCCAAATATCACACATGGATTTCGTAACACAGTCCATGGATGTACTGACGTAAGGCACATTTGTTAAAATCCATTTAAAATTTTGAGGATGTATAAATTGAACTGATATGCTAGAATAATTATCAAGATCAAATTGACAGAAAGGGTGACAAAGAAGTTGGGAGAAATTATAATATAGACTTTTGAATGAAGGATTGATATGGAACCACATGGATCTTCAGAACATCATCTATTGACCATGCTGGAGAAATACACCCTGAAGAATGAATGAGGTGAGAGGTAAACCAAAGAGAATTTAACTTGATTTTTTTTTATTCCTAATACAGGCCATGATAATCATGGTGAGTAATTAGCGACTGCCTTAACGTGATATTTAGCTTAATTTAACTTCATAATCTATTAGAGTGTGGTATGGAATAGGAAATTACAGATAGGTGAAGTACATTGCTCAGAATAGGATTAAAGGACGTTGCAGGATGGCCGAGATTATAGGATAATAGAAGATTGAACAAATCAATCGAGTTTGTTATGATATAGATCTCATAAATTGGGGCTTAAATTTGGAAAATAACATTTCAAGATACAACGTTCCAAGTTACAATCGCAATAATTCAACCACAATTGTTTCTTTACAATTGTTTTAAAACCAGGTTAGGTAACATTAGCACAAAAACCGTTGCCGTTTCTGAACGGAATTTGCCATGTGACCTTCCATCGACCTTGATACAAAGCAGGAAAGAAAGACAACAAAAATGCATCACGTAATAACAAGGAAAGGGGACACGATATAACGACGGATATTGCTAAATCAACTCGACTGTCTACACCATATGTTGATGGCTTGCTCACCTATGTGTGGAGATATCACCTCTCTTTCTGAAGTAAGGGATGTGAAGAAATGAATATCATCTCGGATGACTGCCCATCTGTGGAAAGCTTCAAGGTTTTTTAAATCGCTGAATCCTTCGTAAGAACGATTAGGGATAAAGACAGATAATACAATAGTTCTGGTGGATCGAATTGCCTAAACTACAGAAAAGGTCAACACAGATTAGGCAATCTCTTTAAATGTTTTTCATCTTCCGTTTGGTGGTTATATCATCTTTAGTTTTTTTCTGTTCAATGGACTGATTCTCTCTGATAACTAGGATAATTGCACATTTTCCACTGGAAGATTTCATAATTGTTGTTTTAAAATCGAAAAACTTTTTTGGGTTTAAGCAAGCAGTTACTCTGACAATAGAACTGAACTGCAGTGTTGGGTAATCAGTGTTGAGAAATCTTGGTTGAAACGTTGTTTTCACTAAAATTACTTTAATGGCTCTCGACATTTGCACAAATTTAGCCCTACGGGGGTGTGTAAGTAACCAAAAGGATGCTCGGCTCACTTGTAAATACAGAGTTGACCTTCTTCTATGCGTGTTTCTTTTATAAATAAAACATATTCCTACAGTCTTAACTGAAGTTAATTTGTCCATAGATGGTGTGCTGCTAATGCATTATGTTGAAGTTATGCCTTTTATGGATTGGTTATGTAAAAGCAATTCAAGATGCATATATACATGGAGATATATATGAAAAAAAAGGTCAGATATTTATATTAAAAACAACAAAAAAAGGCATATTCTGACTGCTTCCATGAGCATTTTAGATGGCAAAGCACCATCTAGTAGAACAAATATCAGCGAAATGTATTATTTTATTGCCTTCTAATTAATTAATGCCTAACCGACAGCTATAGATGTAAAAACTAATTAAGCATATCCTGATTACTAACAAGAATATTTTCAGATGGCTGAGCGCCATCTAGTGGAACAGAAATCAACTAAACGTCGATCTAAATGTTACAGATTACAATAAAAACATATTGAGATATCTCTAGTATTCTACCAGCATATACTTTAGATTTTTTATCAATAATTTGCTAAATTATAGATACCTAGCAAAAATGTTTCTTTACTGATGAGCGGGTCTATTAAACATAAATTTTATTTTTTTTATAAAGGTCGCTGACCCACAGATATTTGAGCTGTCCGACCCCTGCTCCGGGAGGTGTTCACTTCCTGTGACTTGCCCCTGGATCTGCAGGCTTGGCTGTCCGGTGTCGGCCTCCATCCCGAGGCAGTGAAGTTGATCAGTATGGCGAAGGCTACCATCTACAAGTACCAGCTTGGTCTTGAGGTGGATAATGCCATCCATCACATAGACCTTCTCACTTTGTGGGAAAGAACTCTCTCAGTCCACCGCTGGCGGAGTCTTTCCCGCTGTTGGCACCACCATTGAAGACTATATATATTTATATATATATATGTAATATTGTTGGAAATGTGCCGACGAATGGTTAAGCTGGCAGTCGTGTACGTGAGGCGAGTGTTGATGTTCTTCCCATACGCGGACAACAAGAAGCAGAGGCAGGGCTAGATGTTAACACCGAGAGTGATCGGGAACAGCCCACGGGACAGAGGTAGAGGCCATGACACAAACTTGGATGCTTATCACGAGACATGTAGGGAGAGACTGTGTGTTAGACAGAAGCCGTCTGCCGAGAGACACCCCCTAGAACCATCTGCTGACCCCCTGCCAAAACCTGCCCTGTTTTCAGGGGTCGTCTATAAAGAGTCCCTGGGGGCCCCACATTGCTGGGCGTTGGCTTTTTTCCTCCCCTCTGTCCCTGCCACCAGCTGACTGGACACTCTTTGGATCTTTATTTTGACGTCACCATTTTTAGTTTTAAATTCAAATAGTGGGTTAAAATACAAATAGTTTATATACAAAACATGGGGTGGTAGTAAATAGAAATTGTCATTATTATACAGTTTAAAATATACTATATATATGTATATTTATCTATATATATATTCTTATTTAATCTTATCTGTTCTTATTTATGTTCATTTTGTATTTATCCTTATATAACCTTATATGCACGATGTAACAAAGTTTCAATCTCTCTCTTTCGGCCGTGCGGCCACGTAGAGCGCGAACTCTGCGTTTTATTTTAGCCTGAGATGAAGGATATGAAGTTGAGAAATCCCTTTTAGGTATTGGCTAAAAGTCAAGAGAATGGGCTGAAAGCTCATGTGGACCTCGCCCAAAACGGTCATGTCTCCGCCGAGAAATCAATAAATTCTGAAAGGCCTGAACGACATTCTGTTATATTTTTATTTAAATTAATGACAAGTTTGGTTTAACATAACAATACAATTCTTAGGAATATCCTTTTATAAAAATGATTATGGTAGAGCAGAATATAAAATCACTAATTTATAATACACAACAACTCCTCCCCATTAAGCCAAACACTTATCAAATGTCAAAAAGTTTTGTAGGTTTACCTATTCTTGAGGACCTCCTCAAGACAGGCTTCGGAGTGACTGCAGGAGATTCTATTACTCGAGCATCTTGGCTTCCTTCAACTTCGCTCTCAGGGGGCACTTGTGGAGTCGACGATGTAGAAGACAAGGATTCATTTTTCCCACAGCTCCTCACCTGATCCAAATGTCGATTAATAATTGTAACATAGTCAGTTTCCACTTTAACTGAAACGGGGCCCATAGACAACTCCAGATAGGCCATGGTATTTCCTAGCAACAATCACCTGTCCTTCCTCCACCTCTCTATGGGGTCTCCATGTTTTCATGAATCTCTCTTCCTTGAAGAAAATATAGGATATCGGATTGCTATCAATTAAATTTAAGAATTTCATTTTTAAACGGAAAGCTACGAACCATTTCCTTCCTAGAATATTAGAATCCAGTTCATCAGCCACCAAAATGGACATACTTCTTGTGCAATTTGCGACTTTAGCTATCACATTAAGCTTTCAAAATATTTTACCTTATTTGATGCCCATGTTCTTAAAGAAACATCAAATTTACTAAGTTGCGTCATTATCCATTACTTTAAAAAAATCTTTATTCAGTAATGAATACGAACTAACAGAATCTCAATATCCCAATATCTGACTACAGGGTCCTCAGCGGTGTCCTCCTTGCGAGACTGCGGCCTCATCTTCCTCACCTTGAGCCGAAATGTCAGACATACGCCGTTCCGGGACGATCCTCCTACTGTACATAGCGTGTGTATCCGAAGAGCTCGCCCTAGCTCGAAGACTCGTTTACCCCTCGCTGTCATTTCACCGACCTAGAATCAGCCTTTGGCACCTTGAACCGGAGTTTTCTGATGTCCCTGATGATTTCAATCCGGATGCCGCCGGCCTTCATAGGGTGGTTTCTTCTTCTCTACGCCGGAGCCAGCGCAGCAGTCCGAATCAATGGCTTCTACACCCGCACCTTCCATCTTCTCAATGGTGTCAAGCAAGGCTGCGCCGCCAGCGCCGTATTCTTCAGCCTTGCCACGGGTCTCCTCCTCCATCGCCTGGAACAGTTGCTGGGTCAATGACATCGTTTTGATTATCAGCAAGGATGAACAATTTGAACTGGTCAAATTCATATTCGACGAGTTCCGGCGTGCTTCGTGGAACCACATCAACTTCGAAAAGAACCAGGGCCTCTGGAGCAGAAGATGGAGGAACCGCACCGACTCTCCTTTGGACATCTCCTGGAACAGAGAGAAAATCACCATCTTAGGGACCATAGTGACGCCTGGAATGGGAACTTCGACCCAAGACCAACATCTGCAGGAGTTACTAGAGCGGGTCATTGCTAAGTGGTCCCTCTTTGTCCGCGGTTTATCACTTGCTGGTCGAGCAAAAGCGGCCAATAGCCTGGTGCTCTCAGACATATTCTATCATCTTCAGGCCTACCTGCCCAGCGTGACCACCATCGGAAGACTGCAGGCAAGATTGGTTCGATTCGTGTGGGAGCACGATTGAACCTCATGGCTTCCCGGCAGCATCCTAGCGCGGCCGATCTCCGTGGGAGGCATGGAACTTCTCGACGTCGGCACTCAGCTCCGGCTGTCGTGCCTCAAGGGCGTCCAGGCAGCACTGCGTCGAGGTCGCAACGCTCACTCTTGGCTCGCCGAGAGCGGGATGTGGCTGTCTACTGAGTCCACTCCTGGCACCTGGCTTCCCCCACGGCGTCTTCGGAGTCTTCACCTCTTCGAAGCTGCCTCGGAGATCTTAGATCTGAACCACCGGATCCTACAACCATCACTCCTCCAGGCTCTTCGAGTCGTGGGCGACTGCCGCTTCCTCCGGCCCCCTGAGTTTCTGGCTCCTACAAGATGACTGGGCTGGGGCATTTGTGAACTAACCGGTCCTACTCCAAACATCACTATCGCTACGTGTGGCGCCCTTGCGGACATCACTTCTATGGGGAGATTCTGCTCACGCCTGGTCACCCAGAATGCCCGGGGACGTTATCGCGTCGCTAGCCTTGCGGACGCAATCGTGGTGCGCGGGATGACCACCGCCTTCCAGCGCTTAACAATCCGTACTGCCAGCCGCATGCTGGAACGTCCACGCCTGGCTGCACTGCCCATCACCCAGCTGCTGGGACGGTGGATCCCCCACGTCAGCATCCCCATCTCCATCAGCTGGTCTTCTCTCCGGCGATGTGCCTTCTCGGAGCACAATACCGACGTTGTCGTGCGGCTGGTCCTGCACGCTCTTCCCCATCCAGCACATCCGGCCTCAGCCCGGGAGTCCTGTGGGTCCGGAGACCTGTCACTGGCCCACCGCTACTGGTCCTGTAGGCGGATCAGGCCAGTCATCGTGAAAGCCTTCACCATCATCCAGCGGCCCCCTGACCTGCAGAGCTGGATCTTCGGGCATGACCTGGAGGACAACGCCTTGGCCATCCTCGCGTCTGCCAAGACGCGTATATATAAACACCTCCTGGCCCTGGAGTTGCGGGGGGTCCAAGAAGACCCCCTCCTGGTCTGGAGGAGGACTCTATCAAGATGGTGGGGCCTTCCTCACTCATATATCATCATGAATATTTCCATTATTTTTATTTATTTGTTTAATGTGTGATATTGACTAGATGTCAATAAAAGTGTTTCAATCTCAATCTCTCTCTCTCACCTACATCCATTGATTCTCTGTTCTTTCGTGTTAATAAGTTGGAAGCGCTGCAGAAACCAGGGTGTGGACATAGATTTGGTCAAGTCAATTGCCAGATAAACACTTTTTTTTGGCAGATTTTAAAGAGATTTCATTGGATCCCTTTTCAATCTCATGGAATGAAGTCCACCCTGGACTGACCAGGGTCATTAGCCTAAAACCATGGTCACCGAGTGGTCGCTTTTCAGTTTGCCAAAGCTGGTTTGTGGCTTTGTCACCGATCCGAGGTCGCTAGTTTGCAGCGACGGTCAATAGATGGCGTCTAATTTTGACGGGAGAGGTGACCTTTATTTTTATATATGAAAATAGTCACATTATTGACAAAAGTAATCTAATAGGTTAAACAACTGGCCAGAGCTGTTGGAATTCACCACTGAGAAGAGCTATCAATTTTTGTATCATTGTAGTAAGGAGACATTGTATTTTGTAATTAAAAAATAAACTAAAATTTGAACAGCTATAGCAAGTGTATAGGCAGGTTGTTGTATTTACCTATTTACGTGATGATGCTGAAAAAAATCGTGAGGTATATTAGCCAATTCGGTAAAATAAGAATAATTGAACAGCGGAGGAAGTTGTTCAAAAAGGATTTAGTGAGGAACCAATTCTTAGAGATTTTGAATGGTCGTAGCGCTGAGAAATTCAGAAAGAATTGTTCCTTCCCTGGACATCAGCAGGCCTCAGTAAACCACCACTTCCTATAGCGACAACTTTTCTAGAATCAAATATGATCGGACATAATCCAAACTTCAAATGTAAAGATATCTACAAACTCACCTGTGTAGATACTGTATTTATAGTTTGAATGAAAACCTTTTAATTAGTAAATAATTTAAAATATATTTAGATAGATATAGTGGCTTTACATTATTGTAGTATTGTGGTAGATTAAATTGGCAAAACTCCTGGTAAGGTTTACTGCTCATGAACCACAGGTACTTTCAAAACTTTTTATCTTTCATTATCAATGTGTTTGACTGTACTAATATTCTTATAATACAAGTTTTGTAAATGGGCTTTACTTTTTTAAAAATCGCATAGAAGGAATGGTGCACGGGGGAGAATAAATTGTTGTAGATGTTCTAAAACCTTTTTGTTCTAAAATCACTTTATTAGGTACCGCATAGAAAGAGCAACCTAATTTATGATATTTGCAACGAGGAATAATATTTTTATAAAGGCATATATTGGATAAAAATATAATTTATTTTACCAATATTTCAGTTGGCTGAACGCCAACCTTTATCAGAATTTTGACATACATTAATATGTTATAATACCTTGATAAAGGTTGGCGTTCAGCCAAATGAAATATTGGTAAAATAAATGATATTTTGATCCAATATATTCCTTTTTAATTAAAGATTTATTTATGGATTGCTCTATTTTTAAAATGAATAATGTGTGAAGGTTATTCACATAATAAACAAAATGTTAACGCGGGATACGATCCCGGTTCATGACTGTCGGGAATCGAGGGTGTTACCCACTCGTCCACCGACTTCTTTTTATGTTCTCGAGCCATGTGAAATTTCTTCCTCAATAAAAGCTATTTGGACAATTGACCAACAAAGATACACGGGAAAAAAGGGTAAAATTACGGGATAAGTTTTGCAAGTCAATTTCACAGACGTCATCAACTTGCAAAAGACCTAAATCATAAAGGTCATTTCAATTCCTTTGTATTCGTATAAGAAGGGCATCTTAGAATTAGAGATAAGTGTATGCAACTGTTTCAATTTTCACTCTGTATGCATACATCCCTGTGTCATTGAAATCTTTATTGATACTTCTTAATACTTCGTGCAGTAAATCTTTTTATTACCTCGACGTTTCGACAAAAATATTTTGTCTTCGTCAAGAACAAACAAAATTAAAACATTTGGCAAGGCGTTAAAAATTATTCTATGGCTACAAGGGCGTTCTCACGCGATATTTCAAATTTTGTACAACATGTAAAGCACGAGACATAAAACATATTCAATTCATAAAAGACTATGATCTTTAAAATAAATTATAATAAATATATACACCTATCCCCCGATTTACACGGTACTTGTTTTACACGTTTTCGCTTTTACACGGTTTTCCAAATAAGTTTTTTTTTTGTTTTTATCGCACTATACTAAAATGCGATATTCTACTCTATACTACCTATGTTGAAAAGAATATTGGGAGGCTCTGATTCATGAGGGGGCGAACACCTATTCAGATTTGACAGTTTAATATACACCTATCCCTCGATTTACACGTTTTTCTCAGGAACGTATCTACCGTGTAAATCGGGAGATAGGTGTATATATAATGAGAAATTATAAACAAAAATTAATATTAAAACAATAATAATATTTACAAAGATTTCACAATAGTATATATATAAATCGATATTTAGATTTACTGACCAAAGTATCTTTAATTTTAAGAACTATGAATGCCAGCCAGGCAGCTTCTATCTTTATTATTACTGTCATTAATTATTTTACCAATATGTCAAATGCTTGTCAGTAGATAGATCAAAGCAAATATTTTTTTAACTACCCTCGTACACACTTGTATTAGGGCAATTAGACCTGTATAGAATTCTCCTGAGAAAAACGAGATAAGAAAGGGAGCAGGAAAAAGAGAAATATTTACACATATTGTTAATTTTTATTTCTTATTCTTCGCAAATTATAATGGGTTTATGCACATTTACAATGGAGATCCGACAACTCAATAACAATATTTCTGCTGAAACGTCGAGGGAATAACCTTTTCGGACAAAGTGTCTTTATTTTTATATCTTTAATTCTATATAATGTTAAAGGTGTGTGTGTCTAAAATAGAGAGATTGATATTTACTAGATTGTATCTATTAGGATTGAACACCGTTGCAGGAATTTGGTGGCCATTTTGGATAAGGCACAGAAAAATAGGCAGATTAAATGGCATTTATATAAACTGATAGTTTTTAAAAAAACATGATCAATTTGCTAATCATTGATAACGGAATGTCTATCATTAAATATTAAGAGAACAGCTAATTTAAGCTAATAATGTAGGAAGCTTTGTTAATGAATTTTTCATTTGCATAACTTTACAAAACATGTCCGTTTCTTTAATTACACGCACAATAGAGGGGAATATATCATATTATTTAAACAAGAATAGCTTTTTAAAATAAAAAATTCGGAAAGTATTTCCAAAAAAATGTTGTAATTCTCATCAGGAAACTCAGATATAAGTTAATTGGCTGATTAACAAATCTGCATAATTAGACAAGATATCTCTGGATAATAAAAAAATACGTTTTTAATTAGCACAGCCGATATCCTGTCTTTCGTTTTATTTCCGAGTGTTGCAACTGGCACAATTTTGCATAATGGCACTCAATTCCATTTTCGCCAATTGAAGGTGCTAGATTTTTAAAATTCCATTTGGCTATCTGTGGCAATTCTATAAAACCACTAATACACGGGCGCCACGGTAGAATAAATTAATAAGAATTGAACTTCCCGATGTTTATTGCGCCATTGGTCAATCATGTGCGCATGTGTGAGATCATTTCATTTTGTTCATCGTCACTTCCACACCCAAGACAGCAGTGGTCCCTTAATAAAGACGATTTCTTATCGTTTTTAAAAATCAGTTTTTTTTTGACAAATTAGAAATTTCATGGAAGTTTAACACATTTTGGTTCGGATACTCTCGAATATCCCCATTGCATGTGTTAAAGGATAATGTCCTGGTCGCCTTACATACCGGACATCTGCTCATAATCTATTCATCACTTTCCGGGGGCTCTAAATTGTCTCTACGCGATTTACGTATTCTTCATAGATCGCGAAATACGTGGTGTCGCTAGAGACCCGCTGGCGATTCTCCACCAAACTCTGCAGCGCTGACAGAGGCGCCATATTCATTGTACATAGTATCATGCATATATATAATTATCTTTTTTTAAATAGTGCAGACTCTGCACTTTGCATGTATTGACAAGATGTCAATAAAATTATTTCAATTGTCAAGTGTCTAGATCGTCTCTAGACCGGCAATCTCGGCCCAGCGGTAGACCATTGTATTGTCACGGGATTATCTGTCTACTCGGTGAATCATCAATCACGTGATGGCACGTCAGCGTTTTATTGGTGAATTGTTTGTTTATATATCTCATAGTGGTATTTTGCGATATGTCGAAATTTATAAATACTTGTTAAAATTAATTTGTTTAATGACGTTTTTTTTCTGGTCTGACTTATAATCTTGATATGGACCAAACGAATATTGACATGAAGCCAATTCCCCAGAACGATGAAACAATATATATAAAATGAAACGATTTAAAAGCACAAATGCTTATTTTATACATAATACAAACTTCTACTGTCCTTACTGCGATGAAAAAAATATATTGGGAGGGCTTGGCTCATCAGTGGTGAACCCTCCCAGCGGTTTCGACAATTCAATTCACCAGACCGCTTCTCAGAGCTCTAATACTGTATTGGACGATTCTGATTATATACGTCATAACAAAATATGCTGGGGTTATAAACTGGTCTGAAGGACAGTGTGTGTAGTTGCCAACATCTGTATGTGATCCAGGTAACTGATACCAGGTTAATTAAAGAAGTCCGTGCGTTTGTTTCGATTATTAAATTGATCAAACAGTGACTTGCTATTGATGAGCTATGTTCTTACTCTTGCCTAATTTCTTATAGAGCTGGCTGCTGTCTAGTCTCCATCTCAATATGGAAGAGGGCATTCACTTGTTCTTTAAGTTGAAAACTAATTTTACCAAGGGCAATGAGAAATCTGATATTACGTCGAAGTCATATAGATGAGGAAGGCAAGTGGAAAAATCAAGGCATTATTTCCCCCCATTAAATCTTCAAAGACGAACTGAACCAAAGCAACATAGTTCCAACAGAATATGGCTATAAATCAATCACTTTGAAGTAGTCTGATTGAAGAGGATCGCCAGCCTTTGGAAGATTCACTTGCAAAGAAAATATAGGGCAGTAGAGTTTGAATTCTAGAATGTTCTGCTTTAATTAAGTCCTATTGGTATTGCCAAATGTATCTGCATTCTGTTTGTCTATTGCTATTGTTTTAACACAAATCAATAACGCGCCATCTATACATATAAAATGAAAGGATTTAAAAGCACGAATGTTTCTTTTTTACATAATTCAAACTTCTATTGCCCTTACTGCGATAAAGAAAATATATTGGGAGGGCTTGGCACATCAGTGGTGAACCCTCCCAATATATTTTTCATCGCAGTAAGAGCAGTAGAAGTTTTTATTTTGTATAAAAGAAACATTCGTGCTTTCAAATCCTTTCATTTTATATGCTATTGTTTTGTTTGCCAATATGGCCGACCATAACTTACGGAGGCATGCTTAACTCAATTCGAAATTTAGAAGAATTCCACGACCAAAACGGAATGTGTCTATGTAAATATTGCAGATATATTTAGATAGATGACATATCATTATTAATTGTTCCTGTAAACTATTTTATAATTATAAAACGGTCCTTTTGCGAACATATATTTTATGCTATCTCAAGTATATATTGTAATAACTATAATATAAAAAATGACGATTAATAGTGTCCGAACGCCTTTACTGCAAGTGTATCCCAACTGAGAAAATCAGTTAGATATTTGTATATACAAAGTTCCAGATATTTGTTTACGTCCAGACCTTAGTGGTGTCACTCACACAAATATTTTGCAAAATTCGGAAAGTCACACATATCGAAGTAATATATTTCAGAAAAGAAATTCCCTATGTGCTAATCCCGATATCGGGACGTGGATGTCGGAATTAGAAGGTATTTGCATCGGTTAGGTACGTGTGGTACAAACCTTCGATATCTGACATCCATGATCCGGGATCAAATCCCGCGCATTGGGAACCTTTTTTCTAATTAAAAAATTGCTCCAATGGCCTCCGATTCTTGCAAAAGTCCAACCCAACGAGTGAATGCAAGTAATCAAACTGAGCTCTGGAACACTTGTAAGTGCAAAAGTCGAATTGCGCTGTGGTCCACTTACTGTAAAATCAGTCGCCAACTACTACATACCATGATTGACCTGTACTACATGTACTAGGGATACTAAAAAAAGAAGGTATATGCCATGACTCCCCCGATCTCCCTTGTGAATAAAATGATATTTTCTTCTCTCTCATCTAATATTGTCAAATTTATTATGTAAACTATATTGGATTCTTCCATAACCTCTTCTTTAAGACAACAAACCATCACAATCATAGAATATTTTCAACGCCTTACCAAAGGTTTTGATTTTTGTTTGCCCCTGACGAAGACAAAAGATTTTTGTCGAAACGTCGAGGTAATAAAAAGATTTAATGGCTGAAGTGTCTTTATTTTCAAAAAACAAACCATCACCTAGCAAATATTTTATCCTTAGAATGTGTCCGAAGCAGTAGCTTTTTCCCTAGATTTTGTATTATAGCAATAAAATTATTATAGATATAGATTTCATTGAGGTATCCTGGTGCGAAATGACACTAAAACAATACGAAGGAAGTTACACTCGACATTATACTAGAGAATGCATCATTTAGAAGTTATTTGATGCTACAATAATTATATAGATAGTTTCCCCGAAGATGGTAGATTTCCTGGTAGATATTTGGTAGACTTTACCTCATATTATAGATTGAAAACTCTACCTTAGTCATTCACACATATATGCGACGGGAAATTCACGAATATAGTGATATATATTGTTGCATCAATTTTAATTCGCCCTACATTTATTCAAAATATTCTATGATATTTAATATTTATTTAAAACAGATTATTTATTTTGGTATCATTTCTTTTAATAGTTTCATTCCTTTTATAATATGTTTTTTGTACATATATCTTGATTGGTTATTGGAGTAAGACAGGACCTAGAGGAAGACTGCGGATAACGACCTACGAGGAAGACAACGAATAAATAAACATAATAATTTTAAAAGGTAATTTACTTTTATTTACTTTTATTTATTTGCTTTAAGTATGTAAACCCGCTCGGGAAACGTGTATAACACCAAGATGGAGGAAACCAAGGGCGACGACCCTGCAAAGCTGCAACTTGGTGCAACAATATATAGAAATATATCTGAACTGAAATGAACTCCCATTTCCTAACATCACTACAAACTACATTCTGCCCCACCATGTCAGTAATAATACGCCCAGATTCTCCGAAAAAAATATCAAACGTTTTAAAGCGAACTTCGAAATTCTAAAATCTAGAAATGAACATATACTTAATTTTTTGTTTAAATTTGTTAATAATTTGTTTTGCTTCATCTCTAGTACACGTGGTGCAGGCCATGATAATCATGGTGGGTAGAGGTTGACGACTACAAATGTCAGTATTTGACGCTGTTGCTTTGGCAAAATACAAGATAATTAAACAAAAAATAATAAAAGATCAAATATGTGAAATAAACCCTGAGAGAAAACTGACAAAAACTATAACAAGACTTAGAACAAAACACTATAAAGGAATGGCAATACATCCAGATGGCACAAGAACCTATAGGGCATGCAACAACTGTCCTGGTGTGGAACTAACACCTACTCACATATTCTCATGTCCAGCAATGGCCGCAGCCTTGCAGAAATTTGACATAGACCCAGAACAGCAGCTTTACACACCCAAGATAGAGAAAATTGCTGTGATAGAGATGCATGAAGACATCTGAGGCTCTTCATTGGACACGACAACAACAAAAACAACAGAGGTTGACGACTGCTTTTATTGTAAGTGCACCACATGTCTACATGTGTACACATGTGATAAGCAGTTCGACTTTGCACTTACAAATGTGCCAGAGCCCCATTTTGTTACTTGCAATCGCTGGTGGGGTTGGACTTTTGCAAGAATCGGGGGCCATTGGAGCATTTCTTTTTAATCAGAAAACAAGTGCCCAAATGCGGGAATCGAACCCGGGTCGTAGCGGTCGAAAACCAACGGTTTAAACCATCCTTCAACCGACCATCTTATACCCCCATATACTTAATACATAGAAGTAGTTTTATTTTATTGTAGAAATCATTTGATGTTCATTATTGATGAGCTAAAGACCCAACCACCATTTCTCCTTTGGAATGAGGACAGTAGGAAGAGTTTCATTTGAAAAATAAAGATATATATTTATAGAGCTAGAATATAAAATGAAAGGATTTAAAAGCACGAATGTTTCTTTTATACATAATACAAACTTCTACTGCCCTTACTGCGATGAAAAAATATATTGGGAGGGCTTGGCTCATCAGTGGTGAACCCTCCCAACGGTTTCGCCAATTTAATCCACCAGACCGCTTCTCAGAGCTCTAATACTGTATTGGACGATTCTGCTTATATACGCAGCACTGAAGGGTGGAATCTCAGAAATGGTTTTCAAGAAAACTATGGACATAAGCTTATAGGAAATATACTCAAATGCTAGAATAGTTTCTTTTCTTGAATATAAATGGCGTGTCTTGTGTTTATATAATTAGTTTATTAATTACACTGATAGACAAAACTTAAGGAAGTTGTACCTTATAGCATATATATATCGGGATTCAGACAATAACTCTGAGAGATATTTTCTGAATCCCGATATATATATGCTATAAGGTACAACTTCCTTAAGTTTTGTCTATCAGTGTTATATGTACCTTTACTTAAGGAAAGTGGGAGACAAATGAGGCTCTTCATTGGACACGAAAACAACAACTTAAGGAAAGTATAAAGGCCCCCCCCCCCCCCACCATTATGGGTTCATATAATTAAATATGAGGAGCCTCAAAATCAAACGAATACTTCTGGTCTCTTCTGGTGATGGCACTTCATCGGAGGTTGAACTCATTTTTGGTCAAATTAAAGTTCTAGCTCAAGAAGGTGATCGATTCTCAAAAGAATGGTTCACTGTTATAATTAAAGCACTCTGTGGAACATATATAAACTTTTCATTTTATATTTAAACATCGTAACCCTATCACTTTTCCCTGGGATAAATGGGAGAAGCCGTATGAAGAAGTAGGAGGTGTAGATATGGTGGATACTTGGTGGCTCCTAGGGGAAGCTACTGTACCGAGAAGTCCTACACAGAACACTGGGAAATTGATAATTAAAGTAAAACTGGTTGAAAATTAGGTTTCTATCAGCTGGAGATCAGTTCTGGCGAAGATTCGAAGCGATTGACAGATGCAGAAAGATCACCTGTCACCAGAATGTGGATCAAATGGCAACAGCAGCACCTGTCACAATGACAGGTGGAGATGTAACCCACTTTACTAACTCACTGAACAATCGTTCATGAAGTCACGAACTTTTAGTAATGGAAGAATAAAAAACCGTTTTCAATGTGATTAAGTATAATAAACAACTATTCAAAACATTTATTAACAACTAAAGTTGTAAAGAGAAACTATTTAGTAAATTCTCTCTATTATATAAATGTATTTATCAGTTAATACACTATTTAATAAGGGACACTATGCAGTAAATACGCTATTCTATAAATGCACCTATGTTTAATAAGACACTATTCAGTAAATCCACTATTTCATAAATGCACTTATCAGTATAAGACACTTTCAGTAAATACAATATATATTCTATATATGCACCTATCATTTAATACATCATTTAATAAGACACTATTCAGTAAATCCACGCTATTTTTTAAATGCACCTATTTAAAAAGACGCTATTCAGTAAATCCCCTCTCTCTCTCTATTCTATAAATGCACCTATCATTAGATACGCTATTTGATAAGAAAATATTCAGTAAATCCACTATTCTATATAAATGCACTTTTCAGTTAATACATCATTCAATAAGACACTTTTCAGTAAATTCACTATTCCAATATATAAATGCATTTATCAGTTAATACGCTATTCAATAAGTCACTATTCAGTAAATCCACTATTCTATAAATGCACCTATCAGTTAATACATTATTCAATAAGTCACTATTCAGTAAATCCACTATTCCAATATATAAATGCATTTATCAGTTAATACGCTATTCAATAAGTCACTATTCAGTAAATCCACTATTCTATAAATGCACCTATCAGTTAATACACTATTTAATATGAACTAACCGATATTGTAGTCTTTTTGCTCTTTCTTTCTTGAGCGCGCGGGAATGTTATATCATTTATATAGTAATATAATATGAGAATCCACTAGTCAGTATCTTAACTAGCCAGTAAATATACTATTCTAGGAATATCCTCATTACACTAAGGATATTTAAAACTATTATAGACGCGTATATGCTTCTTTTGAAAATTAAACAATTTCTAATGCCCTTACTGCAATGGAAAAATTAATGGGAGGGCCTTGTTCATCAGTGGTGAACCCTTCCATTAATTTTTGCATTGCAGTAAGGGCAGTATAAATTGTTTAATTTTCAAAAGAATCATACGCGTCTTTAATAGTTTCGAATTTTGATAACAGATCGCGCGCTGATACATCATAACACTTAAGATACTAAAAATAAAGAAAGCATATCCTGACCAGGAGCACATGTGCATTACAGAAGGCAAAGCGCCATCTGGCGGAACAGAAATCAACTAAACATTGATTTATCCTGTTCCCTGATATTTGGCCAACCCAATTTCTTAATAAATTAAGAAAAGCCATCCACGAAGGCGTTTCTCGCTGTTGGCGCTCGTCAGTGTGGAGTAGGCTGTACCACTGCGACCAAAAATAATTTTGGCCCCAGAGGCTTCTTGAGAAACCAAGAAACGGGTATTTAAGGCCAAATTTGCGTAAATACGCTTAACACGTGAAAAACAATAGAAAAAAAAGTGGGTCAGGTGTTGATATTAAAAATAAAGAAAGCATATCCTGACCAGGAGCACATGTGCTTTACAGAAGGCAGAGCGCCATCTGGTGGAACAGAAATCAACTAAACATTAATTTAGCCTTAAGATACTCAAGGTAACTTAGTAACTTAAGATACTATAATAAAACATAATTAAGTTGAAACACTATTCAGTAAATTTAGCAACTGGTGGAATCCAACCATTCCGGAAGTTACCTAAACTCAAGGTGACCCCAATGACATCTTGATTCTAATGTTTAGTCAGTAGCCCAGCAATCAGCTGCTGTTTATTGGAGGCCACACTCACCTTCAAATAACCAGGATAACGGTGTGCGCTTGGATGTAACTCCTGACAAGCCAGGCTATCAGAGAGAGATTTGAGATTGAAACTGATTTATTACAATGTCCTTATAAGATTATATAAGGTTAAATACATAATAAATATGAATGTGAATAAATAAGATTATATAATGATAAATATATGAATAAATAGATATAAGAGAGAGAGAGTTGTCTTCATGTCAATATTAAGATGGGGTTGTTGACAGCCATAATTTCGATATGTCATATTTTCGCGATCCATCCAAGATAGAGATATAAAGACCGTATGTTTTAAGATGAAGTATTCTATGACGTAATCCTGTGTTACGTATTCTACCAACCACTATCTTGTTTTCCCGACTTAGAGGGTGTGTAAGGGTGGGAGGGTAAAAACTGATTTAGGATAGAAGGGCCTCACAAGAGTGACATTTGTCTATATAGGCCACATCTTATCTATAGGTATGATCAGCTAGCAGTCGACACTCTGAGGTAACGGTATGTCAACTGGATAGTAGGTGATTAGGTTAAGTGACAGGGTTTTCTAGGTTTGTTCATCTTCAATACCGACAGAGTGGTGAAGCAAAGTCATCGAGTGACATAATACTTAGTAGATAGATCTGTCTATATAAATGTGTGTGTTTGTTAGATCTCTTTCTGTAGGTGTTCTAAGTATTTCTTTTTCGAGTGTTTAGTTCTCTGATTGGTTGTTACTTCTGATAATAATTTCACATAGAAGTGGATCTGTGTGATCGGTTAGTTCATTAGTTTGGTTCATTGGTTGAGACCTTTTTTGATGTTCATCTTCTTTATAAATTGCTCCGTGTAGGGACATCTATTGTTGGTTGGTTTAGGGATTTTGATCCATTGATTGGTTGAGACCTTTGATGCTCATCTCTTTAATATAAATGGCTCCTCGTATAGGGAATTCTTTGATTGGTTGGTTTTGGGAGTTTTATTTGTGAATTGGTTCATATATTTCAGAATGATTGTCCACATATCCTCTGCTCTCCTTTTCAGATCTAACTTCATCCAGTAGTTTGTCGTGTTATTGCACGTTGTGTTTCTCGTGGGATTTTCCAGAGTCCAGATTATATCGTTTAATATGCTACCCATAATTTCTATTAAAGTTTTTTATTGACATCACTATTTTACGATCACAACTCTAAAAAAGTACAGGGCTCCTATTTCGTCAAATTAAGCGTCAAAACTGTGCGCCATCTAGTCCGCCTTAGACTGACGAGGGCCATTAGCCCGAAGCCATGGGTCTCTAGGTAAACGCTTTTCAGTTTGCCAAAGCTGGTGTTGTGGCTTTGTCACTGACCCTAAGCCACTAGTTTGCGGCGACGGTCAAAAGATGGCGTCTAGTTTTGACCTTTAATTTTATAGGAGAGGAACCCTATGTTTTTTTATATAAATTTCCTACCGGCAAATTTTCTCTTTAAGATCAACTCTATTTGATATTTTGTTCGCATCTGTTCCATGTGTTTCTTTTCCTTTGGTTTAAGTATTAATAATTGCTTCTGAAATATTTAATGCCCGAATTATAAAGCTGAAAAAAAAATAAAACAACTATGATCATATTTATTTTTGTGGGAGATAAATTCTGCGTCTTTATATTTTAAAGCAACCTTATATTTTTTTTAAATGTATGACTAAATATACTATTTATTTGTTTTAATAATTTCAGACTTTTTTCATTTCTGAACTCAATATCATTTTCACACTTAGGATATCGATTTTGAATGCTTATGAATTTTGAATTATGTTTTTCCCGCCTATAGCTTCGATTCATTTATATATAAATAAATGGAAATTTTTCCAGATGTCGCCAAATGTTATTTGTTTCTAAGGTAAAGATATCAACAAATTCGTTGTTTTGTTTAGAGATATTCAAATTCTCCTCTATCGGATATGCGATGGGCTAATTTTCGAGTAATACTACTTTTTCTTGTAGCTCTTTAGATATTTATTTTCTTAAATGATAGAAGTTATTGACAATGGTATTCCCCTCATCACATATCTCTATCTTTTGCTGTTATTTTTTAGATTTGCATAGTCCATACTTGCATCATTATAATAGGCTTTGAAAATTAATGTGGTGATTTCACTTGTTTTTTTCTTTATGGTAATATACTGACTATTAAACCTGTATGTTAATTCGAAACTATTATAGACGCGTATGATTCTTTTTTTAAAATTAAACAATTATCTACTGCCCTTACTGCAATGAAAAATTAATGGGAGGGCCTGGCTTATCATGATTAATTTTTCATTGCAGTAAGGTTTTAGTAGAAAATTGTTTAATTTTTCAAAAGAATCATACGCGTCTATAATAGTTTCGAATTATCATAACTGATGGCGCTCTAATTTATCATATTATAAATCTGTTTACATCTGTACTGGGTGAGGTGCAGAATTACAAAGTGGGGAAATAGCGCAGACATCAGGTGATAAGACAAAGTGGTTAAATTAATTGCCATAATTGTCAGCCTTGAAACATCGAGGTAAGGGAAGAAGTGTACTGTATGAATACTAATTTATGACATTAATAGCTTAGATAAATAAGGTAAGGAAACTGATTCATTTCTATAAATCAATAACGCGCGATTCATATATAAGAAATAAAAGCATTTAAGCACGAATGTTTCTTTTATACACAAAACAAACTTCTACTGTACTTACCTTTCATCGCAGTAAGGACTATAGAAGTTTGTTTTGTGTATAAAAGAAATATTCATTCTTTAAAGCTTTGATGTATTATATATAGATGGCGCGTTATTGCTTTATATTAATTAATACCTAACTGGCCTTGTTCTTATTGTTTGCGAAAGAGTTTTGCTCGATGCAAATATTTATATGAAATTCTACCGACCTAAAGGCTTATATCCATAGTTTGCTTGAATACAATTTCTGAGATTCCACCTTTCAGTGCAGCATCAGAATTAATTATAAGTCGATAAGGTGCCACCTCTATATTGTATAGAAATGATAGCATTTAAACACGAATGTTTCTTTTGAATATAAAACAAACTTCTAATCTCCTTACTGCGATGGAATATATTGGGAGGGTTTGGCCTATCAGTGGTGAATCCTCCCAGCGGTTTCACCAATTTAATCTACTAGACCGCTTCTTAGAGCTATAATACTGTATTGGACAATTCTGCTTATATATTCTGCAATGAAGGGTGGAATCTTAGAAATGGTTCCCAAGTAAACTATGGACATAAGCTCTTAGGACAGTAGAATTAAATATAATTATTTGCATCGAGCAATGCTCTTCCGCAATTAATAAACAGAAGCATAGTTAGTTAGACATAATTAACTATAAGACGATAACGAGCCATATCTATATAAAAGAAATGGAAGCCTTCAAACACGAATGTTTTTTTTTTTTAATATAAAATAAACTTCTATTTTTTGCTCGATGTATGTTCAAATATTCACATGTAATTCTACTGTCCTAAAATCTTATATTCATAGTTTGCTTAAAAACCATTTCTAAGATTCCACCCTTAATTGCAGCATATATAATCATAATCATCCACTACAGTATTAGAGCTGTAAGAAGCGATCTGATAGATTAAATTGGCGAAACCGCCGGGAAGGTTCACCAGTGATTAGCCAATCCCTCTCAATATTTTTTCATCGCAGTAAAGGATAGTAGAAATTTGTTTGTGTATGAAAGAAACATGCGTGTTTTAAGTGCTTTTATTTCTTATAATTCATTTCTAATCATAAATTTTAAAAGAGTGGGAGGAAAAAAAGGCTAATGAGACTTTTGATGTTCCTCATGAATCCGCCACAAAGCTATTTTGATTAGAAACTTGCTACTTTTAACGATACCTTTTCATTTTTAAATATATAATTAAAAGTTTATTTTAACAACCCCTTATTCCAATTTATTTCAATTTAAAGCACCTGCACTGACATACATACATATTTCTACAGTTGTCTATACATATTTACAATAATTTTAGGTCGTAAAGAATAGTCATATGATATTAATAAAGAGAAAGAGAGAAAAAAAAACATTTCCATATCAAATATTTATATCAAAATTGTTAAAATATATCTTTTTTTTATTATATTCAATATATATTATATTCAATATGTGAATATATAATTTACTATAGTTATAAATTACTTTAGGCGGTAAAGAATAGTCATATGATATTGACAAGGAGAGAAAGAGAGAAAAAAACATTATTATTATTAAAAGATAAGAGGAAAATTTATGTAAGACCTTATGCTACAATGAATATATTATATGAAAGATGGAGTACCAGGTTTCAACGTAGATAACCATAAGTAGCTAATGATGATGTTTGACTCATTGTTGGTTCAACAAACTCCATGCTATCAATGTCTATCAATATAAAAACTATACTAATGATGACATTTCCTTTATCATCAAAACTAATTTGGTGAATCTACTCGGAAGGTTTACCATTAATGAACCGAGCTTTCCTATCTTAATGCTTCGTACTTCTTTGCAATCATATGTGAGTTATATTAAAATGGTTGCTATTTCACGCTAATGCTCTAATTCCAGAAGTTTCGTAAACAATTATGATAAATAATAATTCTTAAAAGAATCATACGCGTCTATAATAGTTTCGAATTTTCATAAGATTGAGTTTTAAATACAAAAGAAAACTTGCGTGTAAATAATATTTACATATTTGTTAATACTATGATACCTTCGGTAAAATTATAAATAAACGACAATTCGCGCTGAAGGAAGAGTAAAGGCAACTTTTCACTCAGCGAATTTTATTTCTAATAATAACATGTGTAAATATGTTAATGAAGGCATATCCTGACCAAAAGCACATGTTTCTTGATTTATCAAGAAAATGGGTTGGCTAAATATCAGGGAACAGTTTAAATCAATGTTTAGTTGATTTCTGTTCCACTAGATGGCGCTTAGCCATCTAAAAAGCTCATGTGCTTTTGGTCAAGATATGCCTTCATTATTTTTAATATCAACACATGACTTTTTTATTTTTTCTATTGTTTTCTCATATTTATATATCTATAGAGACAAGGGTCGCCTCTCCCGTCAAAATAGACGTCTAAAACCAGACGCCATCTATTAACCGTCGCCGCAACTAGCGGCCTCGGGTCGGTGACAAAGCCACAACACCAGCTTTGGCAAACTGAAAAGCGTCCACCTAGAGACCATGGTTTCGGGTTAATGGCCCTCGTCAGTCTAGGGCGGACTTTATTCCATGAAATCCACACGGGATCTAATGGATTCTTGACAATCTGCCAAAGAGGTGTTTAGCTGGCAAAGTGACAAGTTCCATTTTTTTGGTAGAAATGAGAATCATATTCATTACATACAATTTATAATATTCATAATTACATAAAAATTAATATTCAACCCAATTCTTAAATAATTGCATCATAATAACGGAAAATTTTGACAAAGAGAGTTGCCCAGAACTGGCACAACATGTATATCACCCAATATTGGCTGATGTAACACAAATGATATTGACTTATCCCACTTAGTGGGCGCCAGGAAGATAAGCGACCTGAAATCTTTGATTCCAACCCGAATGATAGAACGTATGATAGGGAGGTTAAACACTCGAATCCAAATTTATCTTTGTTGAATGATTGTATTGTTTACAGGTTCTTGTTCAAGGTGAATATGCCTTCATTGAATAATCCTCCTCAATCAAGATCCAACAAAGCGATGAATCTATAGCCATGGCTCTGGCTTCGTCTATTCATTTATACGATTTTTTACGGAAGAAATCTATTTGAAGGAGAGAATAAGACTAAGTCCAGATTGTTTAAGAGGCCAAATGGCTCAACGTTAACATAAATACCTCCGATATACCTCTGGGAATGATTTAATTAAACAGAATTACATGAAAAGACTGAAATTTCCATCATCTGAATCCAATAGAATATGTCTGGCTTATGGACCTTCGAGGTCTGGGTAGCCATCACTGCTCCAGGGATGCCTCAAGGGTGTCCTTGATTGATTTAGTAGCCTGTTCCCAGATATTTTGCCAACCCAAATATGCTCCTGGTCAGGATATGCCTTTATTATTTTTAATATGAACACACCTGACCTTTTTATTTATTTTTTAATTGTTTTTTCACATGTTAAGCGTATTTACGCAAGTTTGACCTTAAATACCCATTTCTTGGTTTCTCAAGAAGCCACTGGGATCAAAAATATTTTTGGTCGCAGTGGTACAGCCTACTCCACGCTGTACTCGCTTGTTCGGCGGTACATATACTAAAATTGGAACGATACAGAGAAGATTAGCATGGCCCCTGCGCAAGGATGACACGCAAAATCGTGAATACTCCACGCTGACGAGCTCCAACAGCGCGAACGCGTTCGTGGATGGCTTTTCTTGATTTATCAAGAAACTGGGTTGGCCAAATATCAGGGAACAGGCTTCTAAATCAATGTTCAGTTGATTTCTGTTCCACCAGATGGCGCTCTGCCTTCTGAAAAGCACATGTGCTCCTGGTCAGGATATGCCTTTACATTCAAATTATTTAAAAGAATATACGCTTTTGTTAATTTCCTTCAATAGTTGCAACATGTCTTCTCAGATTTCTTTAGAATTTCCAAATATGTATAAATATAAACCTCTAATATAATACCCACCTCTGAATACGATTTTAATTTACAAAACAAAAAATATATTAACAACACACTGTTGCCGAATTAAGAAAAAATAAAATAAAAAACAATAATCCATGAATATATCTACAAATTTATAAATCACAATAACAATAAAGAATAAAATAACAATCTTAATAATAATGATTTTAACCAAACTATATCAAAACCTTTTAAAAAAAGAGCAATCCATAAATAAATCTTTAATTAAAAAGGCATATATTGGATCAAAATATTATTTATTTTACCAATATCTCAGTTGGCTGAACGCCAACCTTTATCAAGGTATTATAACATACGTATTTAATGTGTGTCAACAACAAACTCAGCGCCACATAACGTCAACAGAATTTAGTTTTTGAAAATATTTTGTTATATTCAATGGGGAGAAACTTTTTTGATATATATATTTATATTATTTATTTTATTTCAACACACAAACGCGATATCCCGGCTAGGGATAATTGTGTCGATTTACATTTTTTAAACAGAAACAGTTATAAAATTTTTACAAAAAAAAAAGTAATCGAAATAAAAAGAGAAAAATATATATATATATTAGGAACCTGAACCTTTCAGGTTTGAAAGAAAATCATGAATATATTTACAAAAATAATTAAACTTATGATAATTCTCTCTGCTATTTACAAATTGATATAGATCTACAACATTATTAATTGTCTGTTGTCTAGCGGTGAAGAAGAGTGATATTTATATTATGGACAAAATAAAATTTGTAAAATATGGGTGTGAATATTTTGAAAATGAACAATAACGCCTATTTTATATTTATAATTATTTGAACTATGTGTGAAAAGAATTTTCGTATAACACATACAAACTATCAAAATTCGAAATTATTTTAAAGGCGTAAGATTCTTTTTGATATTAAACAATTTCTACTGCACTTACTGCAATGGAAAAATCAATGGGAGGGCCTGGCTCATCAGTGGGGAACCCTACCAGCGGTTTCGCCAGTTTAATCTACCATACCGCTGTTATATTGCATTTTTGGAACTTCTTTTATAGTGATACTGTTGCTAGACTCTTGGAATGGGTATTTTAGAAGAACTATGGACATAAGCTTTGAAGATAGTAGAATTACATACAATTATAAATATATAAACTGGCGAAACCGCTGGGAGGGTTCACCACTGATGAGCCAGGCCCTCCCATTAATTTTTACATTGCAGTAAGAGCAGTAGAAAATGTTTAATACCAAAAAGAATCTTACGCCTTTAAAATAATTTAGAATTTTGATAACAGATGGCGCGCTAGTGCATCACATACAAACTATATTGCAGATAAGACTACATATTAGAGAGAAATTCATTTATAAAGGACCTCATGAAAACTGCATTTATAGTGATATATACACGCGGGTTCAACTTTACGCGTATGCTATGCAAAGTTTGAACATATGGAAAAACTACATAGGGCTGTTCATTTGTAAACACAGGCTTTTTAGCGAAACACCCACTCTTGCAAAGGTTTAACTCTGAGCCTTATTAATGGTAATAGCCAAAAGTCGACTGGTTGTATCCCTCCTCTGTTAATCCGTCCTTTTTTTTTTGTTTTTTGACGAGCATATGACGCCCTGACCGCCTTATTATATGCTTGATTTCGTTGTTAATTTTTATTTATTAAATTTATTTACCTGCATATTTATTGTAAAAAAAAGAACGTATTCACATCTCAGAATATTTTTATTTATATATGTGTGGCGACTACACTTTGCTTCAGCGAGCCGAACTAAGACGGCCTCGGCATCCGCGGGCGTCAACTTCACTACGCATGCGCGGGCGTCATCCAGAACTTTCTAGCGGCTGGCTTCTTCCTACACTTGATCTGGCCACTCAGCGGTAAACAACAAGGCTAAAACCGGCGGCCGTTATTTCAACCGTTGTTTCTTTTCTCTTTATAATTTCTTGCTTTAAATAAATTAATTTTAATTTTATCAGCAGACTTTCCACAAGCCACACCAGCACATCACAACAACCATCCTACAAAATTGGTGAGCCGGACGTGATGCAAAAGTTATTTTAATCACACTTCTATATATTTTTTTTTATTTCATCCACGAAACTTTCAACAGCCCCAGAATGCAAGACGCAACTACGGAACATCCGGAAGGGCCAACATCCACGGCACCCTCCCAAATATCAAGATTGGCTTTCCGTGCACCACCATTCTGGCCCAACAACGTTGAACTGTGGATAAGCCAGCTAGAAGCCGCTTTCGGTCTAGCCGAGATCTCCCGCGACGAAACTAAATTCCAAGCAACAGTAACGAGCCTAGACCAGCCAACCCTTACTTATGTCGCGGACATCGTAACGGCCCCCCACCCTCTGGTAAATACGATGCGCTGAAAGCAGGCCTTCTCCAACGACTCGGTCAATCAAAACAAACTAAAATCTTACAGGTTCTGGATGGGCGTCCCATGGGAGATCAGAAGCCATCAACAGTCCTAGCCGCGATGCAACATCAGGCAGGAAGAAATTTCTCCGATACAGCACTGAAAATGCTGTGGACTCGACGCCTACCTCAGGACATAAGGGCCGCTCTCGCAGCATCCTCTGAAACAAGTTTGAGTAAGCTGGCGGAAATGGCAGACAACATACACGAAGCCATACTGCCAACGGTCTCAGCAGTGGACCAACCAAGCACAGGTCATAGCGCGGAAGCCCACCAACAGCTGATGACGCAAATCCAAGACCTGCATACGCAAATCGAAGCTTTGAAGTCATCCATGGACACCCCACACAATCGCTATCCGAACGCTAGGTACCCGACCCACAACAAAAAAGGAAACGCAGGAACTTGCTGGTACCATATGAAATTTGGAGCGCAAGCTAGGAAGTGCCTTCAACCATGCAACTTCAAGGTCCAGGGAAACGAATACGCCCGCCGTCAGTAGGAGCCACTGACGGCGCAGGCCTTACTCGCCGGCTCTTCATTACGGACCGACGCAGCGCCTATTTGTTTTTGGTCGACACTGGAGCCGAAGTCTCAGTGATTCCACCACCAGTAAAAAACGCTAGGCCCTCGCACAGGCAGCTTTTCGCAGCTAACGGATCTATATATATATTGCGTATGATATTGTTTTTTACAGCACAATACAACAATGTTGGCAAGTTTCTCTAGAGTGGAATGTCGAGGTGACGAATCCACTCCAGGGCCTCCTCTAACGGATCTATCATCCACACTTACGGGGAACGACATCTTGAGCTTGACCTCGGTCTCGGACGATTATTCCGTTGGCCTTTCATCAAAGCCGACGTCGGCGTGTCCATCATCGGCGCAGACTTTCTCCGACATTACGGGCTGACAGTAGACCTGCGTAATCACCGGCTGAGCGATCCAGTATCTTCCCATCACTCCATTGGACAAGTTTCCCCTTCCCCCGCTGTTAGCATTCACCTTACAATCGCCAATTCGCCTTACTCCAGAATACTCAGACAATTCCCAGAGCTCACTAGTCAGAATCTTGTAAAAAGCCCTCCCCGTCCCTCAGTGACTCATCATATCGTCACAAAGGGCCCCCCGATTGCAGCAAAACCGCGACGACTCCCCACGGACAAACTCGCCGCGGCAAAGAAAGAATTCGCCTTCATGATGGAGAAAGGCATCTGTCGTCCATCCAAATCACCGTGGGCCAGCCCTCTCCACCTAGTACCCAAAAAAGACGGCTCGCTACGACCATGTGGAGACTACAGGAAACTGAATGCCGCTACCGTCCCCGACCGATATCCAGTCCCTAACATTATGGACTTTGCATCGCACCTGCATGGTAAGAAAATATTTTCTACTATCGATCTGGTTAGAGCGTACCACCATGTGCCCGTGGAATCTAGAGATATCCCTAAGACTGCCGTTATTACGCCTTTCGGCCTTTTCGAGTTTCCCCGCATGTCCTTTGGCCTATGTAACGCAGCCCAAACCTTTCAAAGGCTCATCAACGAAGTACTCCAAGGTTTGGATTTTGCATATGCCTACATTGACGACGTGCTTATCGCATCCGATTCAGAAAATCAACATGTATCCCATCTTCAACAACTTTTTGGTCGCCTTCGAGACTACGGCCTGACGATCAACGAAACCAAATGCACCTTCGGCCAACCTTCAGTCAAATTCTTGGGGTTTATCATCACTAACGCTGGAATCTCGCCGGACCCTCAGCGAGTACAAGCAATTAAAGACATCCCAATCCCTGATACTGTCGGAAAACTTCGACGTTTTCTGGGCATGTTAAATTTCTATCGGCGCTGCCTCCCCAATGCCGCTAGTACTCAGGCACCACTCCACGCCATGGTCGAAGGGCGCAAGAACGCATCCTGCCAATGGACCCCAACAGCACTCCAGGCTTTCGACCAGTGCAAATTTCAACTAGCCAACGCTGCCCTCTTGCACCATCCTTTTCCAGAAGCGCCTCTCTGCCTTACGGTAGATGCCTCGGATTTTGCTGTGGGCGCCGCGCTTCACCAGCAAGTTGGAAACAATTTCCAACCAATAGCGTTTTTCTCAAGGAAACTAGACGCTGCACAAAGAAAATACAGCGCATACGACAGAGAACTCCTGGCGGTATATTTGGCTATCAAGCATTTCAGGCATTTATTGGAAGGGCGACAATTTCCGGTCTATACGGACCACAACCTCTCACATACGCCTTTCAACAAAATCTGGACAAGGCCTCACCGCGCCAATGTCGACACCTCGATTTCATCGGGCAATTCACAACAGACATCCGCCACATCGCGGGCTGTGAAAATGTACCTGCAGATTTCCTGTCACGCGTGGAACCCATCTCCCATCACCAACCTTATGACCCGAAATCCCTCGCCGAAGCGCAAGCAGTAGACCAGGAGCTACAAGCTCTCTTGACATCGGAAAACCGCAGCTCACTACAACTGGAAAAAGTACAAATCCCAGAAACGAACATTTCCCTGTACTGTGACGTTTCCACAGCAAAACCCAGACCATTCGTACCCGCACCCTGTCGCCGCATAATTTTTTCTGCATACCACAACTTGTCTCACCCCGGAGTACGAGCTACTACAAGGATGGTCACCGCCCATTACGTCTGACCGGCCGTCAAGAAGGATTGCGCACTTTGGACTCGCGCCTGCCACCGCTGCCAAGTCTCCAAAACCGCTAGACACACAAGAACGCCCCTTCAGTCGTTTAGTCCCCCAGACGGAAAGTTCAGTCATGTTCACATTGACCTGGTCGGACCATTACCACCGAGTGAAAACTATCGGTACATACAGGGTGCTTCAAAAAAATGTATGCACACTTTGAACTTCCATAGACAATTTATTTACCGTTCTACAAAGTTATATTTCAGGAAAATAGAAAACTGAAAGCCCAATATAAATGAAACATAAATAACAAATGTTAATACTGTTCAAATTGGTGACCTGCAGCATCAATACAATTCTGAGTACGAGTCACCACAGATTCTGTACATCGTATCAAAACGTCCAATCAGATTTCTCTACACACTGCTTGAATCTCATTCCAAAGAATGCCTAGGTTACGTGGTTTACGTTTGTACACCCCATCTTTTACTGTGCCCCACAAGAAGAAATCCAGTGGTGTAAGGTCTGGAGAGCGTGCTGGATCAAAATTTGTCGGGCCAGTGGATAGGACGCAGGGGGCCAATCGAGTTTCCAGCACGCTCTCCAGACCTTACACCACTGGATTTCTTCTTGTGGGGCACAGTAAAAGATGGGGTGTACAAACGTAAACCACGTAACCTAGACATTCTTTGGAATGAGATTCAAGCAGTGTGTAGAGAAATCTCATTGGACGTTTTGATACGATGTACAGAATCTGTGGTGACTCGTACTCAGAATTGTATTGATGCTGCAGGTCACCAATTTGAACAGTATTAACATTTGTTATTTATGTTTCATTTATATTGGACTTTCAGTTTCTATTTTCCTGAAATTTAACTTTGTAGAACGGTAAATAAATTTTCTATGGAAGTTCAAAGTGTGTATACATTTTTTGAAGCACCCTGTATTCACCTGCGTCGACCGATTCACTAGGTGGCCCGAAGCCCTACCCATAAAGGACATCACCGCCAAAACAGTAGCAAATGCCTTCCTATCGGTCTGGATATCTCGTTTTGGCGTGCCAGCAAAAGTGACTACAGACCAAGGCAGGCAGTTTGAATCAGCACTTTTCGGTGAGTTGACACGGCTTCTGGGAATCAACAGAATAAGGACATCACCCTACCACCCAGCAGCAAACGGCCTGGTAGAAAGATTCCACAGACAGCTGAAAGACTCCCTTCGCTGTCACGATTCCACGAGCTGGTCCTTGAAACTTCCCCTGGTGCTCCTAGGGATTCGTTCGTCGCTAAGGGAAGATCTCAACACCACAACCGCTGAGCTGGTCTATGGGAAGCCCCTACCCCTTCCAGGAACATTTTTCGAGGACCCCCCCTCTGCAAGCTCGCCTACCGAACCGTGGCTGGAGGACTTCAAGCGCGCCATGGCATCTCTGAAACCTGCACCAAGCAAACCACATGGGAACCGCCACGTTTACGTGCCCAAACCACTCGAGACATGTTCCCATGTCTATCTACGTCGGGACCTGATATTGCCACCGCTAGCTCCCCCATACGACGGTCCATATGAAGTCCTTTTTAGGAAACCCAAAATTTATAAACTGAAAATTAAAAAGAGATCCACGTGGGTGTCAATCGACCGCCTCAAGCCTGCTTTCACATCAGAAGGACCGATGTTTTCCCAAGACCCGAACTTGGCAAGCCAATAAGATTGCATAGGATCGCTGGAAAGATCCTACTGGAGGGGGAGTTGTGTGGCGACTACACTTTGCTTCAGCGAGCCGAACTAAGACGGCCTCGGCATCCGCGGGCGTCAACTTCACTACGCATGCGCGGGCGTCATCCAGAACTTTCTAGCGGCTGGCTTCTTCCTACACTTGATCTGGCCACTCAGCGGTAAACAACAAGGCTAAAGCCGGCGGCCGTTATTTCAACCGTTGTTTCTTTTCTCTTTATAATTTCTTGCTTTAAATAAATTAATTTTAATTTTATCAGCAGCCTTTCCACAAGCCACACCAGCACATCACAACAACCATCCTACATATGTTATACAAAAAAGATATTTCTGTTGATTTTGATTATCTTGAGAATCACGATATGTCAATGCAGTCGTGGTTAAAATCTTGAAAGTATATACTAAAAATAGTCTTAATCAGTAATTGCTTTATTTGAACTTAAGGACTATATAAAAACATAATTTGATAAAAGTACTGCCTGGCTTAAGGCTTAGGAATAAATAAATGGAAAACTTATTTACATAATGTACAAAAGGTTTGAGTCGGCCATCGAGAAAAACAACAATGAGTTTTTATAGGGGAAGCGTGACCTCTTGCGGTCGATTTAGCAGAGTATTTGAATCTATGAAATATAATTTTAAATAATATAATATTTTAATATAACATATATACTTAAAGGTTTCGCTTGTTTCTTTTTCATATTAATATTAAAAGTGCAGGAGGATGATATTCTTGTAAAAAAAGGCACTTATTACCCTAATTTTAAATAAATACATCAAATTTCTCTGAACTTCTTTGGGCAGAAAGAGCGGTTATGATCAATGAATAAGCTGCAACACCAATAGGTAAGAGCAAATTCGTACAAAAAGCCAACCGGATAGAAACACATTGTTTTGATTTATTAATTAAAATATTTGTTCCTTTTATATATATCCTTTTATTATGTAAATCTTATATCAGGGTCATTTGGAACGCTGCCGTTGGAAATATCCTATATGTAACAAAAGTATGTTTTGGGAACGTACAGATTGAATAAAGTCTCCAATTTTGTTCCTTCTTATCTTATTTATTTTTCTCGGCACAAAAAAAAAATAGGAAAAGTAAATATTATGGCCTCAGATTAAGTAACATGAATAAATATTGGATAAATGTGTTTTTAGGTGTAAGATTGCGTTGATTCATGGCATTTCTTTGTATGAATCTTCCACTTCTATCTCCATAGGCAATCTTCTGCTCTAAACAATCTATTTCGCCAATCCCAGGGAAAAACTGTTATGAAAGAGTTTTTTTTTTAATAAACAAGGTTCAATGATACCTTCATATTCTTGCACATGGGCTTTGACACCTTCCAAATATAACTGATAACTGATTTTATAAATTGAGGATGGATGTATTTAATGCTATATTATTTTTAAAGTAATTGTGTATTATGTATTGTGTATGAATATTTTGTGTAGGAGGTAAATGTATTGTGAAAAGAAAATTGTGTGAAATGAAGTTTATAAAAATAATAGGATTCTTAAACTGAAAAAAATAATGTTTGAAAATTGTATTGGAATAAAATATCGCACAACATCTTTATTATGGATACAGTGTTGTACAGGATATGTTTGAGATCTAGAAGAGATACGAGGAAAGATAGAAATTTACATATGAAAATATTAATTCTGGCTTTTGAGGCGTCTCAGGATAAAAAGTTGCACAGTCTACACAAACCCAATTTCTAAACGGTAAAATCTTCCCAATTACATGCGTGGCAAGGATAAAATACTCAGGAGATAAGTTTCTTCATTGATTTATTAAGACATCAAGCTTTCGGGCACAGCGTGGCCCTTCTACAGGATCAATTGTATAAGAAAAATGATACACTATATACACGAAGAATAAATTTGCATATGTATTATTAGAAATTAGTTGTAAAATTTTGAAATAATCGGTAATACTTAGGATTTTTGTTTAAAAAGAACATCGAGACTTAAGCAAATTAATAAAATTTGTTAAGAAGAAAAAATATACGAATATTAAAAGGTATTAAGATAAAAGCGTAATAAGACTAAAAGGACGTTCCCACGGTTCGACGGAAACTGTGCTAAAACTATGAGTATTTACAAGGTAAAACAGTTTAAAAGGATATTAAAATAAATGAACAAAACAGGGAATTCATTAAATCAATGAAGAAACTTATCTCCTGAGTATTTTATCCTTGCCACACACAAACCCAATGTTAGAATCAAGAGTATCAATAATGGTCGCCCCAACAATAACATTTCATTTTGAGATGAAAAACGACTAATGTGAAAAAATCAGGCGACCGGGGATAAATTGGAAAACTTTCTTTATTACAATATAGGGGTTGGTGGGGAAATGGGATAAACTCGTTGATTCTCTCGAGAAGCCACGATATAAGTTCGATTCCTGTATTGGTCACTTTTTCAGATGGAAAAATTGCTTCAATGGCCCCCGATTTTTGCAAAAAATGCAACACCACCAGGGAGTGTGATTTATCAAATAAAGCTTTGGCACACTTGTAAGTGCAAAGGACTAACTGCTTTCTACATATGTAAAATGTGGTGGTAGACTTGAAGTAAAAGCAGTCGCTAACTACCCACAATGATTACCATGGCCAGTATCAAATAAACTTGGGATAATTAAGAAATTATTACAATTCTTTAACTCTCAAGCTCGAAAGATAAATATTGGAAGCAATTTTTACAAAAAAATAAAAATTCATTTCCGGACGCCTGACGAATTCACACATTAATTGGATACAGGGGAATGATTAATTCATTGAAACAACTATATTAGTTTATGAAAATATTTCAATAGTAAATCTGTGTATAGATGACGTTTTCTGGACATGTGATGTGCGATCAGCGAGTAAAACACTGCTGACGGTTCTGTAGGAAAGATTCACAAGAAGAAACTGCAAAGACAGAAAGAGTATATGGATGACCAGAAACAATAGACAGGACGACGCATATACGAGGAGATAAAGTGGATGGTGGTAAATATGGAGAGACCCTGTATCCACCCTCAGTAGATGAGGCACTGAAGAAGGGAGATATGGAGAGACCCTGTATCCACTCTCAGTAGATGAAGGCACTGAAGGAGGGAGATATGGAGAGACCCTGTATCCACCCTCAGTAGATGAAGGCACTGAAGAAGGGAGATATGGAGAGACCCTGTATCCACCCTCAGTCGATGAAGGCACTAAAGGAGGGAGATATGTAGAGACCCTGTATCCACCCTCAGCAGATGAAGGCACTAAAGGAGGGAGGTATGGAGAGACCCTGTATCCACCCTCAGTCGATGAAGGCACTAAAGGAGGGAGATATGTAGAGACCCTGTATCCACCCTCAGCAGATGAAGGCACTAAAGGAGGGAGGTATGGAGAGACCCTGTATCCACCCTCAGTCGATGAAGGCACTAAAGGAGGGAGATATGTAGAGACCCTGTATCCACCCTCAGCAGATGAAGGCACTAAAGGAGGGAGGTATGGAGAGACCCTGTATCCACCCTCAGTCGATGAAGGCACTAAAGGAGGGAGATATGTAGAGACCCTGTATCCACCCTCAGCAGATGAAGGCACTAAAGGAGGGAGATATGGAGAGACCCTGTATCCACCCTCAGTCGATGAAGGCACAGAAGGAGGGAGAGACCCTGTATCCACCCTCAGTAGATGAAGGCACAGAAGGAGGGAGATATGGAGAGACCCTGTATCCACCCTCAGTAGATGAAGGCACAGAAGGAGGGAGATATGGAGAGACCCTGTATCCACCCTCAGTAGATGAAGGCATTGAAGGAGGGAGATATGGAGAGACCCTGTATCCACCCTCATTAGATGAAGGCATTGAAGGAGGGAGATATTGAGAGACCCTGTATCCACCCTCAGTAGATGAAGGCACAGAATGAGGGAGATATGGAGAGACCCAGTGGCCACCCTCAGTATATGAAGGCACTGAAGGAGGGATATATGTAGAGACCCTGTATCCACCCTCAGTAGATGAAGGCATTGAAGGAGGGAGATATGTAAAGACCCTGTATCCACCCTCAGTAGATGAAGGCATTGAAGGAGGGAGATATGGAGAGACCCTGTATTCACCCTCAGTCGATGAAGGCATTGAAGGAGGGAGATATGTAAAGACCCTGTATCCACCCTCAGTAGATGAAGGCATTGAAGGAGGGAGATATGGAGAGACCCTGTATTCACCCTCAGTCGATGAAGGCATTGAAGGAGGGAGATATGGAGAGACCCTGTGGCCAACCTCAGTATATGAAGGCACTGAAGGAGGGAGATATGTAGAGACCCTGTATCCACCCTCAGTAGATGAAGGCACAGAATGAGGGAGATATGGAGAGACCCTGTGGCCACCCTCAGTATATGAAGGCACTGAAGGAGGGAGATATGTAGAGACCCTGAATCCACCCTCAGTAGATGAAGGCATTGAAGGAGGGAGATATGTAAAGACCCTGTATCCACCCTCAGTAGATGAAGGCACAGAATGAGGGAGATATGGAGAGACCCTGTGGCCACCCTCAGTATATGAAGGCACTGAAGGAGGGAGATATGTAGAGACCCTCTATCCACCCTCAGTAGATGAAGGCATTGAAGGAGGGAGATATGGAGAGACCCTGTATTCACCCTCAGTAGATGAAGGCATTGAAGGAGGGAGATATGGAGAGACCCTGTATTCAACCTCAGTAGATGAAGGCATTGAAGGAGGGAGATATGGAGAGACCCTGTGGCCACCCTCAGTATATGAAGGCACTGAAAGAGGGAGATATGTAGAGACCCTGTATCCACCCTCAGTAGATGAAGGCATTGAAGGAGGGAGATATGTAGAGACCCTGTATCCACCCTCAGTAGATGAAGGCATTGAAGGAGGGAGATATGGAGAGACCCTGTATCCACCCTCAGTAGATGAAGGCACTGAAGGAGGGAGATATGGAGAGACCCTGTATCCACCCTCAGTAGATGAAGGCACAGAAGGAGGGAGATATGGAGAGACCCTGTATCCACCCTCAGTAGATGAAGGCATTGAAGGAGGGAGATATGGAGAGACCCTGTATAACCCTCAGTAGATGAAGGCATTGAAGGAGGGAGATATGGAGAGACCCTGTGGCCACCCTCAGTAGATGAAGGCACTGAAGGAGGGAGATATGGAAAGACCCTGTATCCACCCTCAGTAGATGAAGGCATTGAAGGAGGGAGATATGGAGAGACCCTGTATCCACCCTCATTAGATGAAGGCATTGAAGGAGGGAGATATTGAGAGACCCTGTATCCACCCTCAGTAGATGAAGGCACAGAATGAGGGAGATATGGAGAGACCCAGTGGCCACCCTCAGTATATGAAGGCACTGAAGGAGGGAGATATGTAGAGACCCTGTATCCACCCTCAGTAGATGAAGGCACAGAATGAGGGAGATATGGAGAGACCCAGTGGCCACCCTCAGTATATGAAGGCACTGAAGGAGGGATATATGTAGAGACCCTGTATCCACCCTCAGTAGATGAAGGCATTGAAGGAGGGAGATATGTAAAGACCCTGTATCCACCCTCAGTAGATGAAGGCATTGAAGGAGGGAGATATGGAGAGACCCTGTATTCACCCTCAGTCGATGAAGGCATTGAAGGAGGGAGATATGGAGAGACCCTGTGGCCAACCTCAGTATATGAAGGCACTGAAGGAGGGAGATATGTAGAGACCGTGTATCCACCCTCAGTAGATGAAGGCATTGAAGGAGGGAGATATGTAGAGACCCTGTATCCACCCTCAGTAGATGAAGGCACAGAATGAGGGAGATATGGAGAGACCCTGTGGCCACCCTCAGTATATGAAGGCACTGAAGGAGGGAGATATGTAGAGACCCTGTATCCACCCTCAGTAGATGAAGGCATTGAAGGAGGGAGATATGTAAAGACCCTGTATCCACCCTCAGTAGATGAAGGCATTGAAGGAGGGAGATATGGAGAGACCCTGTGGCCACCCTCAGTATATGAAGGCACTGAAAGAGGGAGATATGTAGAGACCCTGTATCCACCCTCAGTAGATGAAGGCATTGAAGGAGGGAGATATGTAGAGACCCTGTATCCACCCTCAGTAGATGAAGGCATTGAAGGAGGGAGATATGGAGAGACCCTGTATCCACCCTCAGTAGATGAAGGCACTGAAGGAGGGAGATATGGAGAGACCCTGTATCCACCCTCAGTAGATGAAGGCACAGAAGGAGGGAGATATGGAGAGACCCTGTATCCACCCTCAGTAGATGAAGGCATTGAAGGAGGGAGATATGGAGAGACCCTGTATCCACCCTCAGTAGATGAAGGCATTGAAGGAGGGAGATATGGAGAGACCCTGTGGCCACCCTCAGTAGATGAAGGCACTGAAGGAGGGAGATATGGAGAGACCCTGTATCCACCCTCAGTAGATGAAGGCATTGAAGGAGGGAGATATGGAGAGACCCTGTATCCACCCTCATTAGATGAAGGCATTGAAGGAGGGAGATATTGAGAGACCCTGTATCCACCCTCAGTAGATGAAGGCACAGAATGAGGGAGATATGGAGAGACCCAGTGGCCACCCTCAGTATATGAAGGCACTGAAGGAGGGAGATATGTAGAGACCCTGTATCCACCCTCAGTAGATGAAGGCATTGAAGGAGGGAGATATGTAAAGACCCTGTATCCACCCTCAGTAGATGAAGGCATTGAAGGAGGGAGATATGGAGAGACCCTGTATTCACCCTCAGTCGATGAAGGCATTGAAGGAGGGAGATATGGAGAGACCCTGTGGCCAACCTCAGTATATGAAGGCACTGAAGGAGGGAGATATGTAGAGACCCTGTATCCACCCTCAGTAGATGAAGGCTTTGAAGGAGGGAGATATGTAGAGACCCTGTATCCACCCTCAGTAGATGAAGGCACAGAATGAGGGAGATATGGAGAGACCCTGTGGCCACCCTCAGTATATGAAGGCACTGAAGGAGGGAGATATGTAGAGACCCTGTATCCACCCTCAGTAGATGAAGGCATTGAAGGAGGGAGATATGGAGAGACCCTGTATTCACCCTCAGTAGATGAAGGCATTGAAGGAGGGAGATATGAAGAGACCCTGTGGCCACCCTCAGTATATGAAGGCACTGAAAGAGGGAGATATGTAGAGACCCTGTATCCACCCTCAGTAGATGAAGGCATTGAAGGAGAGAGATATGTAGAGACCCTGTATCCACCCTCAGTAGATGAAGGCATTGAAGGAGGGAGATATGGAGAGACCCTGTATCCACCCTCAGTAGATGAAGGCACTGAAGATGGGAGATATGGAGAGACCCTGTATCCACCCTCAGTAGATGAAGGCACAGAAGGAGGGAGATATGGAGAGACCCTGTATCCACCCTCAGTAGATGAAGGCATTGAAGGAGGGAGATATGGAGAGACCCTGTATCCACCCTCAGTAGATGAAGGCATTGAAGGAGGGAGATATGGAGAGACCCTGTGGCCACCCTCAGTAGATGAAGGCACTGAAGGAGGGAGATATGGAGAGACCCTGTATCCACCCTCAGTAGAAGAAAGCATTGAGGGAGGGAGATATGGAGAGACCATGTGGCCCACCCTCAGTAGAGAGGAAGGCGCAGAAGGAGGGAGATATGGAGAGACCATGTGGTCCACCCTCAGTAGAGAAAGGGGCGCAGAAGGAGGGAGATATGGAGAGACGATGTGGCCCACCCTCAGTAGAGAGGAAGGCGCAGAAGGAGGGAGATATGGAGAGACCATGTGGCCCACCCTTAGTAGAGAGGAAGGCACAGAAGGCGGGAGATATAGAGAGACCATGTGGCCAACCCTCAGTAGAGAGGAAGTAAAAGAAGGAGGGAGATATGGAGAGACCATGTGGCCCACCCTCAGTAGAGAGGAAGGCACAGAAGGAGGGAGATATGGAGAGACCATGTGGCCCACCCTCAGTAGAGAGGAAGGCACAGAAGGAGGGAGATATGGAGAGACCATGTGGCCCACCCTCAGTAGAGGAAAGCACTGAAGGAAAATAAGGAAATTTGTATGTTGTTTTTTCAGTTAGCGCCAGAATAAATTCTGACAATAGGAAGCTTTATATAATTCGATTGAGGAAACCAAGAAGACCGGCTGGATACAACTTCGTTCTACATAGAGTTGTTCACACCAAAGTCCAAAACACTGGAGAGAGCCTGTGTAGGTGGAGAACACTAAAAAAATTTGATGAATAAAAATAAATTTAATATCGGATGATAATTCAAAATTTTGCGAGATAAAATTCATTTATTTAGGGAATATTTATTGAAGTTAGACGTCTTGTTGTTGTTGTCGTGTCCAATGAAGAGCCTCATATGTCTCTATGCATCTCTATCACAGGAGCAGCAATGTCCTCTTTATTGGGTGTGTAAAGCTGCTGCTCTGATTCTATGTCAATTTTCTGCAAGACTGCGGCCATTGCTGGGCATGAGAATATTGTTAGACGTGTTATCACTTAGTGATTGCCATATGCCAGAATTGTGATGTGATTGAATAGGCAAACAGTAGTCACAGAGAATTCTCTGAAAATTCGAATCTCCTTTATATTCAATATAATACCTTCACCGTTGAATTTATGTCAATATTTAAAATCTAATTAATAACCTAATTTCTCAATCAGTTTTTTTTAAATGTAACTTACACTCATAGACAAAACTTAAAGAAGCTGTACTCTTTAGCATGTATATCGAGATTCAGACAATAAATATGAAAGATATTACAGTGACATTTATTGAAGACACGAGATAACCGTGAAAAAATTGCCTCTGGATATTTCAGAAAACAGTCGACCAGCGACATCTAGAACTTTCCACTTCCTTAGGTTTTGTTCATGAGTTGTATACGTTGAACCCCAAACTCAGTTTTAAAAATGGACATATAGATGACATACAAAATAATTTCGTGATAAAACAGGTCAGGTATCATATTGACATGTAGTTTTGAGAGCAAACAAATTTTCCATGGCTCAGAACTCACTTCAAATAGGTTCTCTTGCATGTTCAATTACTATGTGCATTGACAAATATGTAGAGAGCAAATATCCTCCATACATACCTATTAGGGGATCAGTTATCATCTCATCATTGCTTTATCATTGTAAGAGAACGCCTACTTTATAAACAGCTCTCAAATTTGTGGTCACAATTTACTTATGGATATGAGAACTTATGATTGAAAAAAAGCACAGTAAACCTTTCTCAAACAGTCACTCAGAAAAACTAATCTAAAAAGTTGTAAATACAGGTTTATGTACTAAGTGACCTAGTGGTTTTCTCTGTATATAACGGGTTTTTACTGAATACAGAGCTCTCCCTTCATCCCGAGGCAATGAAATTGAAAAGAGTGTGGCTAAGGCTTCCATTTACAAGTACCATCTTGGTCTTGAGTTGGGTAATTCCAGCCATCACCTCGACCTGCCCATTCTGTGGGAAAGAACTCTCGCAGTCCACCGGTGGCGGAGTCTTTCCCGCGGTGGGCACCACCAATGACGACATTGTATATATTTTATATATATGTATATTTATCAATTATTTTATATATTTATATCTATATATTCATATATTTATCCTTATTTAATCTTATTCATTCTTTCTATATATATATATATATATATATATATATATATATATATATTGTATTTAACCTTATATAACCTTATATGAAGGCTGTAATAAAGAAGTTACAATCTCAATCTCTCTATAATAGGGTTTACTATATTTGCATACTTTGTATACATCTATAAATACCTATAGTGCTAATATGTATAAAGGAACTGAATATTTCATCATTACACTCTCATTTTAAAAGAAAGTGAACTTTAGAAACACCTTCCACAAGTTCTCGATGATTATCACTCATGTTGTCTTTGTTGTTGATGAATGATTGTGTACCTTGATAATTACATCGGGCAAATATTTCCTTGATCTGATTTACCTTGGTATCTTCAAATGTTACCTCAATCTACACTATTGTTTTGTAATAAAGGTGCAAATAGTATTTTATATTAATATGAGAGCTAATATTATTTGAATACAAATAAATTATAATCAAAAAAGGCATATCCTGACAACGAGAACATGAGCTTTTTAGATGGCAGAGCACCATCTAGTTGAACAGAAATCAACTAAACGTTGATTTAACTTATACCTTAATATTTGGCCAACCCATTTTCTTTATAAATTAAGAAAAGCCATCCACGAACGCGTTTATGGCTGTTGGCCTTGTTATCGTAGTGCAGTCTGTACCTCTACGACCAAACATATTTTGGTCACAGAGGCTTCTTAAGCTCATTTTCTCGTAGTCAGGATATGCTTTTTTGATTTTAATACCAACACCTGACCTTTTCAAAATTTATTCTATATATATATATTTTTTCACATATACACTATACAACTTAAAATTGCGGGAGGATGCTATTCATTTACCTAAAGAGCCATTCTCTCTTTAAATATGCATTTGAAAGATGCACAATGCTTATCATTATAGTAAAAACCCACCTAA
>CP092866.1:47834907-47975680 GCA_030710605.1 Cordylochernes scorpioides
ACCAGCAGTTAGAGCAAGAGGGGAGAACTGAGTTTCCCCCTTCACGTGACGCCACTGTTTTCCCCAACCGGTCGGTACAGTTAAGTTAAGAGGGAGGGAGTACTAGGAAACTCCAGACAATATTCTAGAAAGAACGGTTTATATCACAAATAGTAGATAGATAGGTCTTAATAAAACACAGTGGAAATATACACATAGCACAGTCAGATGTTTGGAATAGATTGATGGACTCTCCAATAAAACACTGTAGTCATACACAGACGTAAAATCTGTTTTGGAATAGATTGATGGACTCTCCAATAAAAGCTATGTAGGTAGAGGGTTCAAGTCCGGGAAATCCCTTGAGTCCAGAGCTATTCTGGGACTGCAAACACGGAGAAGATAAAAGGGAGTAAACTGGGACACTGGATCAATGGATCGAGATGATTGGGAGGAGTCCTTTGACACGGAGATCTAAGCTGGAGATTAGCAGAATATTGCCAGTACATGTAAGACCATCACTTCTATACATGTGGATCCTCTAGCTGTGAAAATGTGATTTATTAATTGGTAAATATCCCATTTATTTTTTTATTGAGTAAAAAAAAAAAAGGCATATCCTCACCAGGCTCACATGAGCATATCTAGATGGTAGAGCGCCATCTAGTGGAACAAATATAAACTAAACGTTTATTCAACTTGTTCCTAGCTATTTGGCCAACCCAATTTCTTAATAAATCCAGAAGAGTCAACCATTTTTATTTTTAATATCAAAACCTGACCTTTTTATATTTTTTATTTTTTATTCAGGTCAGTTGTTGATATTAAAAATAAAAAAGACATATCTTGACCAGGAGCACATGTGCTTTTTATATGTCAGAGCGCCATCTAGTGGAACAGAAATCAACTAATCATTGATTTAACCTGTTCCCTGATATTTGACCAACCCAATTTCTTGATAAAGCAAGAAAAGCCATCCACGAACGCGTTTCGCGCTGTTGGCGCTAGGCTGTACCACTGCGACCAAAAATATTTTTGGTCCCAGAGGCTTTCTTTAGAAACCAAGAAATGGATATTTAAGGCCAAACTTGCGTAAATACGCTAAAAACCTGTGAAAAAATAATATATATTTTTTTCTAATATCAACACCTGACCTTTTTTCGGCAAAATTGGTTCAGCCGTTTAGAAGATAAGCAAATTACAAACCTATATTTGGGAGTTTTCATTTGATTCCAAGAAAAATGCACTCTCTAAACACAAGCTGACTCCTAAGACAAATAATTACAATGATGCTCGAAATAGAGAATATTCAACATATTTAGGGGCATGACAAAATTAGACGTGCATGCGTTAAACAGGATTTGATATATAAAAACTAAATTATTAGAAAAACAAACTATTTCTGCTAAAATTCGTCACTCAAAACAGGAAACCTTCGAAGACATAACTTTTAAAATAAATCTATTCATGATAAAATTTTTTAAAAACGTTTTAAAATTACAAAATATTTTCTCACAATGAATTTCTTTTTATTTCAAAACGCTAGCTTTCATTAAGCCCGTTGAAGAGCAATTATCGCTTGAAAGCTAGCGTTTTGAAATAAAAAGAAACTCATTGTCAGAAATTATTTTGTAATTTTAAAATAATATTTACTGTATTTACATGCATACTCAAATATTGATTTATTTTATCTATAGTAGAATCTACTATTGTGCCGATATTGTCTGAATTTAGAAAGAAGCGAGAGTTCAAGAATTCTCGAAAAAGTGGTCGAGTGTAAATAAATAAAATAAAAATCCTTAAGTTGATAGAATTATTATTTCTTAATCTCCCTAATCTCCAAGATATTGTTGTGTATCAACAAATAGCCGACCGATGGCACACGGGAACAGTACAAATTATTATTATTTTTTTAAACTAATTATTTAATCAGAGAAACGGCACCACAGAGATGACGGGTATAAATTGTATTTGACCATTGACCACCGTTTCGCGGCAATGCGTTAAATACAACGTGCCAGTTATCGTTTCACCCTTCCTCTATTTTTGGATTTTTAACCCGGCGATTAGAATGTACAGTTACAGCTCCATCTCCTCCTACAACCGGCCCGGTGAGACCCCGAACATCACGACCTTCCTGGAACGGACCACGAGTCCAGCACTGCACCAAATAAACCTTCTGAGCATCACATCCCCGCCTTTGTCTCATCACTATCTTATGAAAGAATAAACGCCATTATATCATCGAAAAAGACGTAAATTACTATCGCAAGTGGAAAACTATCAGCAGATAATTAAAATTTTGGCAGATTTAATAAAGTTAAATAATAGATTAACTTTCTCATATCGTCTTAATAACTTTTCATAAGGTCTTCTTAGCGGCTGTGGGGAGTTTATTAAATTCCTGGGTAGGTACGGTGAGTTGAGCCGACTAATTTCATTCCTTGGAATTGACGACGTTATGAACGACGGGTTTTATAAAGGGGGTAGGAGTTATGATTATAATTAGCCGATTGCGGCTCCTTGTCTGGAGGAAAAGATGGAGGAACCTCCCCCCTGAGAACAACTGTATATATTTTATCATTAAATTGTAAATCTCATTAGTTATTGTAACAAAGAGTCTTGAAGATAGAGGTTGCTTGGCCAGTATTCATATTTCTGTCAAAAATAGACACTTCGGCCAGTTAAAGTTTTATTTCCTCAGCGTTTTAACAGTATTACGAATAGAAAAAGGTAGCAATAATCGCATTTGCAACGCGTTTCTTTATTTAAAAGCTATATAAATACACATTATAATCAATTTTATTTAATTAATTTTCGTATAGATACATTTCTAATGGTTTGCCAAAAACCTTTTTCTTCTTGACGAGGACAAAAAAATTTTGTCGAAACGTCGAAAAAAATAAAAATAATTTCTTGTCGAAGTGCAATTTTTTAAGAACTATGAATGCTAGGCAGACAATCTATAGACAATCAATTTGAGTACTTTGGTCTAGCTATACACGTGTGACATGTTAATACTCGGGTAAACTATGTATTTACGATGTAAATATCCTCGAATTTTTCGTCGCATATGTTGATGTTAGTATTTGGTGGAATCATAATATTGTAGCAAAGAATTTATTATTTTATTAACAGAGTATCATTTTTATGTTTATATTTTGATACTCTGTAAACTTTCCTCATTGTTTATCTTTTGTTTATCATCCATAGTTTGTTCTTGCCTTAAATAAATTGCTGTGTCATTCTGAAGTTTGCCTTTCCTAATTTTTTATGTGGCAATATTGTAACGGATTTCCCTTGTCAAATAGGTACTAGGATTAGCGCTGCCAATAGCAATCACGCAGTTTTAATTTCAGTTTTCTATCTAAACTTTATTCACTCAGAATGCCAAAACAAGCTTCTTTTGTGTAAAATTAATCATTCCTCCAGGGTAAAGTGTCTTTTGGCTATCTATTTACATAAAAATTATTATAAGAAAATTTACATTACAAATGGTAAAAATAGAAATGCAAATATTATACAGTGACAATATGATTTTTTTATTGCATGGTCTTTATCATCTAAGACATTTTAGTTGTACAATTATTTAATATTTTTATACGATTTTTGATAATCATGATCTGGGATCTAAAATTGATTGCGCAAATAGTCCTCAACATGTCCAACCTCACCCCATGTGTGTAAAGTAACCAATCAATGCTTCTAATGGAGATTAGAAATGCTTCTACATGATGTAAATATGTGTAAAATCAGTCGGATTACTAAATCCATCATGATTATAATGTAGTGTATACCATGTCTAAATTTTATCAACTTCATGAACCTACAGAAGAATTATATTCGATATGATAAAAAAGAAATAAATTTGCTTTTTAACATTACATTTACTATAATTTATAAATAAGATTTAAATAATTCGATACAACATTAAAAAGCCTCTAAGAAATCTTTTTTATATTGATGAGGCCAAGGCTAGCTCGGAAATGTAATAACGAAATAGCCATATATATTTTTTAAAACATTGCATTGAATCTTATCACTCTTGTTTCGAATATGATTCGCCCTTTATTTTGATAATACTCTGTAGTTTTGTTGTATTAACACATTTTAAAACCCAATTTTTAAATTTCAAGATCCATTCTTTTCATTTATTACGAAAAGGTATCTATTTGGTTTGAAGTCAGCTAAAGAGTTTTCTAGCGATGCCAAAGTAATGAATTATAGGTGGTTATGTAGTTGTACGACCAAACGGTGCATCATTTTGCATAATCTATTTGCTAATCTTATCATCGAAAGTAATTTTCAGAGATTTATACATGGTTTTCATTTCCAGATTGACTCTGTACAGTAGAACCATCCTATAAAGGAGTTGCAGAGCTAAAATCTTCTTTAACCTCCTGCAAGGTTCGGGGGGGCCACTCCAGCATTACAACTCGCCATGTGTAAATAATCTGGACAAGGTGACTCGCGAGCTGTGCTCGAATGTAACACCTGCAAATTGAGATGAAATAAATAAAAAGTCTTCTTTAGAGAGAGATGTCCTCTTATCGGAGAGTTGCTAAATAGTGAAAATGGCAATTTTGACGATGACAACTGTCCTTTGTAGAGAGCTGTCCTCTAGCTGGAGTGTCATCTCTCATGGAGTATGTTCTACTGTATTTGATATATCGGAGCTTAATGATCTTATTTGGTTGAATGAAACGAATCCTCAATCTTGTTACAGCATAAAATGCAATAATTTTACACATTCATCATTTCCACATTGGTTCTCAAGTCATAATAAAGATGGAAGTCATCCCCCTCTTCAATGTTCCATCATCAACCACATAAATATGTTGATAGCGCATCATCTTATTCTCTATTATAAGATCTTCTTTACATGTCTGGTGATCTCCTCGCATACCTGTATGACCCCGGTCCGATCCCTACCAACGCTACAATAAAGGATAAATACGAACAATATTTCATAGGAATTTAGTAAAGGAGAATTGTTGAATGAAACTATGCAAGCTTTTAAACGGAGCATACAAGTGTCTTCCACCTTTCTAAAATTTAAAATGTCTTCACGAAGGCTAAAGCTTTGGTAGTAAAACATATCTCCCCACGTTGCTGATTGTTTGCAGTTGTGAATCAACAATTTAAGCTTTAGTTTTGAATATGTTAATTTAACTTTAGGTTAGCACAACCTAATGAAGCCATCACTGCAAACATTCAAATTAAACTTTAAAAAAGTAGAAACCAATTTATAGTGTTGCTCACTTAACACTGAAGTGGGTACTAAGCATATTATCAACCAGCAGGTTCTTCTGTAACAATTTTGGTGAAATTTTCATACAATAAAGGATAAGTAATGTTTTGTTTTTATATAGCAAATCGTGAATTTTTTTTTTATTTTGCTCCTTTTTATTGTGGTTGTTGTATTCTTGATTGTACGCTTTTCTGTGTGTTAATTACTATTAATTTATGCCTTAATATATTTGCACATTGTGTGACAACCCGTACGAGTAACATCTGTCATTTGGTTTAGTTCATTAAAAAAAAACAAATATAACAGATAAGTTTGGAGAGAAGGCGATGAAGACAATCCCCTGCCTGTTTAATGAGTAATAAATAAAAATAGAAATATTTTTATGCACATGTAACATCAAGGATCATTAAGACTATACCTTGAAGAATGAGGAAAAAAGTCGCCAGAAAAAATTTGCTTCGATAATTCCAAGATATTTTACAGATTTAGAAGCGCACGATGTAAGGAGATATGGTCATAACATGTTAAAAATGGCATTTTATAAAGGCTGGATCTCTATATCGGAGATGAAGCCTTGACGGACTTGAAAGCCAAATTGACCTAAGGTAACACATAAATCCATATTCTTTGTTTGATATCAAATATTAATAGTTAATTATTTCTTTCTACATGATTTATTATTATATTTTCGATGGAAATCATAATATGATGCACTAGCGCGCCATCTGTTATCAAAATTCAAAACTATTTTAAAGCCTTAAGATTCTTTTTGATATTAAACAATAGCTTATGTCCAAAGTTCTTCTAAAATACCCATTCAAAGAGTCTATCAATAGTATCACTATAAAAGGAAGTTCCAAAAATGCAATATAACAGCGGTATGGTAGATTAAACTGGCGAAACCGCTGAGAGGGTTCACCACTGATGAGCCAGGCCCTCTCATTAATTTTTCCATTACAGTAAGGGCAGTAGAAATTGTTTAATATCAAAAAGAATCTTACGCCTTTAAAATAGTTTTGAATTTTGAAATCATAATGATAACACACCAAACTCATGAATATTCTTAATATACTAGGAACAAGTTTGTAATATAATTTTCTCCCTTTTGTTTTAGTATTTCGAATTCCAAATAAGATATCGACATCTAATAAATCTCAAAGCATTTTCAACAATATATTCACTTTCTTTGTTTAAAAAAATCTAAAAGGTAAAAGCATGATTTTATATAACTGAAAATGTATACTCTAAAAACGCTAAAATACCCTACCCACTAAAAATGATCTCTATGTTGGTTTCTTAGGTTACTGAAACCTCTTCAAAATATTAATTTCAGAAATTCTAAAAAAAAAAAAAAATTGATGGGTATTCTTCAAAATGTTTTCTTTAAAAAATATTATCTTCTTGGAATGACACCGTGGGCTGTTTGGTTTGTAATTAACGCTATCTATTGCTTGGTCAATGAAAACAACAGGAGCCATATTGACAGGTCACATGTTCAATATACGGAGGACATTAAGAAACAAGAAAGAGATAGCATCTTCAAAAATATGGATGATAGAAAATCCATAGTTTCAGTCAAAGGAAGATTCTACCATATAAATTCGCAAGATATCATTCGCAAACATTTGAAAGAATATCATGTCAGAAGATCAACGTTAAAACAAATCATCGAGGAAGATTCTCTTGTTGATATTACTTATAACTCTGAAAGATCTTTTCATCCGGAATAAGACATTTGAGAATGTGAAAGAAAATTGATCAAATGATTCTATGACTAAAATAAATGTATGAAAATATTTTACTCAATAAAAGAATCTATTCAAAATTTGACAATGTTTTTTTATTATTTTTTAATTGTCAGGTGTTGATATTGAAAACAAAATTCTGTTTATAAAAAAATATGGCCACGTGGAAAATCAGGAAAGACAAAAACTTCAGGATGACACAGCAATTTATTTAAGGCAAGAACAAACTATGAATGATAAAATACGAGATAAGCAAAGAAGGAAGTTTACAGAGCAACAAAATATAAATATCAAAATTGATACTCTGTTAATGATCGTTTCGGTGTCAAAATCACTTTATTAGGTATCGCTCAACAAGAACAACCTAGTTTATGATAATTGAAACAATGAATAATAATATGTGAAGGTTATTCACTTATCAAACAAAATGTTAACGTGGGATTCAATCCCAGTTCATGACTGTCGGGAATCGAGGGTGTTACCCATTCGTCCACCGACGTGTTTTTTTTTTCTGTTAATAAAATAATAAATACTTTATTACAATATGTTTAAAATATAGGCGGAGGGTATTCTCACAATGTAAGAAAATATATTAAAAAAGCAATCTATAATGATAAAAATGATTGGATATTTGATAATATATGATCTGTTGAAAATATCATTAATTTGAGTCTATATATACAGTACCAGTATACCGGTCCTCCAGTAGAGGACCTATTTTCCAGGCCTATAACTACCATCGCAAAATTGGAGAGGAGTGGGGAATTGGTTTAACCATGGAGATAAGCACCACCACCACCACCAAATTTTCTTGAATGATAACAGTCGAAACATGCTGATACATCATTACAAACATTACCATAAGTTATGGAATTTCGGTCAATATTTCTTAGGTCAAGTTTCTTGAAAGAGCTGGGAAGGCCTCCAGTTGGCGGATAGGGGAACATCCATCAGCCATGATGGTTATTTGGGAATATCTAATAAGCAATCTGGAATCAACAGCATTGAAAGAGTGTGGTGAACTGACACAGGATTGGACAATATCTATAAAAACTCAAGACGCCACTGGTTGAATGCCAAAATGATGTGGGGACATTAAAAATAAGCACTACACTAACAAACAGCTGCGTCTGAATCCATGTCAGGGTCGCCAACAAAGGTGTATGCTCCAAGTATGCTCCTGTGTATGCTCCATGTATGCTCCTGTGTATGCTCCATGTAAGGAGAAACAGAAGCTGTCAGAATGTCACAGTAGATGCTTCTGATTTGTAGCGGCACTTTTTATAAGTGGATTCAATTTTATACAGATGCAAACATTCTTCCTATGAATAAATTCTTCTCCCACGCCACCCGGAACCTATTAACGGATTATCAAAGCCGAACGACGTTTTACAACGAAAGAAACAAATTTTAAAGCAATCACTCACAATTCCTGTTTTCATTTACCTATAACCTCAAAATCGCGTTTAATTTTCAAAAAAAAAAAAAAAAAACAATAATAATAAAAAGCAGCGCGCTGCGCGCTATTGTTTCATCGACATATACAATATTTAATCGTGCAAACGAGAAAGCCACCAAATAGCTTCTTAGCTACTCGACTTGTTGGCACAAAAAGCGCAATATCTTCGACGACATCGCGTGGTGCCTCAAGATCCGAACCCTACCCTACACTACAAGAATCGGGAAAATACTCTGTACAGCCTGCCAAGGACCACCGCTACCTGGAATGCCATAAAGAAAATCATTCACAACGCAACAGAAGATTGCCGCAACATCAACCCACAAGTTTTGCCCCGCCAAATCATTCTAGTTTTGTTTTCTTTACAAATCAGAATGCAAAGATAAAAATTAATTATTAAATTTATTTTAAGACAGAGAACTTATTAACTTTTGGCCTTTCTATCAACTATATACAGCCAAACTCAAGCTGTCTCTATATAAAACACATAAATATACACAACCATGATGATAACCTTTCTTATATACATTCTATGAATCATTTACAGATTACATCACAATCATGGGCTGCGACAAGACGGAACTACGACGCTTCCTAAACAAGGCCAAATACGCTATATACAAGTTGTTCATAGAAAAAGGTTTTGATGTACCCCCTCCCCCCACTAACCATATGATGTAAATTTATTTCGAAGCCTTAATAAAGGTCGTTGTTGTTTGTTAATACATATATAATATGAAAAAAAAAGAGTTATAGTGTAGAAGTTCTCTCTCGAAATGGCAACACCTAATTGCAGTGCCGAATTAACAGAAAATTAGTGAAATTGGTTAATTTGACAAAGTAATCTGCATTTTTTCCCGCTACTACGAGTGTCTTATCATTAAAACATCTATGAGATAGACTTCTCTCTCGAAATAGCAACACCTAGTTGCAATGCCAAATTAAGAGATAATTAGTGAGAGTGGTTAATTTGGCAAAGTAATCTGTCTTTTATGCCCTCTAGTAGGAATGTCCTATCATGTCGATTCTACTGCATAAGTTGATTTTTGGGTTTTATGTGATTGTCTTTCTATAAGTCACCTATCAACGCGGAAACAGGTGATCGGATCAAAGAAATATTGATATACCTACCCAAAATTTCCATAGTAAATGCTATGGTAATCGTGGTACGTATGCAATTAGGTTTGCCAAAACATTCTTCAGTTACATGCACTTGTTAATCATACCATGATCCCCATTTACTTGAAACCCTTAAAAGAAAAGGCTAATGAAAGGCGTTTCTTTTATTTAGTAATCATTTATCACAATCCTTATATCGAAGCACCTGTTTAAGAGTAGACTTGTCCTAAAAAGCACACACAGCTTTATTAAGACCACCGGTCTTATACAGATTAACCACAAGAAGAAAGGAATCATAGATGAAGCTCCTGTACTCCAGGCAGCGCAGCACCCAACAACAGCCTCCAGGTACGACGCATGTCCAGTTGCCACACGTTCTTTCGTGCATACGTCACTTTAGTGTATCACTGAAAAGCTAGTAAGGAATCAGCCGCGTTCTTGTCCTCATCCAAATGTACGACGACATTCGGCGATTCTATTAATCTTCTCCCAACGGTGACTGCGGTCTTGTAGAATTTATATTGCCACGTGGAAAATTAGGGAAGACAAACTTCGGGATGGCATTGCATTTATTTAAGGCAAGAACAAACTATGCATGATAAACAAAAGATAAGCAATGAGGGAATTTTACAGAGTAAGAAAAAATAAACACCTTGATTGAGAAGACCTTGATCAAACATCATTGCATTCATCCAGTTATATATTTGTCGACTAACGGATTAAGCTTTGTCCGAAAAAGCTCGTGATGAGAGAGATTGAGACTGAAACTTTTTTATTACAGCGTCCGTATAAGGTTATATAAGGTTAAATTTTAAAAAAGAATTTTTTAAATTTTAAATAAATATATGAATAAAATAAGATTAAGTAAGGATAAATATAGATAAATAAATGTAAAATATGTAAGAGAGAGATTAATAAGTAAAATAATCACCTCCCCTCTGTTTTCTTGTTTGAGCATTACATATAACCAGGGGTTATGGTTTGATCTACACCTATGGGTGAATATAACTGAATAATGTTCTGGCAAGTGAAAATGTTGAACTGGACCTACATGTGTAGTTATGTTGTGTATTTACAGTTTACATTGGCGTACGCCCCGTGTTGGGTTAAATGTACACATATGAATACATTTTATATAATTACAAGTAATTGTGTAGCTGTGGAAAAGGCACAATTTGTATTATAGATTAGAAATACACTGCAATAAGACCAAATCCAAATTAATACTGTATATAATAATCAAATTTTATTATTAAAAAAATTGGAAAGGTCTTATACATTGTCTTTATAGTTATATATAATCCATAATATCAATTGTACCTTATGTACATATTGCACTTGTGATTGTAATCACATGCTTACATTTTGTCCAACCCTGCATACACCTTACGTACCTGGATATTCATGGTATGTACAAAGGGTATTTGGGAGATAGGTAACTACAACATAATTTCTTTGATTTAATTCCCTATCGGAGATAAGTAACTTATAAAAATATAATTTTATAGTAGATAGCGAATATAAAAATCTATACGGTTGAACCTTCGCATTGCCCATTGGTATGTTTGTGCTTCCCAAAACTGTTCCAATGTGGGGGGATGGCAGTTTGGATCATGTCCTCCTTATCCGAGTCTAGAAGGAATCTGAGGATGTCGGGTTGCCAAGGAGCATTCCTTTGTTGCATGGAACCTTCCAAGGGTTTTTCCAGCCGATGAGTGCCTACCAAAAAATTACAAAAAACTCGGTTTGGTGGTAGAATGGCGAACTACTCAGAGCAACTGACCATTGCCCTCATGATACCATGGATAGTCTGGTATACAGGAAGCTTGTTGCACTTCTTCGTCTATGAGCGCCATCGGCTGAAGGAGACCGACAAGAGCAAGAACCAAGCCAAGTCGACAACCCTCCTCAAGCGCATGACCATGGCGACAGAACGACGAATCCCACTTGCCAAAACACCTAATGAAGAAGAGGAAGAGGAGGAAAACGAAGAGGAAACTGCTTGAAGACTTCCTTCTCCTACCTCAATTTTTGAAAAATTCTTTTTTTCTTTTCATAAAAAATTCATCTATAAAGGTGGTGTTTAAATGCTGTTTTCGAAAAAAAGAATAAATTGAGATATGCGTCCTTTCGATGTTTTTTTGAATTAAAAATCATTGATGATGGTGAAAGATTTGTTTTGTCTAGTATTATACAACATTTTATTTTTCACATTGTCGTTGCAAATTTGATAGCGTATTTGGCTGTATCATTGGAGCAGAATTATCTTCTGATCCACGCTTCTAACATCAGAATGTATAGGCAGATATATCTAGTAGGTGGCGGTGTCTTGTCCATTACAAAATAAATACAAATATATATCATATTAGAAAAACAATTGCAGTGTTAAAAAAAAAAAACAAATCATCTCAATCTTAAAATTGACAAGGGTTTATTCCCAATCTATTTTCCGCCCCTGCAATCTAGCAGACACGGGACGGTGACAAAGCCAAAGCACCAATTCCATCTATTCAGTCACATACCAAGAATGAATTCGGGATAACTCCTATGTAATGTCTTAACAGAATGGATGAAAATCAGAAACATTGCACCAAAGCCTAAGAAAGAGATCACCGAAGAGCTTATGTTGATAGTGGACCCGGTATTTGTTTAAGGAAAAAGAAAAATTAGGAAAGATTACATGGCGTCAGGACAAAAAAATGAAAATATTTAGGAAGGCAATATAAAGATTCATTTATAACGCATTGCTAAATATTTTAATTTTTATTTTTTTCTGATGAGGACAAAAGATTTTTGTCGAAACGTTAAGAAAATATAAACCTTTCTGGCCGAAGTGTCTTTAATGTTTAAAGAACTATGAATGCTGGCCAGACAACCTCTATCTTCAAGATAAAGATATAAAGTCTTGTGATCAGGAGTCAAATTCTTTAGTAGCCATTTAATTTTTATATTCATTAAGGTAAAACTTAATTAATGCTCAGAACTGACTCTCATTCTAGACTCGTTCGCAGAAACTCTCAAGTCTTAAAATGGATCAAAACAATGTATTTTGCCTATCACGCCAGTACAGAACGTACTATTGGTAATAAAGAATGTGGCACAACACCTTTTTCAGCAATATCAGACAAAAGCCAATCTATATACACCCATACCTCACTTTGCGTCGGGGTTACGTTCCAAAAAAAAAAAAACACGACGCAAAGTGAAACGACGCAAAGTGAAAATATGTGAAGGCACAATCTAAAACAAAGGTGTTGCCATATTTTAGGAAAAATAAAAATAAAAAAATTAAAGACTCGAATCCAAAAACAACGAAACTTCGAAAATCTAACGACGCACAGTGAAAATCAGTAAAAATTAAGCAGAGACGCAACTTCGAAAAAAACGCAAAACGAAACGACGCAAAGCGAGGTATTGGAGTACCATGATTTCGTCCTATGGCCCTCATTAGTACAGAAGCGATTTCGATTTACAATATCCTACGAGAGGAGCTGTGAAATATCGGTCGAATTTGACAAACAAGTATTATATAGATAATACACTAACAGATTTTTCAGTTTTCAAGTTCTAAGCAATCTTCTCCAAAAATAATGAACTATACATAATGATCTATATACCAAAAATTATCGAGATATTTTACTTCGTGTGTCTCATTTTTCATCCCCAAATATTCGTAGTTATATTTATTTTTTAATTTATTCAATTTTACAATCGTTGAAATTTTGCTTTCTAATTTTACTTATACTCATCGCAATATTTTTAAGCCACCATCTATACTCTTAATGTGTCTTCACAGGCCCTTTGGGATAAACCCGGGGCGTTGTCCGGTCACTCGGCTAGTATATATACATATATATTTACAATTATAATAAAGTAATAAACAATTGATCATATTGACAAATACAATTCTCACCCACTCTCTAGCTGTTATCTAAATGTAAAAAAAAAACAATCTAAATAAAAACTGTAACAAATTACATTAACAATTAAAATAAAGGCAATTTACAATTAAATCATAAAAACGAAAAATATAATAATAGAAATTAATTAAAATCAATAATACATAAGAAGATGCTTTAAAAACAAAGCTTTTTTTTTTTGTTTATCCCTAATACACGTGGTACAGACCATGATAATCATGGTGGATAGAAGTAGACGACTGCTTTTACTGTAAGTACACCACATGTCTACACATGTGAAAAGCAGTTCGACTTTTGCACTTACAAATGTGCCACAGACCCGTTTGGTTACTTGCACTCGCTGGTGGGGTTGGACTTTCGCAAGAATCGGGGGTCATTAGAGCATTTTTTTTTTAAAGATAAAAAAAGTGTCCAATGCGGGAATCGAACCCGGTCGAAAACCAACGGTTTCGACCATCCTTCCACCGAACCCCGACAAGTCAATTTGATAATAAATACGATAAAATTTGAAGGCAAAAAATCTACGATTGGAAAATGGAATCAATTAAAAATAACTGTTAACAATAAAAAGTTTCGTAAATATTAAAAACTCTTAACACAAGAACCTAAGAAACAATGTGAAACACTATTTTATGCTAGAAACATTGAATACATAATTAACGACCTAAAACTCAAAGCTTTTAGCACATTCAAGCCTGAAATTTTCTATTACAAATCCAACACATCCTTCAGACAGGTGAAAGTCGAAATCAAGATTAAATATAAGCTGAATAATAAATTACAATTTGAAATATATTTATAATCATAAGGTAACAAGATCATATCCAAATAAATACAATTTTGGTGACTTTTCGTTAAAAGCGTTGTTACACACACCTTCTTCAGATTAAAAAAATATTCTGATAGCAAAAACTGTTACCAAGAAGTCACCCGTAATTTATTTGGAAATATTCGATCTTGTTATGATTTTAAATAGGCTAAAATATCTGGGAAATTTATCATTGATGAATCAAGTTTTCTGAGTTTTTTTTTTCTTTTAACAATTATATAAATCCTCGCTTCAGATAACAGCCAAAAAGAATTGTATAATAATTTCATATTCAATATACATATCCTATATAATATTGTCGCGCGTTTCCCCTCTGGTTCTTCGCGACGACGCCGCTTCTTCCGCCTTAGATCACCTACCCTGGCTCCGTTGCCCCCTCTGTAGGTCTATTCTGCAGTCAGCCCATGGAAACTCTGAGAACCACCACTTCCGTGGATCTCCTTTCCCGCTTGTAGTAACTCTCGGCCTTACCACTGGTTGGGGGCCACGAGAGACTTACCAGAAGAGTGGCTACTGTGATGTTGGAGAAAGTCACAACATCAACCGCAACAAGTCTGCTAACACTCCATCTTTCATTGCAATCTTTAATACACATTACATATAAGAACTCTAATATTAATTAACGGGTATATACAGTATTTTACATCGCAGTCTAGAAATAGGCTAAAGTGCCATCTATTGGCGGAGGTTGTAGCTGTTTCTAGGCTGTTATACGCGACAATATTTAGAGTGTCCGGTTTATACGCTCGTTGATTGGTTCTCTACTGTCACTTGACCTTAAATAGTTTTGAAGATCAAGCATGGCACCTTGACACTGTGGTTCCATACGTCTAGGTGTTAAATAAACTCGGAAATTTCTTAAATATTAGGATTTTCTTCTCGTTGTTGTCGATTTTACAGGCTTACGGTTCAAATAAATATTTCGCTATATTATTTATACTTACTGCCATGAGATACTACTACCAAATATCTGTGTCTTAAATGCGATATGGAATTAAATTCTGAGGGTCCTAAATGGATAATCGACAGAATATATTCAGTAGAACTTCCATGAGAGGACATATCTCTCCAAAAGACAGTTTTAATCGCCAATATTTTACCATTTTTACCAATTAGCTATTCTCCAGTATGAAGTAACTTTTCAATAAAAAGGCTCCATGTACATATTCATTGTATATAGTCAGGTATCTAATTATTATATCAAAATAATAGTGCAGATTGCACTTTTGCTTGTATTGATGTCAATATAATTATGTTAATTGGCAAAATTGTCTAAAGGACACTTTGCAAATAGGTGTTGTCCTTTGGCTCTGCAACTAGGTGTTGTCCTTTGGCTCTGCAACTAGGTGTTGTCTTTTGACTCTGCAACTAGGTTTTGTTCTTTGGCTCTGCAATTAGGTGAGTCCCTTTGGCTATGCAACTAGGTTTTGTCCTTTGGCTCTGCAACTAGGTGTTGTCCTTTGACTCTGCAACTAGGGTTTGTCCTTTGGCTCTGCAACTAGGTTTTGTTCTTTGGCTCTGCAATTAGGTGTGTCCCTTTGGCTATGCAACTAGGTTTTGTCCTTTGGCTCTGCAACTAGGTGTTGTCCTTTGGCTCTGCAACCAGGGTTTGTCCTTTGGCTCTGCAACTAGGTGTGGCCCTTTGGCTCTGCAACTAGGTGTTGCCCTTTGGCTCTGCAACTAGGTGTTGTTTTTTGACTCTGCAACTAGGTGTGGACCTTTGGCTATGCAACTAGGTGTTGTCCTTTGACTCTGCAACTAGGGTTTGTCCTTTGGCTCTGCAACTAGGTTTTGTTCTTTGGCTCTGCAATTAGGTGTGTCCCTTTGGCTATGCAACTAGGTTTTGTCCTTTGGCTCTGCAACTAGGTGTGGCCTTTTGGCTATGCAACTAGGTTCTGTCCTTTGACTCTGCAACTAGGAGTGGACCTTTGGCTATACAACTAGGTGCTGTCCTTTGACTCTGCAACTAGGTGGTGTCCTTTGGCTCTGCAACTAGGTGTTGTCCTTTGGCTCTGCAACTAGGGTTTGTCCTTTGGCTCTGCAACTAGGTGTGGCCCTTTGGCTCTGCAACTAGGTGTTGTCCTTTGGCTCTGCAACTAGGTGTGGCCCTTTGGATTTGCAACTATGTGTTGTCCTTTGGCTCTGCAACTAGGTGTGGCCCTTTGGATCTGCAACTAGGTGTTGTCCTTTGGCTCTGCAACTAGGTGTGGCTTTTGGATCTGCAACTAGGTGTTGTCCTTTGACTCTGCAACTAGGTGTGGCCCTTTGGATCTGCAACTAGGTGTGGCCCTTTGACTCTGCAACTAGGTGTTGTCCTTTGACTATGCAACTTGGTGTTGTCCATTGGCTCAGCAACTTGGTGTTGTCCTTTGACTCTGCAACTAGGTGTGGCCCTTTGGCGCTGCAACTAGGTGCTCTCCTTTGACTCTGCAACTAGGTGTGGCCCTTTGACTCTGCACTAGGTGTTGTCCTTTGACTCTGCAACTAGGTGTTGTCCTTTGGCTCTGCAACTAGGGTTTGTCCTTTAGCTCTGCAACTAGGTGTTGTCCTTTAAAGAGAGGTTCTACTAGCTATAAAGAGAGCGTACAAAGCGTCCAAATTCAAATATGCACATGGCGAATTGAAAAGCATGCGTTGTGAAATTCTAAAACTGAATCTATTCTTGAGCCATGTTCCTCTTAAAATTCGATGATAATTGTATGAGGCAGTGCAGTGTGGGTTTCTATTTCATTCACACCAGACAGAACACTTCTCGTCGTTAAATACATTTTAATGACACAAGGATTTTATTGCAGGGGTTCATCACTGATGTGCCAAACCCTCTTCTATATATGTTTTGATTTTTAATAAATCAATTTTACCATATAATATTAGATATATTGTCACACACACATCATATATCCCAGAAATTTTGAATGAAAAAGATGAAATCATCATCGTTAAATTCCATCTCCCTTTTAATGTAGTTATAGAAATATAACTTCTTAATATTTATTTAGTAAATCAATTAGCAAGTTTAATGAATATAACTTCACATTTTTACCTTTGAGTCCAAATATCACACATGGATTTCGTGACACAGTCCATGGATGTACTGACGTAAGGCACATTTGTTAAAAACCATTTAAAATTGAAAGGATGTATAGATTGAACTGATATGCTAGAATAATTATCAAGCTCAAATGGACAGAAAGGGTGACAAAGAAGTTGGGGTAAATTATAATATAGACTTTTGAATGAAGGATTGATATGGAACCATATGGATCTTCAGAACATCGTCTATTGACCATGCTGGAGGAATACACCCTGAAGAATGAGGTGAGAGGTAAACCAAAGAGAATTAAATTTGATAATATATTATAGTGTGGTCTGGAATAGGAAATTACAGATAGGTGACGTACATTGCTCAGAACAGGATTAAAGGACATTGCAGGATGGCAGAGATCATAGTATAATAGACGATTGAACAGAACAATCGAGTTTGATATGATATAGATCTCATAAATTGGGGTTTAAATTTGGAAAATAACATTTTAAGATACAACGTTCCAAGTCAAAATCGCAATAATTCAACCACAATTGTTTATTTACAATTGTTTTAAAACCAGGTTAGGGGTAACATTAGCACAAAAACCGTTGCGGTTTCTGAACGGAATTTGCCATGTGACCTTCCATCGACCTTGATACAAAGCAGGAAAGAAAGACAACAAAAATGCATCACGTAATAACAAGGAAAGGGGACACGATATAACGACGGATATTGCTAAATCAACTCGACTGTCTACACCATATGTTGATGGCTGGCTCACCTATGTGTGGAGATATCACCTCTCTTTCTGAAGAAAGGGATGTGAAGAAATGAATATCATCTCGGATGACTGCCCATCTGTGGAAAGCTTCAAGGTTTTTTAAATCGCTGAATCCTTCGTAAGAACGATTAGGGATAAAGACAGATAATACAATATTTCTGGTGGATCGAATTGCCCAAACAACAGAAAGGGTCAACACTGATGAGTCAATCTCTTTGAATGTTTTTCATCTTCCGTTTAATGGTAATATCATATTTTGCTTTTTTTTTCAATGGACTGATTCTCCCTGATAACTAGGATAATTGCACATTTTTTACTGGGAGATTTCATAATTGTTGTTTTAAAATCGAAAGAAATTTTGGGTTTAAGCAAGCAGTTACTCTGACAATAGAACTGAACTGCAGTGTTGGGTAATCAGTGTTGAGAAATCTTGGTTAAAATGTTGTTTTCACTAAAATTACTTTAATGGCTCTCGACATTTGCACCAATTTAGCCCTACGAGGGTGTGTAAGTAACCAAAAGGATGCTCGGCTCACTTGTAAATACAGAGTTAACCTTCTTCTATGCGTGTTTCTTTTATAAATAAAACATATTCCTACAGTCTTTACTGAAGTTAATTTGTCCATAGATGGTATGCTGCTAATGCATTATGTTGAAGTTATGCCTTTTAGGGATTGGTTATGTAAAGGCAATGCACGATGCATATATACATGGACATATATATGAAAAAAAAGGTCAGATATTTATATTAAAAACAACAAAAAAGGCATATTCTGACTGCTTCCATGAGCATTTTAGATGGCAAAGCACCATCTAGTAGAACAAATACCAGCGAAATGTATTATTTTATTGTCTTCCAATTAATTTATTCCTAACCGACAGCTATAAATGTAAAAACTAATTAAGCATATCCTGATTACTAACAAGAATATTTTAAGATGGCAGAGCGTCATCTAGTGGAACAGAAATCAACTAAATGTTCATTTAAATGTCTACATATTACAATAAAAACATATTGAGATACCTCCAGTATTCTACCAGCATATACTTTAGATTTTCTATCAATAATTTTTTAAATTATAGATACCTAGCAAAAATGTTTCTTTACTGAAGAGCGGGTCTATAAAACATTAATTTTATTTTTTATACAGTTCGCTGACCCACAGATATTTGAGCTGTCCGACCCCTGCTCCGGGAGGTGTTCACTTACTGTGACTTGCCCCTGGATCTGCAGGCCTGGCTGTCCGGTGTCGGCCTCCATCCTGAGGCAGTGAAGTTGATCAGTATGGCGAAGGCTACCATCTACAAGTACCATCTTGGTCTTAAGGTGGATAATGCCAGCCATCACATAGACCTTCTCACTCTGTTGGAAAGAACTCTCGCAGTCCACCGCTGGCGGAGTCTTTCCCGCTGTTGGCACCACCATTGAAGACTATATATATATGTAATATTGTTGAAAATGTGCCGACGAATGGATAAGCTGGCAGTCGTGTACGTGAGGCGAGTGTTGATGTTCTTCCACACGCGGACAACAAGAAGCAGAGGCAGGGCTAGATGTTAGCACAGAGAGTGATCGGGGACAGCCCACGGGACAGAGGTAGAGGCCATGACACAAACTTGGATGCTTATCACCGAGACATGTAGGGAGAGACTGTGTGTTAGACAGAAGCCGTCTGCCGAGAGACACCTCCTAGAACCATCTGCTGACCCCCTGCCAAAACCTGCCCTGTTTTCAGGGGTCGTCTATAAAGAGTCCCTGGTGGCCCCACATTGCTGGGCGTTGGCCTTTTTCCTCCCCTCTGTCCCTGCCACCAGCTGACCGGACACTCTTTGGATCTTTATTTTGACGTCACCATTTTTAGTTTTAAATACAAATAGTGGGTTAAAATACAAATAGTTTATATACAAAACATGGGTGGTAGTAAATAGAAAGTGTCATTATTATACAGTTTAAAATATACTATATATATGTATATTTATCTATATACTAGCGGATGTGTACCCGGCTTCGCCCGGGTTTTATCCGAGTGAAAGTTTGCCTAACGAAAATTATTGATAATAATATTGCTGAACACACAGGATATTATGATAATAATATTCGTTACATTATATATTTATATAATATGTTTTCTTGGCCGACTGTTTTACATATGGTGTTATCTTAAAATTGCTTGTTTTGAATATTTTTTTAGATTGAGATTATTAGCTAGTATGTAAAAAAATTAACTCTGTTGAATTTTTTTTGTATTTATATATAAATAAAATTAACTCTGTTGATTTTTTTTTGTATTTAATCGATAACACCGAAGTTACGCATGTTAATGTTAGGAAAAATATTTTGATGTTAAGCAAAACCTGCTCCATCTCGTTTTACATAAATGTTGAAAATTTGGTCGAAATTGATGCATTGTAACGAAAGTTTTTAGAGAACACCACTTATGAAATTTCCATTTTATTGATATAGATATTCTTATTTAATCTTATCTGTTCTTATTTATGTTCATTTTGTTTTTATCCTTATATAATCTTATATGCACGATGTAGCAAAGTTTCAATCTCTCTCTCTCGGCCGTGCGGCCACGCAGAGCGCGAGCTCCGCGTTTTTTTTTTTTTTTTTAGCCTGGGATGAAGGATATGAAGTTGAGAAATCCCTTTTAGGTATTGGCTAAAAGCCAAGAGAATGGGTTGCAAGCTCATGTGAACCTCGCCCAAAACAGTCATGTCCCCGCCGAGAAATCAATAAATTCTGAAAGGCCTGAAAGACATTCTGTTATTTAGAAAGAGGGAATCATATATCGCCGCAACTCTTTTTTATTAACGCGATTAAGGAAGCTTTCGGGCAAGCCCTTCTTCAGCTAACTATAGTGTACAAACAAGGAGAGATTATATATCGTTTTTAATATAAAATAAAATAAAAGAATTTTTATATTTTAATTTTTATATTAAAAACGATATATAATCTCTCCTTGTTTGTACACTATAGTTAGCTGAAGAAGGGCTTGCCCGAAAGCTATCGCGTTAATAAAAAAGAGTTGCGGCGATATATGATTCCCTCTTTCTAAATTGTCGAAATCCGCAAACCGTTTACCATGAATACATTCTGTTATGTTTTATTTAAATTAAGTTTTGTTTAACATAACAATACAATTCTTAGGCATATACTTTTATAAAAATTATTATGGTAAAGCAGAGTATAAAAATCAATGATTTATAATACACAGCAACTCCTCCCCATTAAGCCAAACACTTATCAAATGTCAAAAGGTTTTGTAGGTTCACCTATTCTTGAGGACCTCCTCAAGACAGGCTTCGGAGTGACTGCAGGAAATTCTATTACTGGAGCATCTTGGATTCCTTCAAATTCGCTCTCAGGTGGCACTTGTGAAGTCGACGATGTAGAAGGAATGGATTCATTTTTTCCACAGCTCCTCACCTGATCCAAATGTTGATTAATAATTGTACCATAGTCAGTTTCCACTTTAACTGAAACGGGACCCATAGACAACTCCAGATAGGCCATGGTATTTCCTAGCAACAATCACCTGTCCTTCCTCCACCTCTCTATGGGGTCTCCATGTTCTCATGAATCTATCTTCCTTGAACAATTTATGGAATATCGGATTGCTATCAATTAAATTTAAAAATTTCATTTTTAAACGGAAAGCTCCGAACCATTGCCTTCCTAGAATATTAGAATCCAGTCCATCAGTGACCAAAATTGGCATACTTTTTGTGCAATTTGCGACTTTAGACATAACGTTGAGCTTTCCAAATATTTTACCTTATAGACAATTAAAAAACAGTTTATTAACATCTAGTCAACGGTTAAAAGAGAATTTACAAAGTTTAGAATAATATAGAAAATATATACACCAGACGAGGCCTTCACCGAAGGGACGTCCGGATCTCAGGAGCCCAAATACTCCACAAGTTTAGACAGTCCCAGGCATGTTGCCTGCATACTCAACATGCTCGATGATAGGTTTGAGGAAATTGGCGAGAATGATCTTATTCTCAGAGGAGAGTGAGCAGAGGAGATACATCCTATCAAGGTCGGATTGGATCGCGTGTAACACATCCGCCCTGACTATATTGCACTTATATAAGGGGCCCAGGAAAGTTACATCACTCAGGTGGTCGAACATCATATGCAACCACCCCGAGGGACGCTCTTTCATATTGTTAGAAGCGTCAAAAGGTGCAGGAGCGGGCTGGAGCTCATGGGTAGTCGGGGAAGGTATTGGGGCCACTACGGCTGGAGATGACTCCACCTCATAAGGAGTTGGCGGCGCTGGTTCAGCAGGCTGAGGCGCAGTGAACCGATGGGGCGAAGTGTGGGCCGTGGGACTATCACTTGGCACCTCCAGAGATGGAGAAGGGGGCGCAGGTGGAGGAGGTAGCACCTCCACAGATGAAGCTGGGGGTGCTGGTGCAGGAGGCCGAGGCGCAACTGGTCGATGGGGCGCAGCCCGGTCCGCGGGACCAACGCCGGATACCTCCATAGATAGAGCAGGGGGCGCTGGTGCAGGAGGCGCGGTTGGTAGCTGTCTGGGTAGCTGAGGCGCGGTCGAAGTTGAGACAACAGTAGGGAAGGGTGGTGAAGCTTGCCTGGGGCCGGTGGACTGCCTTGCAAACATGGGGCAGTTAGCCCTGCGATGGCCTTGATTGTGGCACTTGGAACATCTGATCTCGAAGGTCAGGAATGCCGGCCAGGTATCGCCTTTGGGTTTTATGTCGAGGCGGGTTGGGAGCCTCTCGATTTCCATGCCGTCGTGGAAGAGGATGTAAGCCTCTCGGCGGCCGTCGGTCTAGTTGTTTAGGGGCAATGGAGGTAACACGCCCATAGGGCGAAAGAACGTCGATGACGACGGCGTCCTCCACGAAGAAGGGGAGGTTTCCGATGGTGATATTTTCCGATCGTTTACGGAAGGGGAAGGTTCTGAGAATAGTGCCTTCGATTTCGAGGCCTTCCTCAATGAGGCGTTCCGCAAGGTTCTTGCTGGCCAGGCCCAACAGGACGTGGCCATTGATCCTAGTTAGTTGGACAATGTGTCTGGCCCCTCCGACCACTCTGTCGATCACCTTTAGGTATTTGTAAGGCGCGAAGTCAGGGCAGTGCTCTATGAAGACGCACTGCTCTTGTGTAGAGGACGCATGCCGCGCCCTGACTTCCGCGATGTGTGCCCTCGTGGTATTCACCTCCTGTACCCGAGGTATCCATGTTGCCGACGATTGCTGTCGCCGAGTAGTTGTTCTAGCACTGTTGGAATGTGCGGCCGTGACGCCTGATGCTCCCGTGTCGCGGCGTCTCTTCTTGTTCTGAACGACGGTATAGCCGTCCCCAATTTCAGGATCTACATGTTCCGTTAAGTCTGCACAGTTCGTATGGACATTTACAGCGCCAATTGAAGGCGTCTTAGTCGCGAAGTCGTGCGACGTGGCAAAAATTGCATAGTTGCCGCCAGTACGCGAATTTAAATTGTTAGCAGTTTCCTGCATTTCAATTGAAAATTTGTTCTGAAAATCGATTTTCGCAGATAACTCTGCAACAGGTGAAGGCTCGATGCGGTACCTTTCAGGTACATGGTCATCTTTCAAAGGGCTATCAGCCCGTACCAATTTCGGCATATCAGCCAACAGTTATCCACCCGCCAGGGCAGAAAATCAATTCATAAATCAGTTATTTGGTGTTAACATTTATTTATTTAAGTAACCCAGGTTCCTGGAGCGTACAGAAGTCGCCAACTACCCGGAGTGTTAACATAAATATTTGAGGAAGGAAAGAAAACAAGAAGCTCGAAGCGCGATCAAAGTGCGGCCGCGCGCGCTGGCTCCACGAGCTATTTTACCATTTTTGATATCCATGTTCTTTATAAGTTGCATCATTATCCATTACTTAAAAAAATATTCTTTATTCAGTAATGAATACGAACTACCAGAATCTTAATATTCCAATATCTGACTACAGGGTCCTCAGCGGTGTCCTCCTTGCGAGACTGCGGCCTCATCTTCCTCACCTTGAGCCGAAATGTCAGGCATACGCCGTTCCGGGACGATCCTCTTCCTGGAACATAGCGTGTGTATCCGAAAAGCTCGCCCTAGCTCAAAGACTCGTTCACCCCTCGCTGTCATTTCACCGACCTAGAATCAGCCTTTGACACCTTGGACCGGAACTTTCTAATGTCCCTGATGATTTCCATCCGGATGCCGCCGACCTTCATAGGGGGTTTCTTCTTCTCTACGCCGGGGCTAGCGCAGCAGTCCGAATCAATGGCTTCTACACCCTTACCTTCCATCTTCTCAATGTTGTCAAGCAAGGCTGCGCCGCCAGCGCTGATTCTTCAGCCTTGCCACGGGTCTCCTCCTCCATCGCCTGGAGCAGTTGCTGAGTCGATGAGATCGTTTTGCTCATCAGCAAGGATGAACAATTTGAACTGGTCAAATTCATATTCGGCGAGCTTCGTGGAACCACATCAACTTCGAAAAGAACCAGGGCCTCTGGAGCAGAAGATGGAGGAACCGCACCGACTCTCCTTTGTACATCTCCTGGAACAGGGTGAAAATCATCATCTTAGGGACCATAGTGACGCCTGGAATGGGAACTTCGACCCAAGACCGAAATCTGCAGGAGTTCCTAGTGTGGGTCATTGCTAAGTGGTTCCTCTTTGTCCACGGTCTCTCACTTGCTGGTCGAGCAAAACGGCCAATAGCCTGGTGCTCTCAGACATCTTCTATCATCTCCAGGCCTACCTGCTCAGCATGACCACCATCGCAAGACTGCAGGCAAGATTGGCTCGATTCGTGTGGGGGCACGATCGAACCTCATGGCTTCCCGGCAGCATCCTAGCGCGGCCGATCTCCGTGGGAGGCATGGGAGTTCTCGACGTCGGCACTCAGCTCCGGCTGTCGTGCCTCAAGGGTGTCCAGGCAGCACTGCGTGGAGGTCGCAACGCTCACTCTTGGTTCGCCGAGAGCGGGATGTGGTTGTCTCCTGCGTCCACTCCTGGCACCTGGCTTCCCCCGCGGCGTCTTCGAAGTCTTCACCTCTTCGAAGCTGCCTCGGAGATCTTAGATCTGAACCACCGGATCCTACAACCAGCACTCCTCCAGGCTCTTCGAGTCGTGGGCGACTGCCGTTTCCTGCGGCCCCCTGAGTTTCTGGCTCCTACAAGATGGCTGGGTTGGCGCATTTGTGAACTAACCGGTCCTACTTCAAACATCACTATCGGTACGCGTTGCGCCCTTGCGGACATCACTGCCCTGGGGAGATTCTGCTCACGCCTGGTCACCCAGAATAGCCAGGGACGTTATCGCGTCGCTAGCCTTGCGGACGCAATCGTGGTGCGCGGGATGACCACCACTTTCCAGCGCTTAACAATCCGCACTTCCAGCCGCATGATGAAGCGTCCACGCCTGCTGGGACGGTGGCTCCCCCACGTTGGCATCCCCATCTCCATCAGCTGGTCTTCTCTCCGGCGATGTGCCTTCTCGGGGCACAATGCCGACGTTGTCGTGCGGCTGGCCCTGCACGCCCTTCCCCAACCAGCACATCCGGTCTCAGCCCGGGAGTCCTGCATAGCCTGTGGGTCCGGAGACCTGTCACTGGCCCACCGCTATTGGTCCTGTAGGCGGATCAGGCCATTCATCTTGAAGGCCTTCACCATCATCCATTGGCCCCAAGGATGGATCTTCGAGCATGGCCTGGAGGACGACGCCCTGGACATCCTCGCGTCTGCCAAGACGCGTATATATAAACACCTCCTGGCCCTGGAGTTGCGGGGGGTTCAAGAAGACCCTCTCCTGGTCTGGAGGAGGACCCTATCAAGATGGTGGAGCCCTTCTCACTCATATATCATTGTGAATATTTCCATTATTTTTATTTATTTGTTTGATGTGTAATATTGACTAGAAGTCAATTAAAGTGTTTCAACCTCAATATATATCTCCTACATCCATTGATTCTCTGTTCTTTCATGTATAATGTAAATAAGTTGGAAGCGCTGCAGGAACCAGGGTTTGGACATATATTTGGTCTAGTCAATTGCCAAATAAACATTTCTTTGGAAGATTTTGAAGAGATTCCATTGAATTCCTTGTGAATCTCATGGAATGAAGTCCACCCTGGACTGACCAGGGTCATCAGCCTAAAACCATGGTCACCGAGTGGTCGCTTCTCAGTTTGCCAAAGCTGGTTTATGGCTTTGTCACCGATCCGAGGTCGCTAGTTTGCAGTGACGGTCAATAGATGGCGTCTAATTTTGACGGGAGAGGTGACCTTTATTTTTATATATGAAAATAGTCACATTATTGACAAAAGTAATCTGATAGGTTAAACAACTGGCAAGAGCTGTTGGAATTCACCACTGAGAAGAGCTATCAATTTTTGTATCATTGTAGTAAGGAGACATTGTATTTTGTAATTAAAAAATAAACTAAAATTTGAACAGCTATAGCAAGTGTATAGGCAGGTTGTTGTATTTACCTATTTACGTGATGATGCTGGAAAAAATCGTGAGGTACATTAGCCAATCAGGTAAAATAAGAATAATGGAACAGCGGAGGAAGTTTTTTTAAAGGAAAAAAGGATTTAGTGAGGAAATAATTCTTAGAGATTGTGAATGGTCTCTCTCTCGTAACGCTGAGAAATTCAGAAAGAATTGTTCCTTCCCTGGACATCAGCAGGCCTCAGTAAACCACCACTTCCTATAGCGACAACTTTTCTAGAATCAAATATGATCGGACATAATCCAAACTTCAAATGTAAAGATATCTACAAACTAACCTGTGTAGATACTGTATTTATAGTTTGAATGAAAACCTTTTAATTAGTAAATAATTTAAAATATATTTAGATAGATATAGTGGCTTTACATTATTGTAGTATTCTGTTAGATTAAATTGGCAAAACTCCTGGTAAGGTTTACCGCTCATGAACCACAGGTACTTTCAAAACTTTTTATCTTTGATTATCAATGTGTTTGACTGTACTAATATTCTTATAATACGAGTTTTGTAAATGGGCTTTACTTTTTTAAAAATCGCATAGAAGGAATGGGGCACGGGGGAGAATAAATTGATGTAGATGTTCTAAAGCTTTTTGTTCCAAAATCACTTTATTAGGTACTGCTTAGAAAGAGCAACCTAATTTATGATATTTGAAACGATGAATTTACTGGCAATGTGCTTCTTTTAAATATCATCAAATATTATCTCTACAGACCTTACTGCAATGATATGAGTTATTGAATGAGAGGGCTTGGCTCATCAGTAGTGAACCCTCTCAGCGGTTTCGCCAAATTAATCTCTAGACTGCTCTACTATTGTATTGGATTGGTTTGGAATATACCCTGTATTTTCTATGGAAGGCAGCTTTGGGGTGTTTAGTGAACTATGGACATAAGCTTATAGGTCTGTATAGGAATAATAATACATTAATGTGTTATAATACCTTGATAAAGGTTGGCGTTCAGCCAAATGAAATATTGGTAAAATAAATGATATTTTGATCCAATATATTCCTTTTTGATTAAAGATTTATTTATGAATTGCCCTATTTTCAAAATGAATAATAGGTGAAGGTTATTCACATATTAAACAAAATGTTAACGCGGGATACGATCCCGGTTCATGACTGTCGGGAATCGAGGGTGTTACCCACTTGTTCACCGACACTTTTTATGTTCTCGAGCCATGTGAAATCTCTTCCTCAATAAAAGCTATTTGGACAATTGACCAACAAAGATACACGGGAAAAAAAGGTAAAATTACGGGATAAGTTTTGCAAGTCAATTTCACAGACGTCATCAACTTGCAAAAGACCTAAATCATAAAGGTCATTTCAATTCCTTTGTATTCGTGTAAGAAAGACATCTTAGAATTAGAGATAAGTGTATGCAACTGTTTCAAATTTCACTCTGTGTGCATACATATCTGTGTCATTGAAATCTTTATTGATACTTCTTAATACTTCGTCCAGTAAATCTTTTTATTACCTCGACGTTTCGACAAAAATATTTTGTCTTCGTCAGGAACAAACAAAAATTAAAACATTTGGCAAAGCGTTAGAAATTATTCTATGGCTACAAGGGCGTTCTCACGCGATATTTAAAATTTTGTACAACATCTAAAGCACGAGACAAAAAACAAATATTTAACTCATAAAATACTATGATCTTTAAAATAAATTATAATAAATATATATATAATGATAAATTAAAACAAAAATGAATATTAAAATAATATTTACAAAGATTTCACAATAGTATATATATAAATCGATATTTAGATTTACTGACCAAAGTATCTTTAATTTTAAGAACTATGAATGCCAGCCAGGCAGCTTCAATCTTTATTATTACTCTCATTAATTATTTCACCAATATGTGAAATGCTTGTCAGTAGATAGGTCAAGGCAAATCTTTTTTGAACTACCCTCGTACACACTTTTATTAGGGCCATTAGACCTGTACAGAATTCTCCTGAGAAAAACGAGATAAGAAAGGGAGAAGGAAAAAGAGAAATATTTATACAGATTGTTAAGTTTGCTTTCTTAATCCTTCGCAAATTATAAAGAGTTTATGCATATTTACAAATGGAGATCCGACAACTCAATAACAATATTTTTGCTGAAACGTCGAGGGAATAACCTTTTCTGGCCGAAGTGTCTTTATTTTTATATCTTTAATTCTATATAATGTTAAAGGTGTGTGTGTCTAAAATAGAGAAATTGATATTTAATAGATTGTATCTATTAAGATTGAACACCGTGGCAGGAATTTGGTGGCCATTCTGGATTAAATGGCATTTATAAAAACTGATAGTTTTTAAAAAACGTGATCAATTTGCTAATCATTGATAACTGAATGTCTATCATTAAATATTAAGAGAACAGCTAATTTAAGCTAATAATGTAGGAAGCTTTGTTAATGAATTTTTTCATTTACATAACCTTACAAATCATGCAAGTTTCTTTAATCACACTCATAATAGAGGGATATATTATATTATTTAAACAAGAATTGTTTAAAAATTTGTACAAACAAATTTACTGGGGCAATGTGTTTCTTTTAAATAATATCATCAAATATTATCTCTACAGTACTTACTGCAATAATATAAATTATTGAATGAGAGGGCTTGGCTCATGAGCAATTTTTTTTTTTTCGATAGATGGGAATTGAATTTATAAAATAGTTTGTTTAAATAAAAAAATCGGAAAGTATTTTCAAAAAAATGCTGAAAATTCTCATCAGGAAACTCAGATATAAGTTAATTGGCTGATTAAAAAATCTGCATAATTAGACAAGATATCTCAGGATAATAAAAAAATACGTTTTTAATTAGCACAGCCGATATCCTGTCCTTCGTTTTATTTCCGAGTGTTGCAACTGGCACAATTTTGCATATTAGTGCTCAATTTCGTTTTCGTCAATTGAAGGTGCTAGATTTTTAAAATTCCATTTGGCTATCTGTGACAATTTTATAAAACAGCTAATCCACGGGCGCCGCAGTAGAATAGACGAATAAGAATTGAACTTCCCGATGTTTATGGCGCCATTGGTCAATCATGTGCGCATGTGTGAGATCACCTCATTTTGTTCATCGTAACTTCCAGACCAAAGGCAGCAGTGGTCCCACAATAGGGAACATTTCTTGCCGTTTTTATAAATTCAGTTTTATTTTGGACAAATTGGAAATTTCAAGGAAGTTTACCACATTTTGGTTCAGATGTACTCGAATTTCCCCATTACATGTGCTAAGGGATAATGTTCTGATCACCTCAGATACCGGACATCTGCTCATAATCTATTTATCACTTTCCGAGGGCTCTAGATCGTCTCTACGCGATCTATGTATTTTTGGAAAACGCGAAATACGTGGTGTCGCTGGAGACCCGCTGGCGATTCTCCACCAAACTCTGCAGAGCTGACAGAGGCGCCATATTCATTGTACATAGTATCATGCATATATATAATTATATATAGATGGAAAATTTGCCGGGAGGAAATTAATCCATAGAAGCAATGGGCGCCTCTCCCGTCAAAATAAACGTCAAAAACTGACGCCATCTATTGACCGTCGCCGCAACTAGCGGCCTCGGGTCGGTGACAAAGCCACAACACCAGCTTTGGCAAACTGAGAAGCGTCCACCTAGAGACCATGGTTTCGGGCTAATGGCCCTCGTCAGTCTAGGGCGGACTTTATTCCATGAGATCCACACGGGATCTAATGGAATCTTCACAATCTACCAAAGAGGTGTTTTGCTGGCAATGTGGCTGGGCCAAATCTATGGCTAGAATATAGATGGAAAATTTGCCGGGAGGAAATTAATCCATAGAAGCAATGGGCGCCTCTCCCGTCAAAATAAACGTCAAAAACTGACGCCATCTATTGACCGTCGCCGCAACTAGCGGCCTCGGGTCGGTGACAAAGCCACAACACCAGCTTTGGCAAACTGAGAAGCGTCCACCTAGAGACCATGGTTTCGGGCTAATGGCCCTCGTCAGTCTAGGGCGGACTTTATTCCATGAGATCCACACGGGATCTAATGGAATCTTCACAATCTACCAAAGAGGTGTTTTGCTGGCAATGTGGCTGGGCCAAATCTATGGCTAGAATATAGATGGAAAATTTGCCGGGAGGAAATTAATCCATAGAAGCAATGGGCGCCTCTCCCGTCAAAATAAACGTCAAAAACTGACGCCATCTATTGGCCGTCGCCGCAACTAGCGGCCTCGGGTCGGTGACAAAGCCACAACACCAGCCATGGTCTCTAGGTGGACGCTTCTCAGTTTGCCAAAGCTGGTGTTGTGGCTTTGTCACCGACCCGAGGCCGCTAGTTGCGGCGACGGTCAATAGATGGCGTCAGTTTTTGACGTTTATTTTGACGGGAGAGGCGCCCATTGCTTCTATAATTATATATATATATTTTAATAGTGCAGACTGTGCACTTTGCATGAATGGACAAGATTTCAATAAAATTATTTTAATTGTCAATTGTCTAGATCGTCTCTAGACCGGCAATCTCGGCCCAGCGGTAGACCATTGTACCATTATATTGTCACAGGATACTCTGTCTACTCGGTGAATCATCATCACGTGATGCCACGTCAGCGTTTTATTGGTGAATTGTTTGATTATCTCATAGTGGTATTTTGCGATATGTCGAAATTTATAAATACTTGTTAAAATAAATTTGTTTAATGATTACACGTTCTGGTCTGACTAATAATCTTGATATGGGCCAATTGAATATTGACATGAAGCCAATTCCCCAAGACAGGGCAACAATATATATAAAATGAAACGATTAAAAAGCACAAATGCTTATTTTATACATAATACAAACTTCTACTGTCCTTACTGCGATGAAAAAATATATTGAGAGGGCTTGGCTCATCAGTGGTGAACCCTCCCAGCGATTTCGCCAATTTAATCCATCAGACCGCTTCTCAGAGCTCTAATACTGTATTGGACGATTCTGATTATATACGTCATAACAAAATATGCTGGGATTATAAACTGGTCTGAAGGACAACGCGTGTAGTTTCCAACATTTGTATGTGATCCAGGTAACTGATACCAGGTTAATTAAACAAGGCCGTGCGTTTGTTTCGATTATTAAATTGATCAAACAGTGACTTGTTATTGATGAGCTACGTTCTTACTCTTGCCTAATTTCTTATAGGGCTGCCTTCTGTCTAGCCTCCATCTCAATATGGAAAAGGGCTCTCACTTGTTCTTTAAGTTGAAAACTAATTTTACCAAGGGCAATGAGAAATCTGATATTACGTCAAAGTCATATAGATGAGGAAGGCAAGTGGAAAAATCAAGGCATTATTTTACCCCATGAAAATCTTCAAAGACGAACTGAACCAAAGCAACATAGTTCCACCAGAATATGGCTATAAATCATCCACCTTGAAGTACCGAAGAATTATCATTTTAACAGTTGACGGCTATAGAGCCGTGGAGGAGCGTGAATAAGGAGGAACACCAGTCTTTGGAGTGATTCACTTGAAATAAGAAGAGAGGTCACTTTGGTTAAATTCAAAATGGCTCGATCTGATATAGGACAAGCTCCCTACATGGATTGACCCTGAAGTAATCTGGTTGAAGAGGACCGCCAGTCTATGGACGATTCACTTGCAACACAAATTTAGTAGAGCTTTTATAATGTTCTGCTTTAAGTATGTCTTATTGGTAGTGCCAAAGGTATCTGCATTCTGGTTTGTGTATTGCTATTGATTTGTTTGCCAATATGGCCGGCCATAACTTACGGAGGCATGCTTAACTCAATTCACAAGTTAGAAGAATTCCACGACCAAAACGGAATGTGTCTAGGTAAAGATATTGCAGTTATATTTAGATATATGACATATCATTATATTAATTGTTCCTTTAAAATTTTATAATTATAAAACGGTCCTTTTGCAAACATATATTTTATGCTATCTCAAGTATATATTGTAATAACTATAATATTAAAAAAATGACGATTAATAGTGTCCGAACGCCTTTACTGCAAGTGTATCCCATAGCTACACATGGGAAAATCAGTTAGATATTTGTATATACAAAGTTCCAGATACTTGTTTACTTGCAGACCTTAGTGGTGTCACTCACACAAAACTTGTGCAAAAATCGGAAAGTCACCCACATCGAAGTAATATATTTCAGAAAAGAAATTCCCTATGTGCGAATCTCGATATCGAGACGAGATTGTCGGAATTAGAAGGTATTTGCATCGGTTAGGTACGTGTGGTATATACTTTCGATATCTGATAGCCATGATCCGGGATCAAATCCCGCGCATTTGACTATTTTTTTCAAATTAAAAAATTGCTCCAACGGCCTCCGATTCTTGCAAAAGTCCAACCCAACGTGCGAATTCAAGTAATCAAAAGGGGTTCTGGAACACTTGTAAGTGCAAAAGTCGAATTACGCTTTCTAGATGTGTAGCCATGTGGTCCACTTACTGCAAAAGCAGTCGCCAACTACTACACACCATGATTGACCTGTACCACATGTACTAGGGATACTAAAAAAAAAAGAATGTATATGCCATGATTCCACCGATCTCCCTTGTGAATAAAAACGATATTTCTTTATCTAATATTGTCGAATTTATTATGTAAACTATATTGGATTCTTCCTTAACCTCTTCTTTAAGACAACAAACCATCACAGACAATCATAGAATAATTTTCAACGCCTTACCAAATGTTTTAATTTTTGTTTGCTCCTGACGAGGGCAAAAGATTTTTGTCGAAATGTCGAGGTAATAAGAATATTTAATGGCTGAAGTGTCTTTATTTTCAAGAAACAAACCATCACGTAGCAAATATTTTATCCTTAGAATGTGTCCGAAGCAGTAGCTTTTTTCCTAGATTTTGTATTATAGCAATAAAGTTATTATAGATATAGATTCATTGAGGTATCCTGGTGCGAAATGACACTAAAACAATACGAAGGAAGTTCCACTCGACATTATACTAGAGAATGCATCGTTTAGAAGTTATTTGATGCTACAATAATTATGTAGATAGTTTCCCCGAAGATGGTAGATTTCCTGGTAGATATTTGGTAGACTTTACCTCATATTATAGATTGAAAACTCTACCTTAGTCATTCACACATGCGACGGGAAATTCACGAATATAGTGATATATATTGTTGCATCAATTTTAATTCGCCCTACATTTATTCAAAATATTCTATGATATTTAATATTTATTTAAAACAGATTATTTACTATGGTATCATTTCTTTTTATAGTTTCATTCTTTTTGTAATATGTTTTTTGTACATATATCTTGATTGGTTATTGGAGTAAGACAGGACCTAGAGGAAAACTGCGGATCACGACCTACGAGGAAGACAACGAATAAATAAACATAATAACTTTAAAAGGTAATTTACTTTTATAACAACAACAACAACAACAAAGCTTTATTAAGACCTTTTAGTCTTATACAGATTCTCCAAGCAGAAATATAGGATACATGAAGGAAAAACAGTGATAGAACTTAATGGTAACATGATATTTATATACAGGGAAATTTATATAAATACAATCAAGTTAATAGATTAATCTGGGCAATTGGAGGCAAAGAAAGTTGCTATACATGGATTTACCACGGATTCTCGTGTTTGGTCTTGTGGAGTTATTTGGTAGCAGCTTTGAGACTTAGCTATGTAGAACTTTTCCTAGTCATCATCCCCGCCCTTGATATTGCCGGTTGAACTTCACTTGTAAGCATTTCGACCTGTGAGTCAATTGTGGAGTCTTCCACTAGTAAATTAGTTGAATCCCTCAAGCTGCTTTTGTAAGATGTAGCCTTGTCAGCTGTCCAGGAATACTTGCCAACAGAACTAAACTTCGTATCATCTTTTGCCTTTATATTAATTTACTTTTATTTACTTTTCTTTGTTTGATTTAAGTATGGAAACCCGCTCGGGAAACGTGTATAATACCAAGAAGGAGGAAACCAAGGGCGACGACCCTGCAAAGCTGCAACTTGGTGCAACAATATATAAGTTATATATCTGAGCTGAAATAAACTTCCATTTACTAATATCACCACAACCTTCATTCGGACCCACCTTGTCAGTAATCATACGCCAATTTCTCAGAAAAAAATCTCAAACGTTCTAAAGCGAACCTCGAAATTCTGTAATCCAGAAATGAACATATACTTTTGTTGTTGTTGTTGTTGTTTTGCTTTATCCCCAGTACACGTGGTACAGGCCATGATAATCATGGTGGGTAGAGGTTGACGACTACTTTTATTGTAAGTGAACCACATGTCTACATGTGTACACATGTGAAAAGCAGTTCGACTTTGCACTTACAAATGTGCCAGAGCACCGTTTTTTTACTTTCGCTCGCTGGTGGGGTTGGACTTTTGCAAGAATCGGGGGCCATTGGATCATTTATTTTTAATCAGAAAAAAAGTGCCTAATGCGGGAATCGAACCCGGGTCGTTGCGGTCGAAAACCAACGGTTTAAACCATCCTTCCACCGACTCCCTTATAACCCCATATACTTAATACATAGAAGTAGTTTCATTTTATTGTAAAAATTATTTGCTTTCATTATTGATGAGTTAGAGACCCTCCCAATATTTCTCTATTGTAATTAGGACAGTAGGAAGAATTTTATTTGTATAATAAAAAATATAGAGCTAGCATAGTTTCATTTATTGAATATAAATGGCGCGCTATTGCCTTGTGTTTATATAATTAGTTTATTAATTATATATACCTTTACTTAAGGAAAGTGGGAGACAAATGAGGCTCTTCATTGAACAAGAAAACAACAACTTAAGGAAAGTAGAAAGGTTATTAATGTATGGGTTCATAATGTACTATAGAATTAAATGGGAAAAGCCTCAAAATCAAACGAATACTTCTGGTCTCTTCTAGTGATGACACTTCATCGGAGGTTGAACTCATTTTTGGTCGTATAGAAATGTTAGCTCAAGAAGGTGGTTGCTTATCAAATGAATCACCCAAAAGAGGGTTTACTGTAGGGATTTAGCACTCTGTGTAACATATATGAACTCTTCATTTTATATTTAAACATCGTAGCCCTATCCCTCTTTCCCGTGATAAATGGCAGAAGCAGTATGAAGTAGATATGTAAATATGGTGGGGGACTTGGTGGCTCCTAGGGGCCGCTACTGTACCGCGAAGTCCTACAGAGAACACTGGGAAATTACTAATTAGAGCAGCACTGGTTGAAAGTTGGGTTTCTATCAGCTGGAGATCAGTTCTGGCGAAAATTCGAAGCGATTGACAGATGCAGAAAGATCACCTGTCACCAGAATGTGGATCAAATGGCAACAGCAGCACCTGTCACAATGACAGGTGGAGATGTAACCCACTCCACTAACTCACTGAACAATCGTTCATGAAGTCACAAACTTTTAGTAATGGAAGATTAAAAAACCTGTTTTCAAAACATTTATTAACAACTAAAGTTGTAAAGAGAAACTATTTAGTAAATTCTCTCTATTATATAAATGTATTTATCAGTTAATACACTATTTAATAAGCGACACTATTCAGTAAATACGCTATTCTATAATTGCACCTATGTTTAATAAGACACTATTCAGTAAATCCACTATTTCATAAATGCACTTATCAGTATAAGACACTTTCAGTAAATACAATATATATTCTATATATGCACCTATCAGTTAATACATCATTCATTAAGTCACTATTCAGTAAATACGCTATTCTATAAATGCACCTATGTTTAATAAGACACTATTCAGTAAAACCACTATTTCATAAATGCACTTATCAGTATAAGACACTTTCAGTAAATACAATATATATTCTATATATACACCTATCAGTTAATACATCATTCATTAAGTCACTATTCAGTAAATCCACGCTATTTTTTTAAATGCACCTATTTAAAAAGACGCTATTCAGTAAATCCATTCTCTCTCTCTCTCTCTATTCTATAAATGCACCTATCAGTAGATACATCATTTAATAAGAAAATATTCAGTTAATCCACTATTCTATAAATGCACTTTTCAGTTAATACATCATTCAATAAGACAATATTCAGTAAATACACTATTCCAATATATAAATGCACTAATCAATTAATACGCTATTCAATAGGTCACTATTCAGTAAATCCACTATTCTATAAATGCACCTATCAGTTAATACATTATTTAATATGAACAAACCGATATTGTAAGTCTTTTTGCTATTTCTTTCTTGAGCGCGCGGGAATGTTATATCATTTATATAGTAATATAATATGAGAATTCACTAGTCAGTATCTTAACTAGCCAGTAAATATTCAAGGAATATTCTCATTACCCTTAGGATATTTGAAACTATTATAGACGCGTATGATTCTTTTGAAAATTAAACAATTTCTACTGCCCTTACTGCAATGGAAAAATTAATGGGAGGGCCTGGCTCATCAGTGGTGAACCCTTTCATTAATTTTTGCATTGCAGTAAGGGCAGTAGAAATTGTTTAATTTTCAAAAGAATCTTACGCGTCTATAATAGTTTCAAATTTTGATAAAAGATGGCGCGCTGATGCATCATAACACTTAAGATACTAAAAATAAAGAAAGCATATCCTGACCAGGAGCACATGTGCATTACAGAAGGCAGAGCGCCATCTGGCGGAACAGAAATCAACTAAACATTGATTTATCCTGTTCCCTGATATTTGGCCAACCCAATTTCTTAATAAATTAAGAAAAGCCATCCACGAACGCGTTTCGCGCTGTTGGCGCTCGTCAGCGTGGAGTAGGCTGTACCACAGCGACCAAAAAGAATTTTGGCCCCAGAGGCTTCTTGAGAAACCAAGAAACGGGTATTTAAGGCCAAATTTGCGTAAATACGCTTAACACGTGAAAAAAAAAATTGAAAAAAAAAGCGAGTCAGGTGTTGATATTAAAAATAAAGAAAGCATATCCTGACCAGGAGCACATGTGCTTTACAGAAGGCAGAGCGCCATCTGGTGGAACAGAAATCAACTAAACATTAATTTAGCCTTAAGATACTCAAGGTAACTTAGTAACTTAAGATACTATAATAAAACATAATTAAGTTGAAACACTATTCAGCAAATTTAGCAACTGATGGAATCCCACCACTCTGAAAGTTACCTAAACTCAAGGTGACCCCAATGACATCTTGATTCTAATGTTTAGTCAGTAGCCCAGCAATCAGCTGCTGTTTATTGGAGGCCACACTCACCTTCAAATAACCAGGATAACGGTGTGCGCTTGGTTGTAACTCCTGTCAGCCAGGCTATCAAGGTTTCTGCCATTGGAATAGAGAATCGTCCTATAGACTTAACAGAACAGGAATTATTTAGAATACTGATATGGCGCTCTATAGAGAAGTTAAACAATTTTATTGATTCTTCCAATCAAATTTTACAAAGGTGGAAAAAATATATAATAAGATAGTAAATAAAGGGTAGATAAAATGTAGGGGAATATATATAGTTGTGTATGTGTACAAATTTCTTTAGCAAAGGAGGCTTCCCCACCTTGAGAGAGTTCACCACCAGACAAGGAGGGGGTCTGTGGGGCTCTATATAGATCTTATGTTTAAAATTACGGCCTAAATATGTCTGTGGTATTGTTCTTTGATGATAAAATATTTTTTTTAGAGAAATATAAATATTTTAAAAGTTTCAACAAATACAAAAGTTTTATCTTTATAGTTCCATTCAATATAATCACCAAGAATGATGCTTACCATTAGAACACATATAAAGCTTTAAAAAAGCAGCAACACAAGGTTTCGAACCTAGGTCGTCAAAGTTATCAAGCTTAAAGTTTACCACTAGGTCTCGCTTAAATCTATCACCAAGAATGAATCTTCAAATACAAATTATATAAAATGACGTTTGACAAATTTACCGCAAATGTTTCTTTTGAACGAAAAATCGTAATTTATTTTAAGTAGAAATAACGATTATTTCTAACCTTAGGGATGAAGTATGATAGGATGAATTGTGAAGAGTAATGATAAACGGAAAAATAAAAGTGTCCAGGGATGGGAATCGAACCCAGAGTGTTCCGCTTACCGGGCAGATGCCATGTCCACTAGGCTACCCTGGACATATTTTTCCGTTTGTAAATATCATACTAGGGTAGCCTAGTGAACATGGCATCTACCCGGTAAGCGAAACACTGTGGGTTCGATTCCCATCCCTGGACACTTTTATTTTTCCGTTCATCATTACTCTTCACAATTCATTCTTTCATACTTCATTCCTAAGGATAGAAATAGTCGTTTTTTCTCCTTAAAATAAATTACGAATTTTCGTTCAAAAGAAACATTTGAGGTGAAATTTGTCTAACGTCGTTTTACAATCATAAGCCGCATTATGTTGTATTACAGATTATATACTAAAGCAGAATGATCAATAAAGAGGCTTCAGAAACCCGGGTTATGTGTATTTTCTTTCGGATTAATACAATAGTTATGTCTTAGGTCTGATAGATTGAATTGATCCACTTCTAGGTAAGCTCACCGCCGATGAGGAGCCAAAACTCAGCCATTTCAGAATATCAATTTTTAAAATTTATAATCTAATATATAGAATGTTCTGAAATTAGAAAACAATAATTAGACGAAGAAAAATTATCAAAACAGAGAAATGAAGCTCCATGATATTTCAGTAGAGCCTTCATTTCAGTAATAGCTAGATGATGAAGAATTGTAGAAATATCGTCCTACATATCATTAAAATAAATACTGCAAATTTATATTTTATATCCAATAAAAATATAATTAATTAATAGAATACTGTAAATTGAACTCAAATACTTAATAATATTCTAATACGATTACAACAACTATGACTATAAACACCTAGATCACTTATTAATGACGGAAGCGTACTTGTTTTCAAATCTTACATTTCAAATAAAAAGGATCCTTGCACAACAAAGAGAAAGAGAGAGTTATCTTCATGTCAATTTTAAGTTAGCCTAAGATGGGGTTGTTGACAGTCATAATTTCAATATGTCTTATTTTCGCGATTCATCCAAGATAAGATAGAAATATAAAGACCATAAGTTTTAAGATGAAGTATTTCGATATAAACGTAATCCTGTGTTACGTATGTTATTTTAGGAGGATTCTACCAGCCACTATCTTGTTGTCCCGACTTAGAGGGTGGGTGGAAGTTGTAAGGGTGGGAGGGTAAAAACGGATTTAGGATAGAAGGGCCTCACAAGAGTGACATTTGTCCATATAGGCCACATCTTATCTTGAGGTATGATCAGCTAGCAGTCGATTCTCTGAGGTAACGGTATATCTACTGGATAGTAGGTGATAAGGTTAAGTGACAAGATTCTTGTAGGTTTGTTCATCTTCAATACCGACAAGTGGTGAAGCAAAGTCACCGTGTGACGTAATACTTAGTAGATCTGTCTATAAATGTGTGTGTTTGTTAGATGTCTTTCTGTAGGTCTTCTAAGTATTTCTTTTTCGAGTGTTTATTTCTCTGATTGGTTGTTACTTCTGATAATAATTTCACTTAGAAGTGGATCTGTGTGATCGGTTAGTTCATTAGTTTGGTTCATTGGTTGAGACCTTTTGATGTTCATCTTCTATAGAAATTGCTCTGTGTAGGGACATTTATTAGTGTTTGTATTAGGGGTTTTGATCCATAGATTAGTTGAGACCTTTGATGTTCATCTCTTTAATATAAATGGCTCCTCGTATAGGGAATTCTTTGATTGGTTGGTTTTATGGAGTTGGATTTGTGAATTGGTCCAGATATTTCAGAATGATTTTCCACATATATTCTGCTCTCCTTTTCAGATCTAACTTTATCCAGTAGTTTGTCGTGTTATTGCAACCTTGTGTTTCTCGTGGGATTTTCCAGAGTCCAGATTATATTGTCTAATAAAAAAAAAAAGCTACACATAATTTCTATTATAGGTTTTTATTGACATCACTATTTTACGATCAACTCTAAAAAAGTACAGGGCTCCTATTTCGTCAAATTAAGCGTCAAAACTAGAAGCCATCTAGTCCGCCCTAGGCTGACGAGGGCCATTAGCCCGAAACCATGGTCTCTTGGTGGACGCTTTTCAGTTTTGAAAATTCGAAACTATTTTAGACGCGTAAGATTCTTTTTGAAATTAAACAATTTCTACTGCCCTTACTGCAATGGAAAAATAATGGGAAAGCCTGGCTCATCAGTGGTGAACCCTCCCAGCGGTTTTACCAGTTAAACTACCATACCGTTGTTATATTGCATTTTTCGATCTTCCTTTTAAGCTTGCTAAAGCGTCCTCGGGTCGATGGTGTCTAGTTTTGACCTTTAATTTGACGGGAGAGGCGCCCAATGCTTTTTCATATCAATTTCCTCCCGGCAAATTTTCTCTCTAAGATCAACTCTATTTTATATTTTGTTCGCATCTGTTTCATGTGTTTCTTTTCTTTTGGTTTAGGTATTAAGAATTGTTCATGAAATATTTGATGCCCGAATTATAAAGCTGAAAAAATATTATAAAACAACTATGATCATCTTTTTTTTTTTGTGGGAGAGAAATTCTGCGTCTTTATATTTTGTAGTAACCTTTTCACTTTAAAAAATGTATGAATGAATATACTATTTAATATTTTCAGACCTTTTTTTTTCATTTCTGAACTCAATATCATTTTCACACTTAGGATATCGATTTTGAATGCTTATGAATTTTGAATTATGTTTTTCCAGCCTATAGCTTCGATTCATTTATATATAAATAGATGGAAAGTTTTCCAGATGTCGCCAAATGTTACTTGTTTCTAAATTAAATATATAAAAAATCGTTGTTTTGTTTAGAGATATTCAAATTCTCCTCTATCCCATATACGAGGAGTTAATTTTCAAGTAATAATATTTTTTTCTCTTAGCTCTTTAGATATTTAGTTCCTTAAATGATAGAAGTTATTGACAATGGTATTCCCCTCATCCCATATCTTCTTTCCATTGAATATAGGCAAAACATATATTTTTTAAACTTAACTCTATTGACGTTTTGTGGAGCTGAGGTTGTTGTTGATACACATCAATATTTAATTAAAAAGACATATATTGGATCAAAATATAATTTATTTTACCAATATTTCAGTTGGCTCAACGCCAACTTTTTTCAAGGTATTATAACATATTAATGTGTCTTTAAAATAAAGCAATCCATAAATTAATCTTTAATTATAAAGACATATACAGGGTGATCCAAAAGTCCCGCACAACTTTAAAAATTAATAACTCCGCGAATATTTGCGCTAGAGCAATGCGGTAAAAACCATTGTGTTCAGGATGCAATGGGATTTTTATGGCAAATAATGAAAAATCCGAAATTGATTTTAGTTACAACTTTATTCGCTAGATGGCGCTCTACCAGAATCAGCGATTCAGCGGCCAAATTGTTTGATAAATTTTAAAATATAACTGAACGACACGTATTTTTACTTTTTGAATACCCGGAAAGAACCCTAATAATATCAAATGATAAATTAATAAAACACCATTTCGCCAAAAGTTAGAAGAAATGGTTAACGGTTTTTTAATACAATCTGAGATATGTGTAAAATAGGTATATGCAAATTAAAACATGTAGCAAAAAAAAAAAAAAAACTGATATTTTAGATGCGGTTTGCTGGAATCCTCTCAGATATTTATATTTCGAAAATAATAATTTTCTATTTTTTTAAATTCAACTCTCTCTCAGTATCGATTATATTTGTTTTAATTCATTTTAAAAATATTTATCTATCTCTGATGATTTATTTTACTCTGGAATGCCGTTTTTGTTTTTGTCATGTCCAATAAAGAGCCTCAGATTCTTTTCGTTTGGCCAACAAAAAATTTCCAATTTATATACACATATATTCTTAAATAATGAGACTTTAAAGAATGCAAATAATCTTCATCTCTTTACATACACAACTCATCTCCCCCCTTAATAATGCTCCAGCCGGTCTAGGGGTTTCCTGGCTCTCTGAGGTCTAGGACTGCGGACGGGCACTTGCACAGCGGCAGCCTCCGGTTTAGGAGTGCAAGAGGGCACGTGCACAGCAACAGGCCCTGGTATAGGAGTGCAAGAGGGTACGTGCACAGAAGCAGTCTCCTCCTTGTTTCCTGATGTAACCTCTGGAACCTCCTCTTCACTTTATTTCTGACTTCCACCTACAGGCTTCTCTCCTGATGTTCGAGGAAGTATCAAATTTCTTGTCTCCACATGTTTCTTTCTCACAGGTCGCAATTGATTGATATGCCTCTCATACACGACGCCCTCGCAACTTATAAGGTAGTGACGGTAGCTCAATAATTTCAAAATGGTACCTTTTTACCGTTTAGGTCCAGTTGCATAGTTGCGGAAATAAACCTCGCAACCTGTAGTAAACTGCTCCTGCCTTCTTACGGCCTCATGAAATACCTCTCGCGGATTTCCCATCTTGGTATTAAATTCGAGAATCTTGATCTTAATCTTATCTTCATTAGCAGTTCCGCCGGAGAATTCCATTATTACAGTTTGGGGGAATGCTCTATGAGCAAATAGGAAACTTTGTAGATTCGTCTCTAAATCATCCTTCCCATTATTCTTTCTCAAAAGGTTTTTAAACTCTCTTACATATCTCTCAGCTAAACCATTTGTACTAGGATTATACGGACTGGTCTTAGTGTGCCGTATACCATTCATTTTGGTAAATTGCTCGAATTCACCGGAGACAAACTGTCTTCCGTTATCTGTAACAAAAATTAGGGCAATCCAATTCTGGCGAGAATTTCTCAAAGATGACTTATAATCGTTTTTATGGTAATATCTTTGATGATAAAAATTTCTATACACTTTGAGTATGCGTCCACGAGAACCAAAAACATTCTTCTTATGAACGGACCCGCTAGATCAAGATGAAGTCGATGCCACGGTTTTTCGGGCCAAGTCCATTCCGAGATGGTAGCCGGGGGCATGCTTGCCGATTCTTGGCATACTCTACATTCTCTAGGTAACTCCTCGATGTTATTGTCTATGCCTGGCCACCAGAAAATACCGTCTGGCAATCATCTTCATTTTAAAAATCCCCATTTGTATTTCATGCAAGTCATTTAAAATTAAAGATCTTAAATATTTGGGAATTACCACTCTTTCACGCCATTGAAGACAACCAAACTCCAAACTTAATTCCTCATTGATCTTATAATGAGGAGCTAGTGGGTTTCCTCTCGGTACCCTTGTGAATTTCCACACACACACAGTTGCCTTCTCTAACATTCCTTAATACTATAGACAGTATTTTATCTCGGGACGTCTCATATGCCACCTCCCTAAAAGAGAACGGTACCTCATTCAACTTCCTGAGAAGAAGTACCTGGTCTTCATCAAGAAACTCCCTGACACTCGATTCTAAAGGAAGACGTGACAATGCGTCAACATTGGAATTATCACTACTTTTTCGAAACTCCTCAGTATAATTAAATGCAGCTAATTTTAAGGACCATCTTTTAATTCTGGATGCTGCACATATGGGAATTGGTTTCTGAGGTGAAAATATATGAATTAAGGGTCGGTTGTCTGTGACCAATACAAATTTTCGTCCCAGTAAGTATTGTCTGAATTTCTCAACGCCAAAAAGTTATGCTCAACGCTTTCTTTTCTAGTTGAGAGAAACGTTTTTCCGCTTCAGTTAATGTTTTAGAAGCAAAATCTATAGGGCATTCTTCCTTTCTATCATTTCTATGATAGAATTACGCCTAGTCCATAGTCTATTAAAAATGATTTACATTTTTAAATAACATTCGATATTTTTTCGTCCAATTCCATCTACAATTTTTATTCAAAAGTTGATAGAATAGCGCTAAAATGTTTGCTATATTCTTCATGAATCTATAATAATAAATTAAGAGTCCTATGAAAGATCTCAATTGCGAAACATTCTTTAGGTTCAGGCACCTCTATCACTGCTTTAATTTTATTTTCTAAGGGATGCAGTTCATATTTATCCATTTTAAACCCTAAATATTCCACCGATTTCTTTTTAAATTTACATTTATATCTGTTTAACTTTAAACCTTTTTCTAGCAATCATCTAAACACTAGATCCAACTTTTGTTCATGATCTTCAAAGTCTTTTCCTGCAACCAAAATATCATGTATGTAGCAGGCCACACCTGGCAAATCAGAAAATAGGCCTTCCATAATCCTCTGAAATTTATTTGGTGCTACCGCTACGTCATATGGTAGTCTTTTATAAGAAAACAACCTCTTTGTTGTGTTTATATCAACAACAGCTTTAGCTTCTTCCGCTAACATTACTTGTAAGTAAGCCTGTGATAGGTCTAGAGTCGAAAATACGGTGCTTGTAGATAATTTTGAAAAGATCTCATCGATCGATGGAAGGGGATACCTATCTAATTCTATTGCTTTATTAGCTGTACATCTAAAGTCACCACATATCCTTACACTACCATCCTTTTTTAATACTGCTACTATTGGAGCGTCCAATATGCATGAACTATAGGTTATAAAATGCAAGAATTCACTAAACGATCAATTTCATTCTCTACTTTGTTTTTTAGAGAGAAAGGTAAACTTCTGGCCTTACAAAACACAGGAGTTACATCCTTTTTTAAATTAAAATGTATTCTAACGTCCTTTAAAGACAGCCCAAATCTTTGTTAAACAAATCTGCATACCTATCCATCAAATTTTATATATTTAAATATATTTCTATTATATTCATTATTTAAAATTTTAATGCTAAACAATATAGAATAATCAAGTTTCATCTGTTTAAGCCATTCTCTTCCTAATAAAATTACCTGGATTTTTTCATTTACAACTATTAATCGTAAATATTGGTTGACTTCTTTTACAAAAACATTTCTTTGATCTATATTCTCTATTGATTTACCACAAAAGGATTTTAATCTTACATTTGTTGGAAATAATATTTTACCTTGCCAATAATTCTTATAAATATCTTTAGGTATTAACGTAACTGGACTTCCTGTATCTATTGTAAAGCACAAAGAATGATCATCTACTGTTAAATGTATTGTGGCATCAGTTTCGCCCTGTACAGAATATATAGAGTCCTCTCGTACAAATTTACATCCCCACATTCTTTTACTAGCTTTGCAGACCCTACTTAAATGACCCAGTTTATTACATTTTAAAGCAAGTCTTTGTTCTATGAGGTAAAACCGATGCCACGTGTGAATGTCTTTCACCACATCTATAACACACTATTTTGCCTTTGCCACTTTGCCTGAAAGGCCTATACTGCGCCGTACTATTATTGTACTCACCCTTTTTATCCTTTCAATTCACAGGGGATATCTTGGCCACTAATTTATCTTGTAATTCTCTTGTATTCATCTCCGCCAATTCGAACGAGATCGCCACTGCAAAAACTTTATCCAGGGTGACATCGTCGTCCTCTTGTAGTAGCTTCTTTTGCAGGATTTCCGACTTCATTCCAGCCACAAAACGGTCTCGCATAATGGTTCCCAACATATCGACGAAATTACAATTTATTGCCAAATGTGTCAATTCTCTAAGATATTCCGAAATTGATTCTCCTTCCTGTTGAATTCTCTTTAAAAATCTGCATCGCTGTGGTATCACTTTCTTCTTTGGATCCAAATGCAGCTTAATTCTTTGAATGATAGTATCATAGGGTTGATCTTTCATTAGACAAGGAAGAAAATGTCGTTTCCCTGCTTCAAAGTTTCAGAATCTGGTAGCGTGGTAAAAATCAGCACTTTAATCTCCTCCTTCAGATGCCAAAAAGAAAGCCTCAAATTTTTGTACAAAAAGATCGAAGTGTCCTCCACTGGGCTATAGCATCTAAAAGGTACTATTAACTTTGAACTTGTCATGCTGATCTTTTCTACTCCTTTGTTTTCTTGATCCAGATAGTTTAAAAGATGTAATCTTAACCCATTTTCCTATTTTTCCTCTCCATAATCCGAGAGTCAGATTTGTTTAAAAGATGTAGTTGTTATACTTGCATAGACCCCGTTTTCCTCAGCTTTTTACTGGCTCTGTAGAACGCGCATCCTCGTCGCCACTTTTGTTGTGTCGTAATTAGACGTACAAGAGCTCAAACTTGACCATGGCCAACAACAAATGTCCAATTTTATATACATATATTTTTACATAATGAGGCTTTAAATAATACAAATAATATTCTACTATTTACATAAACAACGGTTAATATATAGCGAGAAGAGTAGAGGACTGAGCACAGATCCCTGAGGTACACCAGCCCATGTTCTTCGGTCCTTGGAAAATGTTCCATTGACCCGAACCTTTATCCTTCTTCCCCTTAAGAAGTCTGCAATCCAGATTAAGGTGTTTCCTCTTACTCCGATGTTGTGCAGCCTTTCAAATAATTTCTACACTCGATCAAAAGCTGAGGTCATATCCAGGAATACGGCCGTTGTCTTCTTTGGCGGTTTTTCCTAGAAATCTATTATTGATTGACAGAAGTAGAACAGTTTATCAGTTGTACAGTGTCTGGATCTTTAGGCAGTTTGGTAAAGGTTTATTTTATTATTGTTAGTGAGCCAGACTATGAGCCTAGAGTGGATAATTCATTCTGTTATTTTACAAAGTATGCTGGTAAGAGCAATTGGCCGATAGTTCTTGCATTCCTTAGCATCTTTGTTTGGTTTAGGAATTGGCACTATAATTGATATCTTCCAATTCTTTGGTAGTGTACCAGTTTGCCATGAAATGTTCAGTATTCGTAGGAGTTGATTTTTAGCTTCGTCTCCAAAGTGTTTAATTATTTGACCAAAGATTAGAGCATCTTCAGGTGACATCTTGGATTTAACTTTCCTATTGATGAGTTTAGCTCATTCAGTGTGAAGTCTCTCGAGTAAATATCTTGTTTATGGTAATTTCTTGCTTGTTTAACTAACTTGTTTATATTATTTTTTAGAGTCCTGCCTTCATTCCTATAGCTGAGTCTGGAAGTGCTTGAAAGATATTCAGCAATTATGTCAGCCATCTGTTTGTTCGTTCTCGCTGTTCATATCGGTTAGAGTATTGGAGGATTAGTGTTGGTTTTGATTGTTTTATAACACTAATAATATTCCAGTGATGGCTTTCCTTTTTTGGATATATTTTTTTCGCAGAATTCTGCCCATTCTTCTTGTTTGAATATCCAAATTTCTTGTTCTATATTTTGTGACTAATTTCAATTAGTTCCTTTATGATTTCTTCTGTTTTATTTGTTTTAAGAAGTTCATTTTTATTGTCTCTTTCTGCAATCATTGCCTCGATATTGTGGTCCTTCCAGTAAAGTATTCACAGGTCTTTACGTCTACCTCTAGGTATCGATACTTTTGCAGCTTTGGATATGTTCAAAGATAATTTTTCCAATATTTTGTCAATCGTTCTGTGATTTAATTCTTCGTTTCACAGTTCTTCAAGCTTTTCTGTAATTTTTTCCTAGTGTTCTTCTATTCTGTTGGAAATTCTCAATTTTGAATTTTAGGGTTGTTAAAATTGGTCTGTGGTCACTGATTGCACTTTTCAGAATTTTCCATTGTGTTGTGGGTGCGATGTTGTAATTTATCGCTGTGATGTCTATTGCGGATTCTGTGCCTGTGGACTTGGATAGATAGGTGTTCTTTTCGCTATTTAACGGCGTATGGTCGAGGTCGGTTAGCATGTCCTCAACCTGCTGACCTTTGTTATCCTGGACAGATGATCCCCAAGTTGGTCTTTCGGCGTTAAAATCACCAAGTATGATTGCGATATCCGAAGACGCTTTACTTAATGTCTCTATCAGCCCTGTATTGATGCTAATATTATCGTGGTGATAAACATTTATGATTGGAATTGTTTTACCTGTAAGATAGATTTCTATTGCCTGAGCTTCTGTCGTGCCTGCTCTAGGCTTACTCTGATTATAGGCGATTTCCTTAAATTTGATTTCTAGAGTTTTAATCAAAACGGCAAGTCCTCCTCCGAATTTTCCCGGTCTGTCCATTCGTAGTGTTGTATAATCTTTGATATTGAATCTCAGATTCTGATTCAATTTTTTCTCCTGAGGACAAATAATATGTACATTGTTGTCACAGAGAAGACAAATCAGCTCTTTATTTTCCTCTGGGTACCATTTATATTGAGTTGTAGTAGATTGAATTGTGTCCTCGTAGTAGATTTCTCATCATGAGCTCGAGCTGCAGCTCCTGACGCGGCGGTTACCCCGGACGCGGTAGCATTACTGGAGATATCAGTTTTGCTCTTCATTTGAAAATGGGTGCCGTTGCAACGTTAGTCATCTTGGAAACGAACCAGAATTTGGTCAAATATTCCAAGGGTCCAGGGGGGACCGCAAGGAGGTGTGGTCGAACTTCTCCCCTTCCACTTGGAATGCTGTCACTACAGGATAAAGCACTCTTGGTGAATTTTTTTATTTGTGATTTAGAATCTGCCACTGAAGCTTTACGAGCGTTTCGTTTCTTTAAAGATATTCGAAGCGGTAAAGGACCAATGAGTTGCTACTCTCTAAAGCTATTGATTAAAAGTTTTGAGGAAACTCGATCTCTGGAAGCAAAACCTCGGAGTGGAAGACCATCGACATGCAAGTCAGTGGCTGTTACGGTTTTGCAGAATGCTGAAGCTATTGAAACGTTATCCCCGTATGGAGAAGTAAGTGCTAGACAAGTTTCTCGACAAACGGGGATTTCGTATGGAACAGTTTGGAGAGAACACATATTTAAAAATTTTCTATAAAAATACCCTAACAAAATTCAAAGTTTTCACGAGTTGAAAGTCAGCGATTTTGAGAAGCGTCAAGAATTCGCTGCATGGGTTTTGCGGCAAATTGATATTGATGAAAACTGGCTGTCAAATGTTCTAAGAACAGATGATGCTCACTTTTATCTAAAGGGAGAATTTAACATTCAAAACTGCCTCATTTTGGCAACAGAAAACCCTAGGATTTTTACAGAAATACCACTTCATCAGCACAGAGTTACAGTTTTGTGTGGGTTCACTTCTTTTATTATTGGGCCATTTTTCTTTGAAAAAATCAATGGAAGAACTTTTAAAACCGTTTTTGTAACTGGTGAACGTTATGTTCAACTTTTGAGAGAAAAGGTTATTCCCATATTGCAGGACAGATAAGCACTAAACGAAATAACATTCATGCAAGATGGAGGACCTCCTCATATCTCCCGCGGTGCCAAACAATTGCTGAAGGATACGTTCGGTGGAATTCGTTGATCCACCTTATATACCAGTGGCCTCCAATATCACCAGAATTTACGCCTTACAATTTCGGTTATGGGGGTACATTAAGTCGCGTTTTATCGATGACGGAATACCACATTGGCCATGTTGAAGGCTTCTATCAGATGGCACGTTTTATAAATTTCAACTATTTAATTGTGACCATTCTGTCATCTATCGTCTGCAGGCGGTGTTTGAGAATGAAGGGCGCCACATTGAGCAAGGATTGTGACCTAATACAAGAGAGAAGGCAGTTACCTCATGTGTTATATTTTGCAGCTCTTTGTTTTGGGTTATGGGAATAATAAATGCTGTCCTCACATCTTGACTCTTTTTTTCTGTAAACAGTAATTTTTGTGTTTGTCATTTGCCCACATTTTATATTATGTCGTGCAGGCCAAAGTGTTATAACTTCTCGAATAACACTGGTATACACAATTTTACCCCTTATGTTTAGTTTATCGCTTTTCGCTCATTAGAAGAAATAGCATAAGGAATAATCTCTCTATCCCCCCCCCCCCCAACTTTAGATATTTTGCGCAAAAAATAATACAAAACGATTTTACTACAACGTTTTTCAACGCAAAAGGTCGATTTAAAAATGATTTTTTTTTTGAGGGGATACATTTTCAAAATTATGTACAGTATAATAAACAATGATAACATTTGACAAACCCATAGGATATTTGGAATAAAGTACGACAAATATATTTTGTCACTCCCCTCTATATTTCATTTTTGGATCATGACAAATATCCAGTTAAATAGTCAAGTGTCGACAATTAGTCAAGAAACTATACATTCCTTATAGCACGAAATCCTATTAGTAGTGCCATCATAATTTTTGGTACTATATTAGCATTTCAAAAATCGTGTATTGATATCAGTAGTTATTTTCAAAAATTCAATTTATTTCACAAAACTCCATCTAAAATATAAATATTTTTTGATACATGTTCTTATTTGCATATACCTATTTTACATATCTCAGATTGTATTTAAAAATCGTTAACCATTTCTTCTAACTTTTGGCGAAATGGTGTTTTATTAATTTATCATTTGATATTATTAGGGTTCTTTCCGGGTATTCAAAAAGTAAAAATACGTGTCGTTCAGTTATATTTTTCAATTTATCAAACAATTTGGCCGCTGAATCTCTGATTCTGGTAGAGCGCCATCTAGCGAATAAAGTTGTAACTAAAATCAATTTCGAATTTTTCATTATTTGCCATAAAAATCCCATTGCATCCTGAACACAATGGTGTTTACCGCATTGCTCTAGCGCAAATATTCGCGGCGTTATTAATTTTTAAAGTTGTGCGGGACTTTTGGATCACCCTGTATATTGGTTCAAAACATAATTTAATATACCAATATTTCAGTTGGCTGAACGCCAACCTTTATCAAGGTATTATACCAATTTAATATAATATATATAATTATAACATAATAACAGAATTAATATGTTATATTACCTTGAAAAAGGTTGACATTCAGCCAACTGTGGTAAAATAAATTATATTTTGATCCAAATATATGCCTTTTTAATTAAATATCTTTATCTTTTGCTGTTAAATTTCAGATTTGCATAATCCAGACTTGCATCATCATTATAATAGGCTTTCAAATTCAATGTGGTGATTTCACTTGTTGTTCTCTTCATGGCAATATGCTGACTATTAAACCTGAATAAGGTCTGTAAATAAAAGGTCTGTACAGGACGATCTACAGAATTACAAAGTAGGGAAATAACGCAGACATCAGGTGATGAGACAAAGTGGTTAAATTAATTGTCTCAATTGTCAGCCTTGAAACATAGAAGAAAGGGAAGAAGTGTACTGTATGGATACTTTTTAAAATTACAAAATATTTTCTCACAATGAGTTTCTTTTTATTACAAAACGCTAGCTTTCAAGTGATAATCGCTCTTCAACGGGCTTAATACAACATCGACTATATCTTACAAGAAATATTTACAAAAACATACGCGCGCAGCGTGGATATTTACAACTGAAATTTTAAAATTGATATGTAATTTAATATTATTTCTTGTAGGATATAGTCGATGTTTTATTAAGCCCGTTGAAGAGCGATTATCACTTGAAAGCTAGAATTTTGAAATTAAAAGAAACTCATTGTGAGAAAATATTTTGTAATTTTAAAACGTTTTTCACAATTTCATTATGAATAGAGATTTATGAATACTAATTTATGACATTAATAGCTTAGATAAATAAAAAGTAAGAAAACCGATTCATTTCTATAAAGCAATAATCTCCCATCTATGTATAAAGAATAGAATCATTTAAGCACCAATGTTTCTTTTATACATAAAACAAACTTCTACTGTACTTACTTTTCATCGCAGTAAGAACTGTAGAAGTTTGTTTTGTGTATAAAAGAAACATTCATTCTTTAAAGCTTTGATTTATTACATATAGATGGCGCGTTATTGCTTTATATTAATTAATTATCAACTAGCTTTGTCTTTATTGTTTGCGGAAGAGCCGATTCAAATATTTATATGTAATTCTACTGTCCTATAAGCTTATGTTCATAGTTTGCTTAAATACAATTTCTGAGATTCCTCCTTTCAGTGCAGCATCAGAATTAATTATAAGTCGATAAGGTGCCATCTCTATATTGTATAGAAATGATAGCATTTAAACACGAATGTTTCTTTTGAATATAAAACAAACTTCTAATCTCCTTACTGCGATGGAAAATATTGGGAGAGTTTGGATCATCAGTGGTGAACACTCCCAGCAGTTTCGCCAATTTAATCTACTAGACCGCTTCTTAGAGCTCTAATACTATATTGGACAATTCTGCTTATATATTCTGCAATAAAGGGTGTAATCTTAGAAATGGTTCTCAAGCAAACTATGGACATAAGCTCTTAGGACAGTAGAATTACATATAATTATTTGCATCGAGCAATGCTCTTCCGCAATTAATAAACAGAAGAATAGTTAGTTAGGTATAATTAACTATAAGACGATAACGAGCCATCCTATAAAATAAATGGAAGCATTCAAACACGAATGTTTCTTTTGAATATAAAACAAACTTCTATTTTTTGCTCGATGTGTGTGCAAATATTTATATGTAATTCTACTGTCCTAAAATATTATATTCATAGTTTGCTTAAAAACCATTTCTAAGATTCCACCCTTCATTGCAGCATATATAATCATAATCATCCACTACAGTATTAGACCTCTAAGAAGCGGTCTGGTAGATTAAATTGGCGAAACCGCCGGGAGGATTCACCACTGATGAGCCAATCCCTCTCAATATTTTTTTCATCTCAGTAAGGACAGTAGAAGTTTGTTTTATATTTAAAAGAAACATGCGTGTTTTAAATGCTTTTTATTTCTTATAATTCATTTCTAATAATAATAATTGATGTTCCTCATGAATTCGCCACAAACCTATTTTGATTAGAAACTTGCTACAAATTTTTCGTTTTTAAACATATATAATTAAAAAGTTATTTTTAACAACCTTATTCCAATTTATTTCAATTTAAAGCGCTTTGTCACCCTAGGGACACTTGCGCTGTCATACATGTATGCCTTTACATTTGTCAATTCATATATACAATCATTTTAGGTAGTAAAGAATAGTCATATGATATTAACAAAGAGAAAGAGAGAAAAAAAAAACATTTCCATCAAATATTTACATCAAAATTGTTAAAATATCATTATTATTAAAAGAGAAGAGAAAGAGATGATGAATATTTAATTTACTATATTTATAAATTACTTTAGGCGGTAAAGAATAGTCATATGATATTGAAAGGAGAAAGAGAGAAAAAATATTATTATTATTAAAATAGAAGAGAAAAAATTATGTAAGACCTTATGCTACAATGAATATATAATATGAAATATGGAGTACCAGGTTTCAACGTAGATAACCCTAAGTAGCTAATGATGATGTTTGACTCATTGTTGGTTCAACAAACTCCATGCTATCAATGTCTATCAATATAAAAACTACACTAATGATGACATTTCCTTTATCATCAAAACTAATTTGACGAAACTACTCAGAAGGTTTACCATTAATGAACCGAGCCTTCCTATCTTAATGCTTCGTACTTCTTTGCAATCATATATGAGTTATATTAAAATGGTTGCTATTTCACGTTAATGCTCTAATTCCAGAAGTTTCGTAAACAATTATGATAAATCATAATTCTTAAAAGAATCATACGCGTCTATAATAGTTTCGAATTTTCATAAGATTGAGTTTTAATTACAAAAGAAAACTTGAATTTAAATAATATTGAAATATTTGTTAATACTATGATACCTTCGGTAAAATTATAAATAAAATACAATTCGCGATGAAGGAAGAGTAAAAGGTAATTCTTCACTCAGCGAATTTTATTTCTAATAATAACATGTGTATATATGTTAATGAAGACATATCCTGACCAAAAGCACATGTTTCTTGATTTATCAAGAAAATGGGTTGGCCAAATATCAGGGAACAGGTTAAATTAATGTTTTGTTGATTTCTGTTCCACTAGATGGCGCTCTGCCATCTAAAAAGCTCATGTGCTTTTGGTCAGGATATGCCTTCATTATTTTTAATATCAACACCTGACCTTTTTATTTTTCTATTGTTTTCTCATATATACATATATATATATCTAAAGAGACAAGGGTCGCCTCTCCCGTCAAAATAGACGTCTAAAACCAGACGCCATCTATTGACCGTCGCCGCAACTAGCGGCCTCGGGTCGGTGACAAAGCCACAACACCAGCTTTGGCAAACTGAAAAGCGTCCACCTAGAGACCATGGTTTCGGGCTAATGGCCTTCGTCAGTCTAGGGCGGACTTTATTCCATGAGATCCAAACGGGATCTAATGGTTTCTTGACAATCTGCCAAAGAGGTGTTTAACTGGAAAAGTTGCAAGTTCCATTTTTTTGGTAGAAATAAGAATCATATTCATTACATACAATTTATAATATTGTGACGAAGAAATAATTTATTAATTAAATTATTCAATGAAACTATTCAACAGATTATATAAATATATATTAATCTTTTATGTAAAATAATTATCAAAATATCTCTTTGCTTGCTTGCTCAAGATTCTCTAGCTGTAAATAGTTTTTTTGCTGACTTGTTAATAATTGCCTACTTGTCGCCGTGACGTCATCAATAAATACTTTTACATCTTAGGATATTTCAAGGCTTGATTTCTACGCTACAACTGGTGGAGATGCTGGATCGATACCCATTCAGAAAAAAAACGTAAAATTGATTTGGTTGAGCAAGAAGAAACAACCATGACCATCAAGAAAGAACCACAAATCAGGTAGGTTCATTTTTTATACAACATCTACCTAGAAACCCCTCAATGTTCTCTGGTGAGGGTTCTGAAGATCCCCATAACTGGTTGAAAAAGTATGAACGTGTGGCGAAGCATAACCAATGGGATGAAACACTTTGTCTCGCCAACGTTTACTTTTATTTGACCGGCACTGCTCTCAAATGGTTTGAGAACAATGAGGAGAGCATCCTGACATGGACGGAGTTCATGTCCCAGTTAAAATCAGTTTTCGGAAAAAACGAAAACTTGAGGTTACGAGCAGAGAAAACCTTAAAAACTCGCGCACAATTAAAAGGTGAAAACACCGAATTTTATATTCAAGACGTCCTGCGCCTCTGCAAAGAGGTAGACCCTCATATGAATGAGCAAGATAAAATATCCCATTTGATGAAAGGGATAGCAGAGGAGCTCTACCAGGCACTTCTCCCAAGAGATGCACATACCACTCAACAATTCGTCACCGAGTGTCGCCGCATTGAAGCGCTACATTATAAGCGAGTGACCCCAACCAGGTACGAGCGACTACCAAATGTGGCGTCTCTCAGTGATCATGATGACAGGGCAGATCTGTCATCTATGATTAGGCAAATAGTTCGCGAGGAGGTACAGCGAGCATTAGCCTCTCCTAGAGAAGAACCTGAAATTTCTGCAATTGAACATATGGTGAAGCAAGAAATTGAAAAAACAATTGCGCCAATTTCTAGAAGTGTCCCTCAAAATAGAGCGCCAAGGCCATTACCAAGCCCTAGGTACGAGTTCCAACCCAGAAATTTCCAACCTAGACCGCAGCAGCCAAAACAATTAAACGGAAGACGCGATACCAACGAATGGCGAACCACGGAAGGTAAGCCAATCTGTTTCCACTGCGGACGCCCTGGCCACGTCGTGCGCTACTGCCGTGACAGGAGGAGAGAATATGAAGGAGAACAAACTTGGAATTACAAACAGAGAGATAGGCTAGAGCCTAGAACATTCTATAATTCTCGGAGCAGCCAAGAGCTCAACGACGACCTGCCAAGAGAAAATAGACGCCGCTACCGAAGCCCCTCTCCTCACACTGGCCGAAAAGGACAATATTCGTCTCCTGATAGAAGAGCCAGCCAGTCGCCTCGCCGTTCCCGTCAGGAAAACTAGAAGATGCGTCCTATTTTGGAGGTAAGGCCGCAAAATTTATAAATCCTCCCTTATCGACTACATTAGAATTAAAAGAAAATTACATAGACATTAAAATAGAAGGAAAAATGACGCGTGCCCTCGTCGACTCAGGAGCCTCATATTCTGTCATTTCTGAGAGGTTCAGACTCAAACTAAAAAAAATAATGTTTGCCGAAACTGACGTCACATTACGAGTAGCCAACGGTAAAATTGTAAGACCAAAAGGACGCTGCACACTGAAACTGGACTTGAATGGACTACAGGAAAGCTTTGAATTTGTCGTTATGGAAGACTGTAGTCACGAAGTTATTCTTGGTTGGGACTTTTTGAAGTTATCTAGGGCGATAATTGATTCAGCTGACGACACACTCTTCTTAGAAAAATGTCTTTTTGAGGATACCCCTAAGAACAGCTCACCTCTCTACTCGGAATTGGAATATAGAATCGAACCCGCCTCTATTCAGTTAATAGAAGTAGCAAGTCGTGACATTCCTAATGACGCAATTGTGGTGGCAGAATGTCGAAAAGAGCTATTGCTGGAAAGAGAACTAACGGCTCCCTCCTCTGTCATTTCACTTACCAATAACCGAGGTAAACTTTGGGTGGTGAATTGGAGTCCATATCCGAAACTAATCCCACAGGGGATGCATGTAGCCGATAGTGCTGTCATCGAAGATAGTCAATTATGTACTCTAGCCGATTGTAACCAAGTTGAAACAGAGGCGGAACATTCTGAAGACCCAAAAACCTCGGAATTTTTTATAGATGATTCGCTTGATGAATCTCAAAAAGAAAAATTAAGAAATTTGTTAAAAAACTATACAGATATTTTCGAATTTAATAAAAGAAAACAATTCAAGGACGTCAATGTTAAACACCGAATTAACACTGGAGACCACCTACCGACCAAACAAAGACCTTACCGAGTTGCACCAAGAGAACGCCAAATTATTCAGGATGAGAGGTAAACAAGATGGAAAAACTTGACATCATTCAGCCCTCTGAAAGTCCGTGGGCCTACCTGTAGTATTGATAAGAAAAAAGGATGGAAGCTGGAGATTCTGCGTCGATTACCGCCGCCTTAACAAAATAACAAAAAAGGATGTCTACCCTCTCCCAAGGATCGACGACACTTTAGACTGCTTACGGGGAGCTAGATTTTATTCTTCCATGGACCTCCAATCAGGGTACTGGCAAATCGACGTAGAAGAATCGGACCGTGAGAAGACAGCATTTATAACTCCAGATGGACTGTACGAGATCAAAGTAATGCCATTTGGGTTATGTAATGCTCCAGCTACCTTCGAACGAATGATCGATAATCTTCTGAAGGGTCTTAAGTGGACTATTTGCTTGTGTTACCTCGATGACATCATCGTTTTTTCAGATGGCTTTGAAGAACATCTAAGACGCCTTCAACTTGTATTAAATTGCCTTAAGAAAGCCGGATTATGTCTCAATTCCAAGAAATGCAAGTTTGGTGCAAAAAATATCATGGTTCTTGGACATGAGGTGAGTGAAAATGGAATTCGTCCCGACCAAGAAAAGATTCGAGCAGTCCGCGACTTCGCTACGCCAAGGTCATTGAAGGAAGTTAGAAGTTTTCTTGGCCTTTCATCCTACTACCGCCGCTTCATACCCAATTATGCCCACGTAGCCCAACCCTTGAATGACCTTTTGAAGAAAGACTCAGCATTTAATTGGAACCAGGAAGAGCAAAATGCATTTGAAGCTCTCAAGTCAGCGTTAATTTCCGAACCCGCTCTTGGACATTTTGATTACTCATCCCCAACCGAAATACACACTGACGCAAGCAACTACGGAATAGGAGCAGTATTAGTGCAGATACAAAAGGGAAAGGAAAGAGCCATTGCTTATGCATCCAGAACCTTAAATAAGGCAGAAAAAAATTATTCAACCACAGAAATGGAATGCCTTGCCATCATTTGGGCTATCAATAAATTCCGACCATATGTCTTTGGACAGCCGTTCACTATTGTTACAGACCACCACTCTTTGTGCTGGCTGACCAACCTCAAAGACCCATGTGGGAGGTTAGCAAGATGGGCACTTCGGCTGCAAGAGTTTGACGTCACTGTCGTGTATAAGAGCGGAAGGAAACATCAGGACGCAGACTGCTTATCAAGAAGTCCATTAGAATACAGTGAAGATATGGAGGAAGATATTCCAAGCATAGTGACTTTGCAGAACTTTAGCGAAGAGCAGATGAATGATCAAGCTCTTAGAAAAATTGCTGACCAATTACAAAGTACTCCTAATAATACCTTTGTAAAAATCGATAACACGCTCTACAGAAAAAATTATGATCCAATGGGGAAACCATGGCTTTTGGTGGTTCCACGCCATTTAAGGCAGGAATTAATGAAAAATTTCCATGATTCACCCACTGCTGGTCACCTCGGATTTACTAAAACCTATGACCGAATAAGAAAAAAGTATTACTGGCCCGGAATGTATAGAACGGTTAGAAAGTATGTGGCACACTGTTCAGATTGTCAGAGGCGTAAACATCAGCCCCAACTCTCCTCAGGGCACTTACAGCCAATACCTGTTCCTGAAGTTGCTTTTGAAAAGGTAGGAATGGATCTCCTGGGGAGATTTCCAACATCAGAAGGTGGCAACCGTTGGATTATTGTATGTACGGACTACCTAACGAAATATGCGATAACTAAAGCTCTACCCACAAGTGAATCCATGGAAGTCGCCAAATTCTTCATTGAAGATGTCATCTTAAAGCACGGCGCGCCGAGGGAATTAATCACGGATAGAGGAAGGAACTTCACATCTTCAATGATAAGTGATCTGAACAACCAGTGCAGAATAACCCATCGGAAGACGACCGCCTATCACCCCCAGACAAACGGCCTCACGGAGAGGTTGAATAAGACCATAGAAGACATGCTGTCCATGTATGTAGATGTCAACCAAAAAGATTGGGACAGGATTCTTCCATTCGTTACATTTGCATACAACACAGCAAAATAAGAGTCAACTGGGTTCACCCCCTTTTTCCTTGTACACGGGCGTGAAGCCGAGACTCCACTGGACGTATTATTCCCCAAGTTATTGCCAGAAGACGACGATTTCATCCAAACTCTAGGGGCAAGAGCCGAAGAAGCACGAAAACTGGCACGTATCCACTCCATGAGATCTCAAGATAGCAATAAACAACGCTATGACGCCCATCACAGAAATATAATTTATCAGCCTGGAGATCTGGTATGGATCTTTATCCCTGTGCGTAAAGTGGGATATTCGGTTAAACTAATGAGACGTTACTTCGGCCCATACAAAGTAACCCGAAAAATATCTGATGTGACCTATGAAGTTGATGTGAAGTTCCTTCCTCTATCCGTGATTAATTCCCTCGGCGCGCCGTGCTTTAAGATGACATCTTCAATGAAGAATTTGGCGACTTCCATGGATTCACTTGTGGGTAGAGCTTTAGTTATCGCATATTTCGTTAGGTAGTCCGTACATACAATAATCCAACGGTTGCCACCTTCTGATGTTGGAAATCTCCCCAGGAGATCCATTCCTACCTTTTCAAAAGCAACTTCAGGAACAGGTATTGGCTGTAAGTGCCCTGAGGAGAGTTGGGGCTGATGTTTACGCCTCTGACAATCTGAACAGTGTGCCACATACTTTCTAACCGTTCTATACATTCCGGGCCAGTAATACTTTTTTCTTATTCGGTCATAGGTTTTAGTAAATCCGAGGTGACCAGCAGTGGGTGAATCATGGAAATTTTTCATTAATTCCTGCCTTAAATGGCGTGGAACCACCAAAAGCCATGGTTTCCCCATTGGATCATAATTTTTTCTGTAGAGCGTGTTATCGATTTTTACAAAGGTATTATTAGGAGTACTTTGTAATTGGTCAGCAATTTTTCTAAGAGCTTGATCATTCATCTGCTCTTCGCTAAAGTTCTGCAAAGTCACTATGCTTGGAATATCTTCCTCCATATCTTCACTGTATTCTAATGGACTTCTTGATAAGCAGTCTGCGTCCTGATGTTTCCTTCCGCTCTTATACACGACAGTGACGTCAAACTCTTGCAGCCGAAGTGCCCATCTTGCTAACCTCCCACATGGGTCTTTGAGGTTGGTCAGCCAGCACAAAGAGTGGTGGTCTGTAACAATAGTGAACGGCTGTCCAAAGACATATGGTCGGAATTTATTGATAGCCCAAATGATGGCAAGGCATTCCATTTCTGTGGTTGAATAATTTTTTTCTGCCTTATTTAAGGTTCTGGATGCATAAGCAATGGCTCTTTCCTTTCCCTTTTGTATCTGCACTAATACTGCTCCTATTCCGTAGTTGCTTGCGTCAGTGTGTATTTCGGTTGGGGATGAGTAATCAAAATGTCCAAGAGCGGGTTCGGAAATTAACGCTGACTTGAGAGCTTCAAATGCATTTTGCTCTTCCTGGTTCCAATTAAATGCTGAGTCTTTCTTCAAAAGGTCATTCAAGGGTTGGGCTACGTGGGCATAATTGGGTATGAAGCGGCGGTAGTAGGATGAAAGGCCAAGAAAACTTCTAACTTCCTTCAATGACCTTGGCGTAGCGAAGTCGCGGACTGCTCGAATCTTTTCTTGGTCGGGACGAATTCCATTTTCACTCACCTCATGTCCAAGAACCATGATATTTTTTGCACCAAACTTGCATTTCTTGGAATTGAGACATAATCCGGCTTTCTTAAGGCAATTTAATACAAGTTGAAGGCGTCTTAGATGTTCTTCAAAGCCATCTGAAAAAACGATGATGTCATCGAGGTAACACAAGCAAATAGTCCACTTAAGACCCTTCAGAAGATTATCGATCATTCGTTCGAAGGTAGCTGGAGCATTACATAACCCAAATGGCATTACTTTGATCTCGTACAGTCCATCTGGAGTTATAAATGCTGTCTTCTCACGGTCCGATTCTTCTACGTCGATTTGCCAGTACCCTGATTGGAGGTCCATGGAAGAATAAAATCTAGCTCCCCGTAAGCAGTCTAAAGTGTCGTCGATCCTTGGGAGAGGGTAGACATCCTTTTTTGTTATTTTGTTAAGGCGGCGGTAATCGACGCAGAATCTCCAGCTTCCATCCTTTTTTCTTATCAATACTACAGGTAGGCCCACGGACTTTCAGAGGGCTGAATGATGTCAAGTTTTTCCATCTTGTTTACCTCTCATCCTGAATAATTTGGCGTTCTCTTGGTGCAACTCGGTAAGGTCTTTGTTTGGTCGGTAGGTGGTCTCCAGTGTTAATTCGGTGTTTAACATTGACGTCCTTGAATTGTTTTCTTTTATTAAATTCGAAAATATCTGTATAGTTTTTTAACAAATTTCTTAATTTTTCTTTTTGAGATTCATCAAGCGAATCATCTATAAAAAATTCCGAGGTTTTTGGGTCTTCAGAATGTTCCGCCTCTGTTTCAACTTGGTTACAATCGGCTAGAGTACATAATTGACTATCTTCGATGACAGCACTATCGGCTACATGCATCCCCTGTGGGATTAGTTTCGGATATGGACTCCAATTCACCACCCAAAGTTTACCTCGGTTATTGGTAAGTGAAATGACAGAGGAGGGAGCCGTTAGTTCTCTTTCCAGCAATAGCTCTTTTCGACATTCTGCCACCACAATTGCGTCATTAGGAATGTCACGACTTGCTACTTCTATTAACTGAATAGAGGCGGGTTCGATTCTATATTCCAATTCCGAGTAGAGAGGTGAGCTGTTCTTAGGGGTATCCTCAAAAAGACATTTTTCTAAGAAGAGTGTGTCGTCAGCTGAATCAATTATCGCCCTAGATAACTTCAAAAAGTCCCAACCAAGAATAACTTCGTGACTACAGTCTTCATTTGTAGGATGAAACCATATTTAAACCCAGAGGACCAGGAGGACCACCTAGAAGAGGACCCAGAAGATGACTCGACAAACTTCCAGGAAGAAGACATCCCCACTGAACGAACACAACAACCACAGACCCGCGTAGAGATCTCAGGCCCTATCACCCGTTCTCGAGCCTTGAGACTGAGGATGTAAGTCTCCTTCTGAGCATCGGGTCGATGCTCTTTATAGGAGGAGGCTATGTGACGAAGAAATAATTTATTAATTAAATTATTCAATGAAACTATTCAACCGATTATATAAATATATATTAATCTTTTATGTAAAATAATTATCAAAATATCTCTTTGCTTGCTTGCTCAAGATTCTCTAGCTGTAAATAGCTTTTTTGCTGACTTGTTAATAATTGCCGACTTGTCGCCGTGACGTCATCAATAAATACTTTTACATCTTAGGATATTTCAAGGCTTGATTTCTACGCTACAATATTCATAATTAAATATAAATTCATATTCAACCCAATTATAAAATAATTGCATCATAATAACGAAATAAATTGACAAAAGAAACTAGCCCAGAACTGGCACAACATGTATATCACCCAATATTGGCTGATGTAACACAAATGGTATTGACTTATCCCACTTAGTGGGCGCCAGGAAGATAAGAAACCTGAAATCTCTTATTCCAACCCGAATGATAGAAGGTATGATAGGCAGGCCAAACACTCGAATCCAAAGTTTCTGATATCTTTGTTGAATGATTGTTTTGTTTACAGGTTCTTGTTCAAGGTGAATATGCCTTCATTGAATAATCCTCCTCAATCAAGATCCAACAAAGCGATGAATATATAGCCATGGCTCTGGCTTCGTCTATTCATTTATACGATTCTTTACGGAAGAGATCTATTTGTAGGAGAGAAGAAGACTAAGCCCAGATTGTTTAAGAGGCCAAATGGCTCAACGTTAACATAAATACCTCCGATATACCTCTGAGAATGATTTAATTGTACAGAATTACATGGCAAGACTGAAATTTCCATTATCTGATTCCAATAGAATATGTCTGGCTTATGGACCTTCGAGGTCTGGGTAGCCATTACTGCTCCAGGGATGCCTCAAGGGTGTCATTGATTGATTTAGTAGCCTGTTCCCTGATATTTTGCCAACCCAAATAGGCTCCTGGTCAGGATATGCCATTATTTTTTTTAATATGAACACCTGACCTTTTTATTTATTTTTAATTGTTTTTTTTTTCACATGTTAAGCGTATTTACGCAAGTTTGACCTTAAATACCCATTTCTTGGTTTCTCAAGAAGCCACTGGGATCAAAAATATGTTTGGTCGCAGTGGTACAGCCTACTCCACGCTGACGAGCACCAACAGCGCGAAACGCGTTCGTGGATGGTTTTTCTTGATTTATCAAGAAACTGGGTTGGCCAAATATCAGGGAACAGGCTACTAAATCAATGTTCAGTTGATTTCTGTTCCACCAGATGGCGCTCTGCCTTCTGAAAAGCACATGTGCTCCTGGTCAGGATATGCCTTTATTATTTTTAATATATATATATATATTTATTTATTTATTTATTTTCCCATTTATAGTTACATTCAAATTATTTGAAAGAATATACGCTTTTGTTAATTTCCTTCAATAGTTGCAACATGTCTTCTCAGATTTCTTTAGAATTTCCAAATATGTATAAATATAAACCTCTAATATAAAACACACCTCTGAATATGATTTTAATTTACAAAACAAAAAATATATTAACAACACACTGTTGCCGAATTAAGAAAAAATAAAATAAAAAATAATAATCCATGAATATATCTACAAATTAATAACGCACAATAACAATAAAGAATAAAATAACAATTTTAATAATAATGATTTTAACCAAACTATATCAAAACTTTTTGAAAAAAAAGCAATCCATAAATAAATCTTTAATTAAAAAGGCATATATTGGATCAAAATATTATTTATTTCACCAATATCTCATTTGGCTGAACGCTAACCTTTATCAAGGTATTATAACACATTTAATGTGTGTCAACAACAAACTCAACGCCACATAACATCAACAGAATTAAGTTTTTAAAAATATTTTGTTATATTCAATGGGGAGAAAATTTTTTTATATATATATTCATTTAAAATACAATATAACGCGGCTGATGATTGTAAAACGTAAATTAAAATTATACCGCGAATGTTTCTTTTAAAAATCGAAATTTATTTTCAAAGAGAAATAGCGACATTTCTAACTTTGAGATGAGGTATGGAAAGGTGAAACATGAAGAGAAATGGAGAACGGAAAAATAAAAAGTGTCCAGGGGCGGGAATCGAACCCACACCCTTGGGTGTGGGTTCGATTCCCGCCCCTGGACACTTTTTATTTTTCCGTTCTCCATTTCTCTTCATGTTTCACCTTTCCATACCTCATCTCAAAGTTAGAAATGTCGCTATTTCTCTTTGAAAATAAATTTCGATTTTTAAAAGAAACATTCGCGGTATAATTTTAATTTTCGTTTTATATATATTCATATTATGGACAAAATAAAATTTGTAAAATATAGGTGTAAATATTTTGAAAATTAACAATAACGCCTATTTCATATTTATAATTATTTGTACTATGTGTGAAAAGATTTTTCGTATAACACATACAAACTATCAAAATTCGAAATTCTTTTAAAGGCGTAAGATTTTTTTTGATATTAAACAATTTGCACTTACTGCAATGGAAAAATTAATGGGAGGGCCTGGCTCATCAGTGGGGAACCCTCCCAGCGGTTTCGCCAGTTTAATCTACCATACCGCTGTTATATTGCATTTTTGGAACTTCCTTTTATAGTGATACTGTTGCTAGACTCTTGGAATGGGTATTTTAGAAGAACTATGGACATAAGCTTTGAGGATAGTAGAATTACATACAATTTTAAATATATAAACTGGCGAAACCTCTGGGAGGGTTCACCACTGATGAGCCAGGCCCTCCCATTAATTTTTACATTGCAGTAAGGGCAGTAGAAAATGTTTAATACCAAAAAGAATCTTACGCCTTTAAAATAATTTCGAATTTTGATAACAGATGGCGCGCTAGTGCATCACATACAAACTATATTGCAGATAAGACTACATATTAGAGAGAGATTCATTTATAAAGGACCTCATGAAAACTGCATTTCTAGTGATATTGTTACATCATGATTAATGGCGTATTTCTTATATTAGTTTTAATATATTTGAAATTTAAATTATATATTTATTTATTTTTATATAAAATATTCAATGATATTTATTTAAAACGGATTATTTAGATTATCATCATTTGTATTTAGGTACACGTGTGACTTCACTGCTCTCTTTGATGTGAGAAAATAAATATATTATTCTGGAGGCTACTTAAAGTAGACTTATCTCATTATTCCCTTATATAAATTTGTAGGATGGTTGAAACACGCTCTGGTAAGATGCAAGACCCAACACAGGAGAGAATCGTGGCTGAAGAGTCTGCCAAGCCGCAACCTGGTGCAACAATTGGTAGAGATGCTAGTTCCGACCCAGTTGTCCTGAATCCCAACATCGACATCCCCAAGTATGATTGAACGGAAGACCCTCGCCCATGGATTGAATCTCTTGAAGAAATTGGCTTCCTGTACCATTGGGCAGACTAAATTATCTCTCGTTATGCTGCCATGAATATGATTGGTAGCGCCAAAACCTGGCTGAACCTACACAAGATAAGTTTCACCAGCTGGGAAAATTTCAAGAGACGCCTAATTGAGGATTTTGCCTCAGACGCCAACAAAGAAGAAATGAAGATGAGACTAAACAGGATGCAACAGTGGAATGAACCTGCAATCAGGTTCGCAGAGGATATCCTTGTACTGTGCAACAAGGTCGACCCCCAAATGGAAGAAGAGACTAAAATAAACTGGGTTATTGGAGGGTTAAAGAAAGAATACTCTTTTGCCCTTCACCTAAACCCTCCTAAAAATACCAATGAACTTCTAGAAATTTGTAAAAAGCTGGATTTGTTCGAAAAGAATTACCAAGAACGTGCAGAAAAATCAAGAGCTCTATATATTGGACCACGCTCTCCTCATCCCCATCATCAAGAGCAATGGAAGAATGCTACGTCGTTCAGAAGACCATATCAGAACACCTCCAAGCCCCAGGCCCCCGCTCCGAGGTACTACCAGAACACCTCCAAGCCCCAGGCCCCCACTCCGAGGTACTACCAGAACAAGCCTCTGCCCCAGGTATCTGCCCCTAGACGATCTTACACTCCCAATCCTGAGCCAAAACCGTTCTACCCAAGTAAAACATACAATAAGAATCCAAATTCAAATAGGAATAGGACAGAAGACGGGAGACCAATATGTTTCAAGTGTAACAAGCCAGGACACGTAGCGCGGTATTGCAGAGTCAAGTTTGTGAGGATCGTAGAAGAGGACCCCTCAGTTTCCCAAGACAAGAGTCAAGAAAATCTTCAAATGGACGAAAGAAAAGATTATACACGGCCTCGCCTCTATGCGGATGTTTGTAATGACACACAAACGAATATTCCTACACGGAATAGATATTCCGTGTTGGAAGATTTAAACTAAGTGTCGCGCCTGATTCCTTCAATCAAAGCAAGTCGACCATAAATGGAATTAGAAAGTTGGACCCTAGGTACAAAATTAATATTAATGTGGACAAGATAGGGTTATGCGAAGCTTTGATTGATACAGGCGCCGATCTTTCAGTGGTCGACCTAAGGACAGCACTTTTTGCTGGCCGTGAAATAAATAGTCTCACTAAAACATGTTCAGGACCCGATGGGAAAAAATTAGATATGGTAGGTAGCATTATTTTAGATTTAAAAATTGATGACACTGAATTATCCCACGAATTTGTAGTAATGGACGCGCATCTACGAACTCTTATTCTTGGACGAGATTTCCTTAAAAAAATGAATGCTAAAATTGATTGTAAACGAGAAACGATAAAATATAATTTGATGAGTAATCATGACGTAAGCAATTATGACCTAAAAAAAATAAAGAGCACTACAGATACCGTTATACCTAAACTATCTATTAAATTGATTAGGGCCTCAATAGAAGCAGAGGATGGGGAATATGTCATCGAAGAGAACAACAAAATGACTCAAACAAATGGTCTTCGATTGGCAAGAAGTTTGCTTACTGTCACGGATAAGAAAACTCATATCTGGATAACGAACCCTTATCCTCGACCTTTAAAAATCATGAAAGACCAAACATTGGCTTATGGAAGTCTTCCTGCAGAAGTAAATTTTATAGAGAATATAGAGAAGCAGAATGAAAATGACGAAATACAATTTCAAATAAACAAAAATTTATCATTTAAAGAACAAGAGAGGTTAAAACAAATTTTGGCCAAGTATACTGATTTGTTCTCATCGAGGTTAGGCAGGACCAATTTGGCAAAACATCAGATTCATACAGAAGACGCAAAACCGATAAAGCACAAGCCTTACCGGGTAAGTGCTAAGGAACGAACCATCATAAAGGATCAAATAGACGAGATGCTTGAAGAAGGAATAATTAGACCATCTTCAAGTCCCTGGTCCTTTCCCGTTATATTGGTCAAAAAACGAGATGGCAAATACAGATTTTGTGTGGATTACAGGAAATTAAATGAAGTAACAGTGAAGGATGTTTATCCAATCCCAAGAATTGATGATGTAATGGATTCTCTCCAAGGATCCAAGTACTTCTCAGCAATAGATCTCAAATCGGGATATTGGCAAGTCGAAATTGAAGAGAGAGACAAAGAGAAGACGGCTTTCACTACGGCACATGGGTTATATGAATTCAACGTGATGCCTTTTGGACTTTGTAACGCGCCTGCTACCTTTGAGAGAAATATGGAGAATATGCTTGGAAATCTGAGATGGCAAATTTGTTTGTGTTATCTGGATGATGTTATCATATATAGCCCGGATTTTCCAACGCACCTCAAAAGACTCGAAGCTGTTTTTAGATGTTTTCGTGAATCTAATTTAATATTAAACGACAAAAAGTGCCGATTTGTTTTTGAAGAATTGGAGATTCTCGGCTATATAACGAGTAAACATGGTATAAAACCCGCGGAACATAACATCAAAGCTATCAGAAATTTTCCTCGGCCCACAAAGGTCAAAGAAGTACAATCATTTTTGGGAATGTGCTCATATTATAGAAAATTTATCAAAGATTTCTCAAAAATTGCTGACCCTTTGACCAACCTTATTAAAAAAAGTGTATCATTTACCTGGACAGAAAGGCAAGAGGAAGCGTTTCAAACCCTAAAAACAGCACTATTAAGTCCACCAATCTTAGGGCACTTCAATCCAAATGCGCCTACTTATATTCATACTGATGCGTCCAACATCGGCATAGGTGCAACTCTTGTCCAAGACATCGGTGGTGAAGAGAAGGTGATCTCATATTTGAGTCGTACCCTGAGTAAAGCGGAGCAAAATTATTCAACCACTGAAAAAGAATGTCTGGCCGTTGTCTGGTCAATGTCAAAATTACGACCCCACCTTTATGGAAGACACTTTAAAATAGTAACAGACCATCACGCCTTATGTTGGCTCAAAAACTTGAAGAATCCAACAGGTCGATTGGCAAGATGGGCATTGAAAATTCAAGAATATGACTTCGATATAATACATAAATCAGGAAAGAAGCATCTGGACGCCGATGGCTTATCTAGGGGACCCTTACCAGAAACTGATTGGGATGAGGATTTTGAAAGGCTATTTTTAAATCAAATAACAGACGAAGAGGATAAATTTATCGAAAGTGTTAAGAAAAACCTTAATGGAAGCAGGCGATCAATTGCGCAAAACTTTAAAGAAGAAGATGGATGCCTCTTTAAGAAAAACCCGAACCCTGAAGGCAGGGCGTGGTTGCTTGTGGTTCCAGAGAAGAAAAAGAGAGAAATTATGAAAGAATATCACAATCATATGTCGAATGGCCATCTGGGCGTCGCCAGAACCATGTACCGAATAAAGAGTAAATACTTTTGGCCATCCATGCTAAAGGATGTCTCAGAATTCGTTAAGACGTGTCACCTTTGCCAAAGTAGGAAAGGCTCAAACCAATTACCTTCTGGACTACTACAGCCCATCCCCCCAGCCAACTTTCCTTTCGAACGAATTGGAATTGACTTTGTTGGTCCACTGCCATCTACGAAAAACAGGAAAAAATGGATAATCGTGCTGACGGACTACTACACTAGATATGCAGAAACAAGAGCAGTCTCGGAAGTAACAGTAAAAGAAGTTTCTAAATTTCTAGTAGAGGATATTTTTCTCCGGCACGGAGCCCCACAATATCTTATTAGTGACAGAGGCTCTCAATTTACCAGTAATTTAATGAAAGAGGTGATGAAAACGTGCAAGATTAAACATTGCTTCACAACGAGCTATCATCCCCAGACTAATGGATTGACAGAGCGGTTAAATAGAACATTGATCAATATGCTCAGTATGTATGTGAACACTGATCAGAAGAATTGGGACGAAATACTCCCATTCATCACTCACGCTTACAATACTACAATTCAGGAAACCACAGGATATTCTCCCTTTTTCCTGATGTTTGGAAGAGAACCCACGTCTCTTTTGGACGACAGGAATATCTCGGTGGACATTGACAAGGATGATTATGATGAATACATAAAACATCACTTAGACAAAATAAACAGAACAAGAAAATTAGTTATTAACAACACAATAAAGACTCAAGAAAGAATGAAAAAGAACTATGACAAGAAACACATGGAAAGAAGCTACGAACCAGGAGAATTAGTGGCAGTTTGGACACCAATTAGGAAAATAGGAAAGTGTGAGAAACTACTGAGAAAATATTTTGGCCCATATAGAATATTAAAGAAGCTGTCCAACGTAAATTACTTAATTGAACCAAAAGATAATCCTGGCCAAGACCCATTGATTGTCCATGTCTCAAGAATCAAACCCTATTTTGAAAGAATTGATGAGGTCAATCACGAGGACGTGACGACCTCTGGAGAGGGGGAAGTGTTACATCATGATTAATGGCGTATTTCTTATATTAGTTTTAATATATTTGAAATTTAAATTATATATTTATTTATTTTTATATAAAATATTCTATGATATTTATTTAAAACAGATTATTTAGAATATCATCATTTGTATTTAGGTACACGTGTGACTTAACTGCTCTCTTTGATGTGAGAAAATAAATATATTATTCTGGAGGCTACTTAAAGTAGACTTATCTCATTATTCCCTTATATAAATTTTAGGATGGTTGAAACACGCTCTGGTAAGATGCAAGACCCAACACAGGAGAGAATCGTGGCTGAAGAGTCTGCCAAGCCGCAACCTGGTGCAATATATACACGTGGGTTCAACTTTACGCGTATGATATCCAAAGTTTGAACATATGGAAAAACTACATAGGGCTGTTCATTTGTAAACACAGGCTCTTTAGCGAAACACCCACTCTGGCAAAGGTTTAACTTTGAGCCTTATTAATGGTAATAGCCAAAAGTCGACTGGTTGTATCCCTCCTCTGTTAATCCGTCCTTTTTTTTTTGTTTTTTGACAGGCATATGACGCCCTGACCGCCTTATTATATGCTTGATTTCGTTGTTAAATTTTATTTATTAAATTTATTTACCTGCATATTTATTGTAAAAAAGAATATATTTACATCTCAGAATATTTTTAATTATATATGTTATATAAAAAAAAAGATATTTCTGTTGATTTTGATTATCTTGAAGATTATTGTGTTAATTTGGGTTGAGTTAAAAAAATAACCCTTTTTATATCATTATTTTATTTAAGATCCAATTTAAAAACAGGAAAGTACAAAAAATATTATAAACTTCTTGTTTACAATTTACGAGTTAGAAGAGCAAGATCACAGAGTTGTCAAATCATTTTTGGTCATTTATATATATATTCACAATTGCCCCCAGTAAATGACACAAAATGATGATTGATTACACAGATCAACAAAAAAAACCTTTTTTTTGCACAAGAGAACCTGATGGTGTTTCTAGTGTAACTTTTCATGCTGAACTCAAAAATCTAATCAGAAATTTCCCATCACCCATAGTTTTTGCCTGACGGTCTTTTTTAGTATTGGGATAAATACATGCATCCAACATCAAAGAGACTTACGAAAACATTAAACTGCTTTTGAAAAAGATAGAATATGAAAGATACGGTTGGAAAATGTGCAGCGATTTGAAAGTCATTGCTCTCTTGCGTGGATTACAGCTTGGATATACAAAATTTTGTTGTTTTCTGTGTGAGTGGGATAGCAGAGATAGGGAAAGGCATTACATTAAAAAAATCTGGCCAAACCGTAAAATCTTTACTCCAGTATATAAAAATATTGCAAATTTACCCCTGATCGATTCAGAAAATATTTACTTACCACCATTACATATTAAACTGGGATTAATGAAGAACTTTGTCAAGGCAATGGATCGAAATGCCAGTGGATTTGCTTACCTAAAACAAATATTTTCGAGTATAAGTGAAGCGAAGATTAAAGAAGGCATTTTCGTTGGACCTCAGATTAGAGAATTGCAGCAGGATGGAAATTTTCAAAATAGTTTGAATGATGTTGAAGCAGCAGCATGGAATTCCTTTAGAAACGTTTGATTCAGCAGACTCTGAATCAATGGAAGACTTAATCCGACGCATCGTGCGTGAAGAAGTTCATCGCGCACTAAATCCCGAGTCAACTACCCCTGAACCATCTTCTCTGAAAGAAATTATCCGAGAAGAGATTGAAAAAAACGTAGCTTCAATTTCGAAGCCTATTCAAAGGCCTCCGCCACGACAGTCGTACCCCAACCAAACACGTACATTCAGCCAGGTTCCACGACGTCAGTACCCTACCCAAACACCCATATATAACCAGACGCCACCACAACGAAGAACGGATGAATGGAGGACGCATGACAACATCCCAATATGTTTTAATTGCGGCCGCCCAGGCCATGTTAAGCGATATTGTAGAGAAAGACGACAATGGATGCAGAGACCCGAAGGACACGCACCAAGCACCCAAGAACCTCAAATTGGTAACCACCAAGCCATAAGAAGCCAAATCTACCGCAGACAATCGCCGTATCCAAACAGAGGAAGATCCCCAAGACGCCAGTCCATTTCCCCAGGCCGCCATACAAGCCAATCCCCACGCCGCTACAATCTAGAAAAAAACTAAGCGTCGCGTCTTCTTTCGAGGGGGAAGCCGCGGGTGTGAAAAACCCTCCATCGTCGACAGCCGCTAAATTACAACAAAATTATGTCGAAATCATCATTGATGACATTGCATTTTCTGCTCTGGTCGATTCAGGTTCCTCTTTTTCAGTTATCTCTGATGGATTAAGACGACAATTAAAAAAGACCATGTTCAAGGATAGCGGAATGACTCTGAAAGTTGCTGATGGCAAGAATGTTACATCGATCGGCCGATGCACAATCAGCTTGAGCATCAATGGATTGGAACAGCCGCTTGAGTTTATCGTCCTCCCTAATAGTAACCCAAGTATTATCCTCGGATGGGATTTCCTAGAGGCATCAAATGCCGTGATTGATTGTGGACGCGCCGAAATCAGATTGGAAGAGGCCAAAGATGTACTAAATTCACCTGCTTCCATGGGGAAGGTTGTGGCTAGCAGAAGCGTCGTAATCCCAGCCGAATCTACCAAACTAATAAATGTTATGAGTGAAGAGCTTAATGGGCAAAATCAGGTACTTTTTGAACCTTCGAAAAAGGTATTGATAGGAAAAGGGTTAACACTTCCCTGTGCATTATTCAGGCTTTCCCATAATAAAGGAAAACTTTGGATCGTAAATTCTAGCACCACAGCTCAAATAGTCCCTAAGGGAATGTGCCTAGGAAAAATTCAAAGGGTTGAAGAAAATAACTTGACGGCTATTTCAGAATGTTCTGAATTTAATAAGGAGGTGAAAAATGCGAATCATGCCAGTCATGCTGATAAGAGTGACTTTAAATTTTTACAAAATTTAATTAGTGATGATTTATCAGAAGAGCAGCAGTCTCAAATCTTATCAATTTTAAAACGATATGAAAAAATATTTGATAAAAATAATGAACCTGTAAAGCAAACTTCAGTAACCAAACATAAAATTGAAACTGGAAACCATCAGCCTATTAAGCATAGACCATATCGAGTCTCCCCTACAGAACGCCAAGCAATCCAAACGGAAGTGGACAAAATGCTAGACGCCGGGATTATACGTCACTCAGAAAGTCCATGGTCATCGCCGGTTATTTTAGTGAAGAAGAAGGATGGTAACTGGCGTTTCTGTGTGGATTACAGACGACTAAACAAAGTTACTAAAAAAGACGTTTACCCACTACCCCGAATCGATGATACACTTGACTCCCTGAAAGGAGCCAAATTTTATTCATCAATGGACCTTCGTTCAGGATATTGGCAAATAGAAGTCGACGAAGCAGATAGAGAAAAAACTGCCTTTATTACCCCTGACGGACTCTACGAATTCCTAGTTATGCCCTTTGGCCTGTGCAATGCCCCTGCAACATTCGAGCGCATGATGGACAAGATATTGAAAGGCCTGAAATGGACGATGGCCCTTTGTTATTTAGACGACATCGTGGTGTATTCCAAATCGTTCAACGAACATTTACACCGGCTTGAAATCATACTACAATGTCTCGACAAAGCCGAGCTACGCCTCAACCCAAAAAAGTGCCTTTTCGGAACCAAAAGAATAAGAGTGTTTGGACACCTCGTCGATAGTAAAGGTATTTATCCCGATCCAGAAAAGATTGAAGCTATCGCCAAGTTTCCTACCCCAAACTCTATAACAGATGTGAGAAGCTTCATTGGCCTATGTTCCTATTATCGTAGATTTATCGAAAATTTTGCTGAGAAAGCTGCTCCTTTACACGAAGTCCTCAAAAAAGATAATAAATTCACGTGGAACTCTGACCAACAGGATGCTTTTGATTTCTTGAAAAAAGCATTGATGTCTGAACCTGTTCTTGCCTATTTCGAAGAACAACTGCCAACCGAGCTTCATACTGACGCCAGCGGTTATGGAATTGGAGCTGTCCTCGTACAGATCAACGATGGGAAAGAGCGACCAGTTGGTTATGCTTCAAGAACTTTATCTAAGGCGGAGAAGAATTACTCAACAACGGAAAGAGAATGCTTGGCCGCAATATGGGCCATCAACAAATTTCGACCAGACCTTTTTGGTCGTGAGTTTGTCATCGTCACTGACCACCACGCTCTTTGCTGGTTATCTAACCTGAAGGACCCGACAGGAAGACTAGCAAGATGGGCTTTAAAACTCCAAGAATACAATGTAACAGTTGTTTATAAAAGTGGACGCAAACACCAAGATGCCGACTGTCTTTCTCGAAATCCTCTCCAACTTGAATCGGAAGAAGCATACAATGATGAGGATGATGATATACCCTCAATAACTGCTCTAACGTGCTTCGAAGCTGAACAAAGAAAAGACCCTAAAATTAATAAATTGATAGATGAAACAGAAATATTTGGTGCCGAATCAAAAGGATATGAAATGTTAAAAGGAACCTTATACAAAAAGAATTTCGACCCCCTGGGAAACCAACACCTTTTAGTTATTCCCAAGCACTTACGCTTAGAACTACTGAAAAGTTTACACGATGCTCCCACAGCAGGTCATCTTGGATTTTCGAAGACATATGAGAGAGTTAAAAACAAATATTTCTGGCCAGGACTTCTCCGGGACATACGGAAGTATGTCGCTCATTGTAAGGAGTGCCAAAGAAAGAAACAATCAACTCAAAAGCCACCGGACTACTTAAGGCCATACCTCCTGCATCCTCCCCTTTTCAGAGAGTTGGAATGGACCTCCTTGGAAGATTTCCCAAGTCTGATACTGGTAATAAATGGATCATAGTCTGTACCGACTATCTTACTCGATTTGCCGTTACTAAAGCCTTACCCACAGGGGAAGCAAAAGAAGCAGCCAAGTTCTTAATGGAAGATGTTGTTCTCAAGCATGGAGCCCCCAGAGAAATCATCACGGACCGAGGACGAGTATTCCAATCCAAATTGATTGCGGAACTCACCAATCAATGCTCGTCGATATATCGGTTCACTACAGCGTATCATCCCCAGACGAATGGACTGACGGAGAGGTTAAACAAAACCTTAGCCAACATGATTGCTATGTATGTAAGTGTTGAACAGAAGGACTGGGACGTAATCCTGCCCTACGTCACGTTCGCCTACAACACGGCAAAACAAGATACAATAGGTTTTACCCCTTTTAAACTGATTCATGGACGCGAAGCCGAAACAACTGTAGACACTCTTTTCCCAAATCCGCATGAAGATCTCCAAGAGGATTACAGTCAGAAGATTGCCTCGCGAGTCGAAGAGACTAGGCAGCTAGCAAGATTAGAAACCTTGAAAGCCCAAGAGAAGGACAAGGCCAGATATGACTCAAAGCACGAGGCAATGGATTACAACGTTGGTGACCTGGTATGGATTTTCATCCCGATAAGAAAGGTGGGACTCTCAGAAAAACTGATGAAAAGGTACTTCGGGCCATACAGGGTTACTCGGAAACTCTCTGACGTGACCTTCGAAGTTGAACCTGTGGACCAACCAACCAGAAGACGCCAAACAAGAGACCTTGTCCATGTACTGAGAATGAAACCCTACCATGACCCTGAGGACCAAGCTGATCTGTTCAAGTGATAATTACAGCGGGACGCTGTTCATCTAGGAGGGGGGCAATATCACTGAATAATTATTTTAAATATTCTGTGGTATATCATCATTAATATTTGCAAGGTCATCACCCCTTACCATTCTTGTATATTATTACTTGTAAATAAATTCTTAGCAATAGTTTGCATTTTATAAATAAATTATTTTTACTTAAACTTTTGTTATACTCGTTATCACTACCGTGACAATATTGTTAGGTGTAGGTTTTTTAAAATGGTGTCTAAAATAGTTGAAGTTGTAAAATTCTAAGTCTAAACATGATGAAAAAAAGGAAAATAAAAATATTAAAAGTAATAATATATAAAGGGTTGATTGGTATTTGAAGGCATTAATATTGATGGTTACTAAACAAAATGATATTATCGATTAATAGTGAAATGTTTTATCTACATCTGTAAGTTAAAAAACAAAGTCCAACACCACAAAACTAGGTAATCTGTAAGTCTATTTACAATAAATGAGAGAAAAGTTAAAAGAAAACAAAAATATTCGTTCCTGAAAAAAGGGAACATATTTACACACAATGTCTAGGTGTAGGTGCAAGATTACTGGTGTCTTTCTAATTTGGCCTACGTGGAGGCAATGTGGCCCTATAATTGATTGATGGACAGGCAAGAGTGTTGAAGTAGGAAGGGCTATCTCTGCTAATGATGGATACAAAGGTCATTCCACCCCTTTAGAAGTAGGGAGGGAAAGACGAAGTAGAAAAAAAAACTAGGAGAAGTTCAGTGCGTCCTTGAATTTGTTGTCGTTGGGATGAAGATTGGAATACCGCCGAATGGACGCCATTTTGGGGATTTAATTGTCCTTTTAGGAGGCCAAGATGGCGTCTCCTTTGGTCTCATGTTACATAAGAAAGATAAGGGTGTTATAGTTTGGGGCGTGTCTTTATATTTATTAGTAACTATCTTAATTAACTTCGTCCACGAGGTTCCTGGGATTCTCTAGGTGAAATAACCTTAGTTTCTCAGTAAGTTTTGCGTTAAGATGTTCAGACAGATCGTTAGATTGGAGATTGTTAGCGGTGATTAGGTTTAGAAAAATTATAAAATGATGAATTTACGAAATTTTCTAAGAGAAAAGGTTATGGCATGGGTACAAAAAAAAATTCGGTAGTTTCGTAAATAACAATTTAACACAGGCAGGAATGAAATGCAATGGGGTATGGAAATTTTATGGTATGATATTTAGTTTTCGCATATTACATTTATAGTTGTATTTGTAATTGTGGGAAAAATGGAAGGCACATTATGAGATGAGATGATTTAAAATTGATATTTATAAAAATACAAATCTAGGACTAGTTTTAAATATTGAGAATATATTTTAAATATTGAGAAAAATCAATTGAAATAGTAATAGGTCAAGTAAAATAAAGAGTGTAATAAATTTAATTATTAATACTATGGCCACAAATAAGGTATAAAAAAACACACAAATAAGTTTAGAAAATATGATTCGAGTAATTAAAATATTATATGATTTTTTATGTAATATTGAAAGTTGCATATTTGGATAATGCCATTTTAGGTGAATTTAAGAAAGGCATGTAAGATTAGTAAATTGGCAAAAATGCGTGATTGAATATTTTTAATAATAAAATTGAAAATGATGTATTAAAATTTATAATTTGATTAAAATAAAGTAAAAATGATAAAAATGATATAAAAAAGGTTATAATTGATTTTAAAATGCTTAAAGTGAAAATATAAGAATAAAATTTATGGGGAAAATGGCAGAAACAAAGTTTAAAGTACCTTGAAATGGCTGATGCTGGCTGGAGTTGATCTCTGGAGATGGTTGTAGGGAAGAAGGCTACTTGTTGCGTGGGATCCGTTGAAAGAGGAGATGAGGGCTTCCTCCGCACGAGGCATGGCTAGCCCCCGAATGGCGTCTGTTAGGCGGCTTACTAGGTCTTCGCAGTGGGGCTGCATGTTGGTGAGGGCATCCGCGACGTATTCGTCTCTGACCTCCTTCATCCTCTGCATGCTGCTGTCCTCAGTTATCCTGTCGACTTTAAAGGGTTCTGTAGTAAACCCGATGTGGAATGTATTGGGCAGTCGTGGTCGTGGGTGTGTGATGGAATTCCCGCACTGGAACAGCAAGAGACAGAGGCAGGTCTAGATGGTAACTCCAAGAAGGTAGAGGTAGACCACGGACGAAGGCAGTCGAACCACGGGCGCCGCGGATGCCTACATCGCGGATAGGGGTGAGAGACCCGACCGTATGACGGCGTCGCTCTGAAAACAACTAATTGAACAACTAACTTTGTCCCATTTCTGGGCTCTTTTATATTGGCTGCCCGCATATGGCGGAGAGCCCTGATTGGTTCCTGTAAAATCACGCCACCTGTCAGGCGCAGGGTTATTTATCACGTCTGGCCACCTGTTGACGGGGTGATTGAACTCATTATCATAAACACCTGTTCGTCTGGCCTTTGTCGTCGTCTACCTCTTTGTTTTATTTGTCACTTCCATTGTTACAAGATTGATACATATTTTTATATAGAGATGGGGTTATGATAAATATCAGAAGAAGGTTGTGATCTATCTAATTCAAAATATACTACATATATATATATATATGTCATAAAAAAAGATGTATTTTAGGTACGTTACCAATTCATTCATGCAGTCGTGGATTGAAATGAATGATAACTTTTATTTCCAAAATTGTATTTATTTTAATGATTATATTTTAAGAACAAACAGTTTGCATACATTCAATTTTAATAATGATATAATCTAAGTATAAACAAAAAAACATCTTGGGTTGTACTCCTTTTGTTGAGGATTTTAAAAATCAACTCTGTGTTTGGTTCTATGATTATTTAAAATATAATTATATTAATGAATAATAAAAATCATATTTTTATTATGTCATTTCTTCCCTCCAAGGATAAAAATTAGGGAGTAATTTTCAAAGTAAAAAAAAAGTATCATTATTATTTACATAGATTATCAATTAAGATGGAGGATACCAATTGAAACTATATCAATGATGCTCTTTATTTCTTCTACATATTCCTATTGGTACCTTTTTTCTTGACAGTAGCTGAAAATTATCCAATCTTATTTGAATTTATAGGTGTCTCCTTCCTATAATTCATAAGGGGATTTACCTCATGAATTGAGTAGGCCTTCTCAGGCTCTCAAGATTCAAAAGGTATTTTGCCACATGCCAAAAAATATATTTTTGAAAATCACAAATTTATTTCTCATAATGACGAGTGGTATCCAACATCTTGTTTCACATTTATTTGGTTTGATCAGAATAAAAACATAAAATAATGGGTTATTTACTTCCACATAATGAAAAATATTTACACATGAAGTTTTATTATTTACATAAAAAAAAAAGAATGTTCGAATATGAAATGTTCCATATAAAATTTGTGAGGGAAAATATATAGAATCATATGAGTGAATTTCTCAACAAATAAAATCAAAATGTAAAATATTTACAACAATTGAAAAGAAAAGTGTCAAGTTATATCTTATGTGTGCACAAAAATTATATTCTCAAGGCTAAATTTTTAGGCGTAGTTATTTTTGGTATTGTCTTATTTATATTAAGATTTCCCTACCATTATTTAGTAAGAAGAGGGATTCTACTTTTCAGTACCTTAGGTGCCACTTGTTGGCTTGGTTTTTTTCTCTAAAGTGGGTATTTTACTTTTTGTCAGTTTTAACTCAAATCCTTCTTTTGGGTAGTATGGCCTCAATTTGGATGAATGAATTACCATGGTAGTTTTTCCTAAATTAGATTGGGGTTTATCAATTTCATAATTGACTGGGGATATCTGTTTTAAGATTGTAAATGGCCCAGACATTGGAGGCATTAATTTTCGGTTATCTGGATGGTAAAAGGTTTGTAACCAAACTTTATCGCCTACTTTAAAGGTGGAAGGTTGATAATGTTGATCATATCTAATTTTATTTATCTGATGAAATTTTAATGTATTATTATAGGCATTTGTTCTGGCAGTGTCTATAGGGGGGTAAAATTCTGATTCTTTTAAGGGGGGATCATAAGGGAGCTTACCATACAAAAGGTAAGTAGGAGTATAGCCTGTTATTGAATGGGGAGTATTATTATATTCATTTAGTACTGAATCTAACAATTTCGTCCATGGTATTGATTTTCCTTTCAAGTTATTGAATTTACATCTTAACCTGGTTATTATAGTTTGGTTAAGTCGTTCATTTAACCCATTACACTGAGGTCTTGATGATGAAGTCAATAATTGTTTAATGTTATTGTTAATCAAATATTTTCTAAATCTTGGTGAAGTAAATGATGGTGCCCTGTCACTTAAAAATTGTTTTGGTTTTTGTATTTGAAAAATTTTGTTTAGGCAATTTATATATGAGTCAGTAGTTTGACTTTATGAGGGGAAAGCCCAAATGTATCTAGTAGCATGATCTACGATGATGTGAAGGAATTTCTTTGTGGAATTATAGTAATTTAGTCCACCTACTGTGTCTATAGACACAAGATCAAAAGGATCCTTAGCTGGGGGGAGACTTTCCAACAGACCAAATTTCTTCTGGTGAGATATCTTATTGAGTTGACACACCTCACAGTGTTTTACATAATTGGAAATATCTTGAATTAGGTAGGGCCAATAATAGATAGGGGAAATTAGATTTAACATTTTAGATACTCCTATATGGCCGTAATCTTGATGAGCTCTTATTAATACTTTTTCTCTTAATGATGGTGGAACAACACTTTTGATTAATCCTTTTTTCTTTATTGTTAAAAGTCCATTAAATTTAGTATATTTCCTATCATTAATGTTATCATCAAATTGAGCTTGTTTTAGTTCTGGGTCAGAAACAAAATGAGCTATGGGGTATCTGCTGAGAAAATCAGCTTCTTTATTTTCAGTTCCTCTTATGTGTTTTATCTCAAAATCAAACATTGAGAGCTTTAAGCTCCATCTAAATAATCGTCCTTTTGGGTTCTTTATGTTCTTCAAATACTTTAGACAAGCATGGTCTGTATGGATGGTGAAATGCACGCCATCCAAGTAGGGTAAAAAGAAATCCACAGCATCAATAATAGCAAGGCATTCTTGCTCAGTTACACAATAGTTTGATTCATAAGATGTCATTCTACGGCTTCTATACGCTATTGGCTTTAAAAGCCCATCGGGTTGTTCTTGTTTTAGGATAGATCCGATCTGTTCTTGGCTAGCATCCGTGTAAAGGTGTATAGGATATTTAGGATTATAGATAGCCAATATAGGTTTTGAGGTTATTATATTTTTTAATTTAGAAAATGCGGTTTCGCATTCTTCGTCCCATTTCCATTTTACATCTTTTTTCAACAAATTATTCAAAGGGAGTCTGAGTTTAGCATAATTAGGGATAAATTTTGAGTAAATGTTAATAGATCCTAAAACTCGTTGTAAATCCTTTTTATTCCTTGGGGAATTCAATTTTCTAATCGTTTCTATATTATTAGTGCTGGGTGAAAATTGATGGTTTGATATTTCATACCCTAGAAAAGAAATCTGATAAACAGCGAATTTACATTTACTTAGTTTTAGCTTAATATTTTCCTTTATGCAAATATCTAAAATTACTTTTAAATGGGTCAAATGTTCCTGAAAATTATTTGAAAATATAATGAAGTCATCGAAATAATTCATGCAAAAATCAACATCATATTTATTTAAAATTTGCCTTAAAACTCTTTGGAATTGACTTGGACTATTTTTTAATCCAAAAGATAGTTTATTAAATTCGTAAAGTCCGTGAGTGGTAGTAAAAGCTGTGTATTCTTTATCATCTGGGTGTATATCTAAATGGTGATAACCTGATAAAAGATCTAGTGTAGTGAAGATATTAGCGTCTGAAAGCTTATCTAATATAGAATCTATTCTTGGTATGGGCTCAGAATCTCTTTTTATTATATCATTTAATTTTCTGTAGTCTATTACTAGTCGAATTTTGCCTTCATTTCGCTTATTTACCAACATAGCAGGGGATGCATAGGAGGAATAAGATGGTCTAATGACATTATATTTTAAAAGTTCCTCAATCTGTCTTTTAATTTCAATGTTGTCCGAGAAGGAAGGTCTAAAAGGCTTTAATGAAATAGGTGTTTGTGAGGTAAGTTTAATTCTAATTGGATCTGCTTTAATATGTCCTATATCCATTTTATGGGCAGCAAACGCTTCCTTATTTTCCTTAATTAATTTAATTAAATCAGATTTTTCATATGGTGAAAGTTTTTCATCAAATTCTACACTATTAAAATTTCTAAAATCATTTTCATTAGGAGGAATAATAGATTGCAATAAAGGAATTACATTATGATGTGTACAATTATTATTATTAGGGTTATGGTAATTAACATTAAGAATTCTACCAAATTGAGTAATTGTAAAACTTTGAAAATCAATGTCTAATTTAAATAATCTTATATGGTGTAAAGAAAGCAATACATATGGCAAATTAATATCAGAGGAATAAAAATCAATATCTCTAACAACAGATCCTATAGTTGTATTAATATTAATTTTTGAATTTATATTTAGCATACCGGATGTCTGTTTAATAAGAGGTAAATTATTAAAAACAACATAGTTTGGTTGAATCTTATCTATCATATGTTGAGGAATTATAGAGAAGGTACAGCCAGTATCCATGAGAGCTACAATACTGATATTATTCACATTTAGATTTATATACAGACCTTGGCGTCAGGAGTGTTGAGGCGGAGCTGGTCGGCATTCGCTCGAAGGGGCTGTTGTCTGCGTCAAGGTGTCCATGGATCGAGACGGCACGGACATGAAGCTTGCAGCGGGGGAGGCTTGTACGGCCTTCTCCCGAAACCAGCACCTATTCTCAGGATGGAAGCGTCCGGCATGTCCCCGGTTCAGGCAGATTCGGCATGGACGTCTTTTAGAACTATAGTCCATAGGGCTTTTACCTGGATGTCCCCATTGCTTTTGTTGTACTTCCATTCTTGGGGCTGTTTCCCTTTTAAAAGATGACTCCTCCATTTCCTTATGTCGATCAATCATTTCTAATTTAGATACTAATGCTATCCATTCTTCTGGAGTGTCCACTTTTGATGTAATAACTAGTTTTCTAAAATCAGTTGTTAACCCATTTGTCAGGCCTTCTATTAAATTTTCTTTTGAAATCTTTGCTTTAGAAGCGAGGGACGTTTTTTCCTTAAAATAATTTTCAATCCCCTTTTCTGGATCATATTTCAATTCAATAAAAGCCGTGAATGGATTAACTTCTTGTTTATAGAAATGAGACAATAATTTATTTTCTAGTTCAGGCCAACTTGTAATATCCAAGCAAGTCTCTACATAAAAATCAAAAGCCTCTTCTACTAAAAAATCTCCAACATTTTTTAATTTCCAGGCATCATTTAATTCTTCTAAGAAAGCCTTCTGGTTGAAATATTTGAGCCACGATTTTAGGGCTAGACTTCCGTTAGGGTTAAATTTACATACGTTGAATTTATTGTTATCCGACATATTTTTTTCTATTTGTAATGCGTTACTTTTACTTCTGTCTTTTAACTTTGGCATTTATATTTAATATATAAAGAAATTTTTTAATTTTCAAGTTGTAATTTTGAATTTTATAGTTGAAAAATTTACATCTTTAAAGCAATTTCATTTTCGTATTAACGTAAGACGTCTTTAAATAATAATCAATTATATATTTCTATTTCCAAAAAAGCTTTTCTTTTTTATATACGGATTTGAAATCTATTGGAATATTTCTCGTACAGGGTTAAAATACATCCTGTCGACTATTAAATTTTAGTTGTCATAAAAAAAGATGTATTTTAGGTACGTTACCAATTCATTCATGCAGTCGTGGATTGAAGTGAATGATAACTTTTATTTCCAAAATTGTATTTATTTTAATGATTATATTTTAAGAACAAACAGTTTGCATACATTCAATTTTAATAATGATATAATCTAAGTATAAACAAAAAAACATCTTGGGTTGTACTCCTTTTGTTGAGGATTTTAAAAATCAACTCTGTGTTTGGTTCTATGATTATTTAAAATATAATTATATTAATGAATAATAAAAATCATATTTTTATTATGTCATATATATATATATATGGTAATTTAAGCCAACAACCCCATGTATATAACTTATACAAGATTTTAATGTTGTATAATAGAAACACAGCTGTTAATGATTATACGTATTAAATTCAAAAGACAAAAACCTCTCGCAATCAGTATCTTTTATTATTACAAATAACGGACGCTAGCTTTCGAACAATTAGTTCTTCAACGGGCGTTTTTACAAAAAAACGCCCGTTGAAGAACTAATTGTTCGAAAGCTAGCGTCCGTTATTTGTAATAATAAAAGATACTGATTGCGAGAGGTTTTTGTCTTTTGAATTTAATTTTATTCGCAAGTTTTTTGATCTTAGAATTATACGTATTATTGACATGTGTCTTTCCATCATCATATGTAATGTAATTTGTACAAAGTGGATAAATAAATAAAATCTGTAATAGATTTAAGAGTTGAGCTAAGCAAGAGATGGAAGTCATAATGTCAAAATCAGATAGATTTACAATTCCCACGACAAGACCACCCACACTGTCACATGTGGTGGAATGCAGAGACCCCTCTCACACCTGGACATGCAAAGCCCCCTTTCTCAGAAACGGCCCCCTGTCACATGAGGCCCCCCGTCTTTAACCTATAAATACAATCACTTTACAGTCACTTGACAGTTTAGTTCACCCTTAGTGCAAGCCCGCGTCGGTCGTATGTCATGTCGATCTCATCCATCATGTAGACGAGTAAGAAACTTCTATCTCCATCTTGCGCTCCTAGCTCAACTTTTATCTGTTAACGGAACTTTCTTAGTGCAATTGTGTCTTCGTTTTTTGTGTGGACATTCCCAAACTTTCCACTCTGCCTCGACCACGACTGCCTGTATTTTGTGAGAACTTTTAAAGGTCTTCCAAGGTGCAGAGAGGTACTGGAAAACTCTACACAAGGCTTACCAGAACTTCAACTTATTTCAGTACAACAAGAGCTACCAGGACTTCAACATTACATATATATATATATATATATATATATATATATATATATTTGACCATTTAAAACTTTGGGGAAAGTTATAAAGCTATTTTTTGTCAGATTTCCTTTTTTTTTCGTTTCGTTTTATTTCCCAAATTCCATTAAAATATTTATTAAAAATTATCATCATTATTAAGAAGGTTTTCAATGTGTCTGTATTCAAATTATTAATGATATTTTTGAAAGTAAAACAGTGTATACAGTATTAAATATGTATAATGGGGAACAATGGCTTAAAATATAATAGAAAGTAAGCTGAATGAAGACAAAAAAAAAATGTTAAGAATTCCCTATGAATTGAAATGAAGTGATTTTGCCTATAAAATATCAAAACAAAAAATAGACTGGATTGATACACATTCAAAATGAGTAAAATGGCATTTATTAAGCCAAACAGTGTGAAAAAGTAGATACAGTAGAGCGTCCATTGAGAGGATGCCTAAAATCGTAGCTTAACCCGTCTCTCCAAGAGGCAGTCTCTTATTAAAGGTCTATTAGAGATTCTTTAATATCAATTAGAATCTCCAATGAGAGACCACCTACAAGAGAAACAAGTTGAGTCATGTTTTTAGGTGGTCTTTCTTAAGACTCTATTTACATATATTAAAATCAACATTTTCTTACTGTTACGTTTAATTACTGCTAATCTCTATATATAAAAATGAATGTATGTCTGTCTATCTGTCAATTATTAATTGGACTGAGCGAGTATTGTGAGTTTCATTATTCTATATGGTCTGGAAGCATATTAAAATTAAATATACAAAATTTGAAAGGAAATTTGGAAATTTGTCCGTACTTGGCGAACCTGACAACCCAGTCTGAAAATTGGTCAGCTAGCATTGTCATCAGGTTTGAACATGTGTACCAAATTTCATATTTATAGGTGCCCTATAAGTATATTAATAAAAATTGATTACAAGATTTGGCGACAGACATCCAAACAGACAGATATGGAGGCAAGTTAAATAAAAGCTTTAAAAAAAGTTGACCAATCTCAAAGAAAATCGTACCATTAGAAAGAGCGTAAAAGGTATACCAAGAAAGCTTGAAACAAGAAGGAGAAATCGAAGGAAATACGCTAAAAACGAACTGTTCGCGAGATATTGGCAAAACAAAATAAATTAAATTAAATATACAAAATTTGAAAGGAAATTTGGAAATCTGTCCGTTCTTGGCCAACCTGACAACCCAGAAGTCTGAAAATTGGCCAGCTAGCATTGTCATCAGGTTTGAACATGTGTACCAAATTTCATATTTCTAGGTGCCCTATAAGTATATTAAAAATTGATTACAAGATTTGGCGACAGACATCCAGACAGATAGGCAAGTTAAATAAAAGCTTTTAAAAAAGGCACTTATTACCCTAATTTTCAATAATTACATCAAATTTCTCTGAACTTCTTTGGGCAGAAAGAGCGGTTATGATCAATGAATAAGCTGCAACACCAATAGGTAAGAGCAAATTCGTACAAAAAGCCAACCGGAAAGAAACACATTGTTTTGATTTATTTATTAAAATATAGAATTATCTTTTTTGTTCATTTTATATATATCCTTTTATTATGTAAATCTTATATCAGGGTCATTTGGAACGCTGCTGTTGGAAATATCCTATATGTAACAAAAGTATGTTTTGGGAACGTACAGATTGAATAAAGTCTCCAATATTGTTCCTTCTTATCTTATTTATTTTTCTCGGCACAAAAAAATAGTAAAAGTAAATATTATGGCCTCAGATTAAGTAACATGAATAAATATTGGATAAATGTGTTTTTAGGTGGAAGATTGAGTTGATTCATGGCATTTCTTCGTATGAATCTTCCACTTCTATCCCCATAGGCAATCTTCTGCTCTAAACAATCTATTTCGCCAATCCCAGGAAAAACTGTTATGAAAGAGTTTTTTTTTTAAATAAACAATGCTTCAATGATACCTTCATATTCTTGCACATGTTCTATTCTATCAAATTGGGCTTTGACACCTTCCAAATATAACTGATAACTGATTTTATAAATTGAGGATGGATGTATTTAATGCTATATTATTTTTAAAGTAATTGTGTATTATGTATTGTGTGTGAATATTTTGTGTAGGAGGTAAATGTATTGTGAAAAGAAAATTGTGTGAAATGAAGTTTATAAAAATAATGGGATTCTTAAACTGAAAAAAATAATGTTTGAAAATTGTATTGGAATAAAATATCGCACAACATCTTTATTATGGATACAGTGTTATACAGGATATGTTTGAGATCTAGAAGAGATACGAGGAAAGATAGAAATTTACATATGAAAATATTAATTCTGGCTTTTGAGGCGTCTCAGGATAAGAAGTGGACAGTCTACACAAACCCAATGTTAGAATCAAGAGTATTAATAATATCCGCCCCAACAATAACATTTCATTTTGATGAAAACAACGACTAATGTGAAAACATCAGACGACCGGGGATAATTTGGAAAACTTTCTTTATTACAATATAGGGGTTGGTGGGGAAATGGGATAAACCGTTGATTCTTTCGACAAGCCACGATCCAAGTTCGATTCCTGTATTGGTCACTTTTTTCAGATGGAAAAATTGCTTTAATGGCCCCCGATTTTTGCAAAAATGCAACACCACCAGTGAGTGTGATTTATCAAATAAAGCTTTGGCACACTTGTAAGTGCAAAGGACTAACTGCTTTCTACATACGTGATATGTGGTGGTAGACTTGAAGTAAAAGCAGTCGCTAACTACCCACAATGATTACCATGGCCAGTATCAAATAAACTTGGGATAATTAAGAAATTATTACAATTCTCTAACTCTCAGGCTCGAAAGATAAATATTGGAAGTAATTTTTACAAAATAATAAAAAATCATTTCCGGACGCCTGACGAATTCACACATTAATTGGATACAGGGGATGGATTAAGTGATTGAAACAACTATATTGGTTTATGAAAAGTATTTCAATAGTAAAGCTGTGTATAGCTGACGTTTTCTGGACATGTGATGTGCGATCAGCGAGTAAGACACCGCTGACGGTTCTGTAGGGAAAGATTCACTAGAAGAAACTGCAAAAACAGAAAGAGTATATGAATGACCAGAAACAATAGACAGGACGACGCATATACGAGGAGATAAAGTGGATGGTGGTAAATATGGAGAGACCCTGTATCCACCCTCAGTAGATGAAGGCACTGAAGGAGGGAGATATAGAGAGACCTTTTGGCCCACCCTCTGTAGATGAAGGCACTGAAGGAGGGAGATATGGAGAGACCCTGTGGCCACCCTCAGTAGATGAAGGCACTGAAGGAGGGAGATATAGAGAGACCTTTTGGCCCACCCTCTGTAGATGAAGGCACTGAAGAAGGGAGATATGGAGAGACCCTGTATCCACCCTCAGTAGATGAAGGCATTGAAGGAGGGAGATATGGAGAGACCCTGTGGCCACCCTCAGTATATGAAGGCACTGAAGGAGGGAGATATAGAGAGACCTTTTGGCCCACCCTCTGTAGATGAAGGCACTGAAGGAGGGAGATATGGAGAGACCCTGTGGCCACCCTCAGTAGATGAAGGCATTGAAGGAGGGAGATATGTAGAGACCCTGTGGCCACCCTCAGTATATGAAGGCACTGAAGAAGGGAGATATGAAGAGACCCTGTATCCACCCTCAGTATATAAAGGCACTGAAGAAGGGAGATATGGAGAGACCCTGTATCCACCCTCAGTAGATGAAGGCATTGAAGGAGGGAGATATGGAGAGACCCTGTGGCCACCCTCAGTATATGAAGGCACTGAAGGAGGGAGATATAGAGAGACCTTTTGGCCCACCCTCTGTAGATGAAGGCACTGAAGGAGGGAGATATGGAGAGACCCTGTGGCCACCCTCAGTAGATGAAGGCATTGAAGGAGGGAGATATGTAGAGACCCTGTGGCCACCCTCAGTATATGAAGGCACTGAAGAAGGGAGATATGGAGAGACCCTGTATCCACCCTCAGTATATAAAGGCACTGAAGAAGGGAGATATGGAGAGACCCTGTATCCACCCTCAGTAGATGAAGGCATTGAAGGAGGGAGATATGGAGAGACCCTGTGGCCACCCTCAGTATATGAAGGCACTGAAGGAGGGAGATATAGAGAGACCTTTTGGCCCACCCTCTGTAGATGAAAGCACTGAAGGAGGGAGATATGGAGAGACCCTGTGGCCACCCTCAGTAGATGAAGGCATTGAAGGAGGGAGATATGTAGAGACCCTGTGGCCACCCTCAGTATATGAAGGCACTGAAGGAGGGAGATATAGAGAGACCTTTTGGCCCACCCTCTGTAGATGAAGGCACTGAAGGAGGGAGATATGGAGAGACCCTGTGGCCACCCTCAGTAGATGAAGGCATTGAAGGAGGGAGATATGTAGAGACCCTGTGGCCACCCTCAGTATATGAAGGCACTGAAGAAGGGAGATATGGAGAGACCCTGTATCCACCCTCAGTATATAAAGGCACTGAAGAAGGGAGATATGGAGAGACCCTGTATCCACCCTCAGTAGATAAAGGCATTGAAGGAGGGAGATATGGAGAGACCCTGTGGCCACCCTCAGTATATGAAGGCACTGAAGAAGGGAGATATGGAGAGACCCTGTATCCACCCTCAGTATATAAAGGCACTGAAGAAAGGAGATATGGAGAGACCCTGTATCCACCCTCAGTAGATGAAGGCACTGAAGAAGGGAGATATGGAGAGACCCTGTATCCACCCTCAGTATATAAAGGCACTGAAGAAAGGAGATATGGAGAGACCCTGTATCCACCCTCAGTAGATGAAGGCATTGAAGGAGGGAGATATAGAGAGACCCTGTATCCACCCTCAGTAGATGAAGGCACAGAAGGAGGGAGATATGGAGAGACCCTGTATCCACCCTCAGTAGATGAAGGCATTGAAGGAGGGAGATATGGAGAGACCCTATATCCACCCTCAGTAGATGAAGGCATTGAAGGAGGGAGATATGGAGAGACCCTGTATCCACCCTCAGTAGATGAAGGCACAGAAGGAGGGAGATATGGAGAGACCCTGTATCCACCCTCATTAGATGAAGGCATTGAAGGAGGGAGATATGGAGAGACACTGTATACACCCTCAGTAGATGAAGGCACAGAATGAGGGAGATATGGAGAGACCCTGTGGCCACCCTCAGTATATGAAGGCACTGAAGGAGGGAGATATGTAGAGATCCTGTATCCACCCTCAGTAAATGAAGGCATTGAAGGAGGGAGATATGTAAAGACCCTGTATCCACCTTCAGTAGATGAAGGCATTGAAGGAGGGAGATATGGAGAGACCCTGTGGCCACCCTCAGTATATGAAGGCACTGAAGGAGGGAGATATGTAGAGACCCTGTATCCACCCTCAGTAGATGAAGGCATTAAAGGAGGGAGATATGTAGAGACCCTGTATCCACCCTCAGTAGATGAAGGCACAGAATGAGGGAGATATGGAGAGACCCTGTGGCCACCCACAGTATATGAAGGCACTGAAGGAGGGAGATATGTAGAGACCCTGTATCCACCCTCAGTAGATGAAGGCATTGAAGGAGGGAGATATGGAGAGACCCTGTGGCCACCCTCAGTAGATGAAGGCACTGAAGGAGGGAGATATGGAGAGACCCTGTATCCACCCTCAGTAGATGAAGGCATTGAAGGAGGGAGATATGGAGAGACCCTGTATCCACCCTCAGTAGATGAAGGCATTGAAGGAGGGAGATATGGAGAGAGCCTGTGGCCACCCTCAGTAGATGAAGGCACTGAAGGAGGGAGATATGGAGAGACCCTGTATCCACCCTCAGTAGATAAGGGCATTGAAGGAGGAAGATATGGAGAGACCCTGTATCCACCCTCAGTAGATGAAGGCACTGAAGGAGGGAGATATGGAGAGACCCTGTATCCACCCTTAGTAGATGAAGGCATTGAAGGAGGGAGATATGGAGAGACCCTGTATCCACCCTCAGTAGATGAAGGCACAGAAGGAGGGAGATATGGAGAGACCCTGTATCCACCCTCAGTAGATGAAAGCACAGAAGGAGGGAGATATGGAGAGACCCTGTATCCACCCTCAGTAGATGAAGGCATTGAAGGAGGGAGATATGGAGAGACCCTGTGGCCACCCTCAGTAGATGAAGGCACTGAAGGAGGGAGATATGGAGAAACCATGTGGCCCACTCTCAGTAGAGGAAGGCATTGAAGGAGGGAGATATGGAGAAACCATGTGGCCCACTCTCAGTAGATGAAGGCACTGAAGGAGGGAGATATGGAGAAACCATGTGGCCCACTCTCAATAGAGGAAGGCATTGAAGGAGGGAGATATGAAGAGACCATGTGGCCCACCCCCAGTAGAGGAAAGCACTGAAGGAGGGAGATATGGAGAGACCATGTGGCCCACCCTCAGTAGAAGAAGGCATTGAGGGAGGGAGATATGGAGAGACCATGTGGCCCACCCTCAGTAGAGAGGAAGGCGCAGAAGGAGGGAGATATGGAGAGACCATGTGGTCCACCCTCAGTAGAGAAAGGGGCGCAGAAGGAGGGAGATATGGAGAGACCATGTGGCCCGCCCTCAGTAGAGAGGAAGGCACAGAAGGCGGGAGATATAGAGAGACCATTTGGCCAACCCTCAGTAGAGAGGAAGGCAAAGAAGGAGGGAGATATGGAGAGACCATGTGGCCTACCCTCAGTAGAGAGGAAGGCGCAGAAGGAGGGAGATATGGAGAGACTATGTGGCCCACCCTCAGTAGAGAGGAAGGCACAGAAGGCGGGAGATATAGAGAGACCATGTGGCCAACCCTCAGTAGAGAGGAAGGCAAAGAAGGAGGGAGATATGGAGAGACCATGTGGCCCACCCTCAGTAGAGAGGAAGGCACAGAAGGAGGGAGATATGGAGAGACCATGTGGCCCACCCTCAGTAGAGGAAAGCACTGAAGGAAAATAAGGAAATTTGTATGTTGTTTTTTTCAGTTAGCGCCAGAATAAATTCTGACAATAGGAAGCTTTATATAATTCGATTGAGGAAACCAAGAAGACCGGCTGGATACAACTTCGTTCTACATAGAGTTGTTCACACCAAAGTCCAAAACACTGGAGAGAGCCTGTGTAGGTGGAGAACACTAAAAATATTTGATGAATAAAAATAAATCTAATATCAGATGATAATTCAAAATTTTGCGAGATAAAATTCATTTATTTAGGGAATATTTATTGAAGTTAGACGTCTTGTTGTTGTTGTCGTGTCCAATGAAGAGCCTCAGATGTCTCTATGCATCTCTATCACAGGAGCAGCAATGTCCTCTTTATTTGGTGTGTAAAGCTGCTGCTCTGATTCTATGTCAATTTTCTGCAAGACTGCGGCCATTGCTGGGTATGAGAATATTGTTAGACGTGTTATCACTTAGTGATCGCCATATGCCAGAATTGTGATGTGATTGAATAGGCAAAATCTAATTAATAACTTAATTTCTCAATCAGTTTTTTAAAAATGTAACTTACACTCATAGACAAAACTTAAAGAAGCTGTACTCTTTAGCATGTTAATCGAGATTCAGACAATAAATATGAAAGATATTACAGTGACATTTATTGAAGACACGAGATAACCAAGTGTGAAAAAATTGCCTCTGTATCTTTCAGAAAACAGTCGACCAGCGACATCTAGAACTTTCCACTTCCTTAGGTTTTGTTCATGAAATGTATACGTTGAACCCTAAACTCAGTTTTAAAATAGACATATAGATGACATACAAAATAATTTTGTGATAAAACAGGTCAGGTATCATATTAACATGTAGTTTTGAGAGCAAACAAATTTTCCATGGCTCAGAACTCACTTCAAATAGGTTCTCTTGCATGTTCAATTACTATGTGCATTGACAAATATGTAGAGAGCAAATATCCTCCATACATACCTATTAGGGGATCAGTTATCATCTCATCATTGCTTTATCATTGTAAGAGAACGTTTACTTTATAAACAGCTCTCAAATTTGTGGTCACAATTTACTTATGGATATGAGAACTTATGATTGAAAAAAGCACAGTAAACCTTTCTCAAACAGTCACTCAGAAAAACTAATCTAAAAAGTTGTAAATACAGGTTTATGTACTAAGTGACCTAGTGGTTTTATCTGTATATAACGGGTTTTTACTAAATACAGAGCTCTCCCTTCATCCCGAGGCAATGAAATTGAAAAGAGTGTGGCTAAGGCTTCCATTTACAAGTACCATCTTGGTCTTGAGTTGGGTAATTCCAGCCATCACCTCGACCTGCCCATTCTGTGGGGTAGAACTTTCGCAGTCCACCGGTGGCGGAGTCTTTCCCGCGGTGGGCACCACCAATGACGACATTGTATATATTTTATATATATATGTATATTTATCAATTATTTTATATATTTATATCTATATATTCATATATTTATCCATATTTAATCTTATTCATTCTTTCTCTATATATATATATTTTTGTATTTAACCTTATATAACCTTATATGAAGGCTGTAATAAAGAAGTTACAATCTCAATCTCTCTATAATAGGGTTTACTATATTTGCATACTTTGTATACATCTATAAATACCTATAGTGCTAATATGTATAAAGGAACTAAATATTTCATCATTACACTCTCATTTTAAAAGAAAGTGAACTTTAGAAACACCTTCCACAAGTTCTCGATGATTTTCCACTTATGTTGTCCTTGTTGTAGATGAATGTCTGTGTACCTTGATAATTACATCGGGCAAATATTTCGTTGACCTGATTTACCTTGGTATCTTCAAATGTTACCTCATTCTACACTATTGTTTTGTAATAAAGGTGAAAATAGTATTTTATATTAATATGAGAGCTAATATCATTTGAATACAAATAAAAATTATAATCAAAAAAGGCATATCCTGACAACGAGAACATGTGCTTTTTAGATGGTAGAGCACCATCTAGTTGAACAGAAATCAACTAAACGTTGATTTAACTTGTACCTTAATATTTGGCCAACCCATTTTCTTTATAAATTAAGAAAAGCCATTCACGAACGCGTTTATGGCTGTTGGCCTTGTTATCGTAGTGCAGTCTGTACCTCTACGACCAAACATATTTTGGTCACAGAGGCTTCTTAAGCTCATTTTCTCGTAGTCAGGATATGTTTTTTTTTATTTTAATACCAACACCTGACCTTTTCAAAATTTATTTTATATATATATATTTTTTCACATATACATTATACAACATAAAATTTCGGGAGGATGATATTCATTTACCTAAAGAGCCATTCTCTCTTTAAATATGCAATTGAACGATGTATTATGCTTATCATTCTATTAAAAACCCGCTCAGAAGTCCTCCTCTACGTGTCGAGCGGGAGAAGCAACACAAGTAAGTAAGGGACTGCCCTGTAGTACGGTGTCGTAAGCCCCGAGCCGGTACGGCAATGGCACCTCCCCCCCATTCTATGGAGTAGACAAGACATCACCACTACCACCACATTCTAGTAAAAAGTTTCACTAGTGGTGACAAAGAATGTGCCACGATGTATTGACATATTTAGGCCAAAGAATAAACTTTAGGTACAATAAGGATTACATTAAAATACATTAAGGAATTTGTAAAGCTTGTTTACTCTTTATGCACATGCTATTTTTAAAATAAGGATCCAATTATAATGTTCAAAAAGAGTGAAATATTTTTAAATTAGGATTCCAAACATATTTTATCGATACATAATACATGGAAATAATTATTATAAAGAGAAATTGATATTTTGTGAAAATTGGAAGAATCGAAGGATTATTCTCTGAAAGATATCAGAAATGACTTCCTTAATTAGAAAGAATTCAGTTTTAAACAACGTCATTGTTATTTATAAAACCTATTTATCATAGGTAAATGTCCTAAAATGTTCAAACTAGTGTCTATAATCAGCTGTTCCTATAAGAATATTTTTTTTTTTTTTTTAATGTTGAAATAGAGTTTTGAGATTTCTGAGTGTAATATTTGAAACACACACTGTCTATTTAATTAGGATAGAGTATAGAATAGATGAAATGATTAATAGAAGGAGAATGGGATAGAATGGATAATTCTAGATTATCGCGGTACCCGAGGCATCCATCTAAAGAGCTGGTTTCTCGCGGTACCCGAGGTATCCATCTAGAGGGCTGGATTCTCGCGGTAACCGAGGCATACATCTACAGAGTTGGATTCTCGCGGTAGCCGAAGCATCCATCTACAGAGCTAGATTCTCGCGGCAACCGAGGCCTCCATCTACAGAGCTGGATTATCGCGGTAACCGAGGCATCCATCTACAGAGTTGGATTATCGCGGTAACCGAGGCATCCATCTACAGAGTTGGATTATCGCAGTAATCGAGGTATCCATCTACAGAGTTGGATTCTCGCGGTAGCCGAGGCATACATCTACAGAGCTGGATTCTCGCGGTAACCGAGGCATCCATCTACAGAGTTGGATTATCGCGGTAACCGAGGCATCCATCTACAGAGTTGGATTATCGCGGTAACCGAGGCATCCATCTACAGAATTGGATTATCGCGGTAGCCGAGGCATCCATCTACAGAATTGGATTATTGCGGTAACCGAGGCATACATCTACAGAATTGGATTCTTACGGTAACCGAGGCATCCATCTACAGAATTGGATTCTTGCGGTAACCGAGGCATCCATCTACAGAATTGGATTCTTGCGGTAACCAAGGCATCCATCTACAGAGTTGGATTATCGCGGTAACCGAGGCATCCATCTACAGAGTTGGATTATCGCGGTAACCGAGGCATCCATCTACAGAATTGGATTCTTGCGGTAACCGAGGCATCCATCTACAGAGTTGGATTATCGCGGTAACCGAGGCATCCATCTACAGAATTGGATTATCGCGGTAACCGAGGCATCCATCTACAGAATTGGATTCTTGCGGTAACCGAGGCATCCATCTACAGAGTTGGATTATCGCGGTAACCGAGGCATCCATCTACAGAATTGGATTATCGCGGTAACCGAGGCATCCATCTACAGAATTGGATTCTTGCGGTAACCGAGGCATCCATCTACAGAATTGGATTCTTGCGGTAGCCGAGGCATCCCTCTACAGAGCTGGATTCTCTCGGTAACCGAGAAATCCATCTACAGGTTTCTCCTGAGCCTTCAGGTGAGGTACTTAACGAAGATTCTTGAATGTCTGGAGGGGGACTCTTCTCGTCGCGGGAAAGCATCGTTGACTTTACATATTTGTTCATAGTCTCTTTAAATATAGTTTTTTTACTGTATCTTCTCGATTAACGTGATGATTAGTATTGACGGATGTTAGTATACAATTATTAAGAATAAAATCTAAGCAAGTATAATCTAAAAGCATTTTCTGTCTTTTTCACGAACATCGACCAAGGCCGTTTCTCAATAAATCAAGAATAGCTAAACATATGTGTTTAGCGCTGTTGGCTGTTTTTAGTATGGTGCAGGTTCAACGATCCACGAAGATGATGGGCATGAAGACTACTTAATAAATCAGCGAAAGTTTTGGGGATAATGTGAGAGACTACACTTTCATATATGAAAAAGATCTAGACTAAAAAAGAAAAATAGAAAAATATTATTTAATAATGATCCATCAAATAATTGTTTTAAGGTAACCTTCTAAAATAAATATTTGGAGTATTTAGTTTATATATTTCTTCGAGAATTGGTAACTAAATTCAGTGGCAACTTTCATTTTTAATGATCTCTGTCTCTCTTAGTAGTTTTTTTTCCCATAATACTAATAACTATCTATTTTTAATAGGTTTACAGTAATTATTAGATGTTTACATTAACATTTGGAAAGTGTTTGTAGATTCTACATGGCCTCTACCATTGTCAAATTCAGAGAAGGTCTGGTAGTAAGACAAGAGATGAAGTTCGAGCTAAAATCAGAGCCTTGTAATCAACTGATTCCGCATTCCAGCGATAAACCCTAGTACTTCGAACTCCACAACACAATACCTACCTATCATACCGCTGAGTAGGTATAGCGGTGATAAGATTGCTAAAATCACTACTGTATGAGGACACCAATTCTCAAGTGTTTTGACTGGATTGTACCACTGCCTTTCTTTCTAACTAAATTTAGACCTACATATGGTTACACCAGGTTGCTGTTTCGTCAATCTTTATTATTTTCTTCATTGTTATTGAATAACCTTTTAGCAATTTATTGAATGCAATATGAATTAAGAAAATAATTAAACACAATTACCTTTTAAGATAGTTAATCCACTAATTTTACCAGTTTCCTTCCAAAATGGGGTCCTTCCACGAGTCAACCTCAAAATGGTATGGAAAATGGTGTCTAATAAATAGACATTTAAAAATTACAAAAGTATTCTCTCACAATGAGTTCATTTTTATTTTATAATGCTACCTTTCAAGCGATAATCGCTCTTCAATGGACTTAATTAAAGCATCAAGTATATCTTACAATAAATGTTTCTTCAATAATATATTTTGAGTGATGATTATCGCTTGAGAGCCTGAATTTTAAAATAAAAAGAAACTAATCGTGAAAAATATTTTTTGTAGTTTTTGAACGTTTTTCACAATTTTATCTTGTATATAGACAATTGTTGTTGTTGTTGTTGCTTATTCCTCAAGTCGTTTAAACGATCTCCATTAGATTCCATTGTCTCAGCTTTTCTATTATAGTCCTGAGGTTTTCCCAGAGGTCTTTTTTGGAGGATTTGTATATAGACAATTTGTTGTTGTTGCTTATTCCTCAAGTCGTTTAAACGATCTCCATTAGATTCCATTGTCTCAGCTTTTCTATTATAGTCCTGGGGTTTTCCCAGAGGTCTTTTTTGGAGGATTTGTATATAGACAATTTGTTGTTGTTGCTTATTCCTCAAGTCGTTTAAACGATCTCCATTAGATTCCATTGTCTCAGCTTTTCTATTATAGTCCTGAGGTTTTCCCAGAGGTCTTTTTTGGAGGATATGTATATAGACAATTTGTTGTTGTTGCTTATTCCTCAAGTCGTTTAAACGATCTCCATTAGATTCCATTGTCTCAGCTTTTCTATTATAGTCCTGGGGTTTTCCCAGAGGTCTTTTTTGGAGGATTTGTATATAGACAATTTGTTGTTGTTGCTTATTCCTCAAGTCGTTTAAACGATCTCCATTAGATTCCATCTATTTCATCAGCTTTTCTATTATAGTCCTGAGGTTTTCCCAGAGGTCTTTATTGGAGGATTTGTATATAGATAATTTAAATATATTCTGTGTCAAAATATATCAGTAATATACAAATGCTCCTTAATTCCACTCATGGACAAAACTTAAGGAATGGAAAGCCTTTGATATAGCCGTTTATTTTAAGGAGACAGAAGCATTTTGTTCATATTTGGTTATCGTGTTTGTCTCCAATAAAGGTTACTGTGTATAAAATATCTTTCAGAGTTATTGTATGAATTTCTATATACATGCTATATGGTACAACTTCCTCAAGTTTTGTCCATGAGTGTATATAACGACGCCCCTTTAACGACCAAAGCTATGATTAGTCGCTGGAGCGGTCTTTAATCAGGCGTTTTACTGAAAAACACATGTGGAGAATTGACATGGCATATATTTTAGTTTGGAAAAAGTATATTCAACAGTATTTGTTATTTATATGTGTTGCTTTGTATAATACAATTAATAAATCGCTATTTTTGATATTTTTTTACGATTTCTAGCAATCCAATAAATAATTTACAACCTTTTTTCCCAATATTTATGGAATTATAGAAATTAATTCAGAAAATAAATATCAATACTTTGCATTTTTAATGATTTGTTAGATTGAGAGTTCATCAAGCATTTAAGACAAAATTTGCTAAAATAGACATATTTTAGATTCAAAACAAATATTCAATTCAGGAAATTTTGTCTTAAATGTCCGATTAATAGCTTGCAAGCTGACTAATTGTGAATAAAAAAGTATCGTAGTATAGTTTATTTTCTAATTTACTTTGAATTTGCCAAAAGATCAAAAGAAACGATTTTCCTTAATGGGCAGAGAAGTAACCAACAGTCAAACGATGAAGAAACAAGTTATTCCAAACGTATTTAAAAACGGGGAAATTGAGAAAGATTTAATGATTACCATAATTATTGGAAAGAACAATTAGTATGATGAGGTCATCAGGAAATTAGGATTTCGACACAGGTGCATCAATTTCACGCACCGAGGTTGGGTGCATAATTAAGACATCAGGAAAGCAAGGAATCTCTAATTGTTTTTTACCAGCCAGGTATGGAGTAAGAAGTTTGGATTGAAGGCCAGATCGTCAGCGCTTCCTCCCAAAGTTCTACAGCCATCAGAGCTCTATGGATGAAATTTTAAAATCTGTTAGACAAACAAAATAATATGGAAGGACACTAGATTGGAAGTAAACACTATATATATATGGAATAATGGAATGAGTCCGACCTGGAATGAAGAGGACCATTAGTCCGAAACCATGGTATCCAAGTGGACGCTTCTCACTTTGCCAAAGCTGGTGGTATGGCTTTGTCATCGACCCGAGGCCGCTAGTTTGCGGTCGACGTTCAATAGATGGCGTCTAGCTTTGACGTTTATTTTGATGGAAGAGGGGACCTTTACGTTTATATCTCTCCCATCCAAATAAACGTCAAAACTAGAAGCCATCTATTGACCGTCGCCGCAAACTAGCGGCCTCAGGTCGGTGACAAATCCACAACACCACCTTCGGCAAAGTGAGAAGCGTCCACCTAGAGACCATGGTTTCGGGAAAATGACCCTTTTCAGCCCAGGGCGGACTTTATTTCATGAGATACACAAGGAATCCAATTGGATCTTCACAATCTGCCAAAGAGGTATTTAGCTGGTAAAATGGCTGGGACAAATCTATGGCCAAAATATAGATGTCATTTTTTTATAAGCATAAAATATCAGGGTAAAATATCAAGAAGCCGCAGAGAGAGAGCAAGACCTGCTCAAGAGTCAAGAAACTGGAGAATTACAATAAGTGATTATAGAATAACCATAATTCATAATCCATTAGATATTATTAACTCCAACTATGAGGTAAATAGAAGAGTCACCATTTTTTTCTTTCGTAGTATCTCTTTTTCCATTTTTCATTTTACAATATAAAAATAATGATCACAATTTTATTCGAAAATATTTATTTTATATAGTTAAAGAAATATATGTATACACAATTCTAGAGATTTCTGGGAACATGGTTGGCATTAATGATGTCACTTGGGAGAAAAGGTAAGAGTTTCTTGTAAAAAATAAAATTTAATTTGAATCGTACTTTCGCGAGACTTGTATCCCTTCTACAAGAGTGAGGTTAAGTATTACACCGCCTTTTAAATTCGATAAAATAATCTTTTGAATCACAATATTAACATAAGAACATTAAGCCTCTAGGGAATATTTTATTTTTTAAAACGGTTTTTATTTACCAATCTCTCTAGATTTCGGTCAAGAAAACTTTTCTACAGGAGAAATGTAAAATATTTTCTCCTGTAGAATGGCCTTTTTGCCCGAAAGCTAAAGAGATTTTTAATTAAAAAGGCAGATATTGGATCAAAATATCATTTATTTTACCAATATTTCAGTTGGCTGAACGCCAACCTTTATCATGGTGTTATAACATTTTAAAGTGTGTCAACAACAAACTCAGCATATTTTGATCCAATATATGCCTTTTTAATTAAAGATTTATTTATGGATTGCTCTATTTTCGAAACTAGACAGATTTGTAAATTTTTTTAAAATAAATTTTCCCTGGAGGCTTAATGTTTTTATTTAATACCGCCTTTATAGTTGATTTCACTCCTGTTGAAAGGTTCCAAGGTTCGGATTTCGAGTCAATTAAATTATAATATTTTGCTAGAAACTCTTCCCTGTGGATGGAATTTTTCTCTCAAGTGGTATTATGCAAGGGATTGTTATTTAATGATGTTACTACATCTTCTGTGCAATCTTGTAGATAACTGTGTGTTTGGATGAAAGATCTGGCTGATATCAGGGTTGAATTGTTGATCTTCCTCTTTTCCTTTACCATTTGGGAGGTTGTAGATGGCAAAAGACTTGAAGTCGGGGGTAGAAGGATGTCTCAGGAGGTGTTCTGTAGTGCCTTAGACTGTAGACAACGTCTATTAGTTGATTAGAATTTCTCTCAACTAGGATATTTTCGTTTGTTAAAACCTTTTTGTTGAAAAGGTCAAACTTTTTACTACATGTGTGTAGACATGTGATGCACTTACAATTAAAGACAGTCGCTAAATGCCCACTATGTTGTTGATGGCCTGTACTACGTGGGATTGAGATAAGTAAAAAATAACAATGGAAAATATTCTAGTTGAAAATGTTTTTACTTATCTCAAGCCGACTTAAGACAGGCCAACATCAACATAGTGGGTATTTAGCGACTGTCTTTGTTGTAAGTGCTTCACATGTCTACAAACATTCAGCAAAAAGTTCGACCTTTGTACATACAAGGTTCCAGAATCCTGTTTGCCTACCTGTACTTTATAGTGGACTGGGACTTGAACAAGAATTTATGGGGTCGTTAAAGCAGAAAAAAAGGTTCAAAACCGGTTTCTATCCCAGAACATGATTATCGAAAGTCGATGGCGTGCGCAATTTCTCCAATAACTTCCTTTTCTTATTACACGATACTGTCAAGTATTAGTAAATTAAATTTTATTGCCATCTATCGTTAAAATTTTACACAAATAAATTTACTGGCAATGCGTATTCTTTCCATAGAAAATGCAGGGTATATAACAAAACCAGTCCAATACAATAGTAGAGCGGTCTAGAGATTAATTTGGCGAAACCGCTGAGAGGGTTCACTACTGATGAGCCAAGCCCTCTCATTCAATAACTAATATCATTGCAGTAAGGTCTGTAGATATAATATTTGATGATATTTAAAAGAAACGCATTGCCAGTAAATTTATTTGTGTAAAATTTTAACGATAGATGGCAATAAAATTTAATTTACTAATATATATTGGTTATGAAAACATATTTTGCGGAAGAGCTTTGCTTGATGCAATACCTTGAAATTATATGTATGTACCTCTACAGACCTATAAGCTTATGTCCATAGTTCACTAAACACCCCTAAGCTGCCTTCCATAGAAAATGCAGGGTATATAACAAAACCAGTCCAATACAATAGTAGAGCGGTCTAGAGATTAATTTGGCGAAACCGCTGAGAGGGTTCACTACTGATGAGCCAAGCCCTCTCATTCAATAACTAATATCATTGCAGTAAGGTCTGTAGATATAATATTTGATGATATTTAAAAGAAACGCATTGCCAGTAAATTTATTTGTGTAAAATTTTAACGATAGATGGCAATAAAATTTAATTTACTAATATATATTGGTTATGAAAACATATTTTGCGGAAGAGCTTTGCTTGATGCAATACCTTGAAATTATATGTTATTTCCTCTACAGACCTATAAGCTTATGTCCATAGTTCACTAAACACCCCTAAGCTGCCTTCCATAGAAAATGCAGGGTATATAACAAAACCAGTCCAATACAATAGTAGAGCGGTCTAGAGATTAATTTGGCGAAACCGCTGAGAGGGTTCACTACTGATGAGCCAAGCCCTCTCATTCAATAACTAATATCATTGCAGTAAGGTCTGTAGATATAATATTTGATGATATTTAAAAGAAACGCATTGCCAGTAAATTTATTTGTGTAAAATTTTAACTGTCAAGTATAACCAATTACTGTATAAAATTGACCAGTAGAATGATGTAATTCTCAAACAAAAGATAAAATAAAACTGAACAATACAAATGAAAATATCTAAAAATGTAGCTAAAAATATATATTATTCTTCAAGCTTGTCGTTTTCATACTTAATCAGCAGTTATATCTGAATTATTAGAACCCTGTGACACCTATTTTGTCCAATTTACTCCCGAGTTCCTACTTCTACAACATCATATCTGTCAGTCCATAGGATTGATCAGAACTTATGGATACAGGTGATGAGATTAGGTATAGAAAGCTTGGCCTGAGGAAACCTATGTGCCATCACTTTCAATTTGGGAGGCAATTTATAGCCGGCAACGAGTTTTCCGAGAGAGATGTTTTTATTCTCGTAAATTCTCTGGACATTTTAAAAGTTCCTAATCACCAAATTACATATTTTACATATTAATAGCATCTTCTATCAAACCTTATTTTTATAGACAATCGGTTGATGCTGCTTATCAATCTTACAAACATATTTTTATTAGAGTCACTAAATCTTAAATTTACAGGTATGTATCTGATTATGTATAAATATATCATTTAAACATTTTAACTATATATCGTAGTAATTTCAGAAATGTAGAAATAAATTGTTGTATTGCAACCATTTTCTGTACAAAGATCAATGTTATATCAAAAGAGAAAGAAATATGTTTCAGCCAATCAGTCAAACAATTCATGTTTCTTATCTAGTGATTATTTCAACCAATATATTCTGATACATCGAAAACCTGGGTTTGAATCCCCACAATAATTTTGTTTCACCACTTTGTATACATAATTTATAAGATTTTGAATCAATTATCAATTTTAATCTTCACATAACTTGAAGTTTATTTATTTTTTAAATTGAATAAGATCAAATCTATTAGCATCGAGCAATGCTCTTCCGTAAACAATAAGAACAAAGTCAGTTAAGCATAAATTAATTAGAGGGCAATATAACGCCCCATCTATATATAAAAAAGGAAAAGATTTAAGAACGCAAATCAGTATGCAAATATTTATGTTTGTTGAATAAATGATGCCATATGTACATATTTAACGAGAATCAAATGGAAAATTGATCATATAGTTCGAATAAATACCTGTTATAAAATCTTGGTATATATTCTTGTGTAAAAAAGCTTGCTTGGATGATCATTCATATTCGCCTTCTTGATTTTCTTTATCATCTTGTGATTCAGATCTTAAGTTAGAATTATTTTGTGAGTGATAGGACAGTTTCATCTCATTGGTTGAATGAACATTGTTTTCGGAAGCTTCAAGAAGATTCACCAAAAGGGAAATATTAGAATTTTAGTTAATACAAAGATATAATTATATGGAATTATATTTTTTCAAAATTATTTTAGATAAAAATGTAAAAATATTTTAAATTACTATCATATACGCTGTATTGAAGAAAATATTCAAGGAATATGAAATAAATGGCTGAAATATCATTTGAACTCCATTGTTGAAACTTTTGTTTCTAACAAAAGTAGTGTTTGACAAAATATAAATTTATGCTTCTAGGACTGAAGCACATGGCCATAGTTTGTTGAAAGCACCAATTTACTGTATTCAATAGCAAGTTCAAGGTGTATAAGAAATTCAGTCCAATACCACTGAGAGGGTTCACCACTGATGAATCATGCCTTCCCTCTTTCAATTTGTATTCATTGCAAGATAAGGGCTGTAGAAATAAATATCGTAATCATAAATATTTTAGAAAAAAAGTAACGACAAAAATATGCTTATAAATTTAAATTATATTATTGTTTTATATCATTTTGAAGACTAGCTGTCATTGTGGCAACGAATTCCAGGACTCGAGACATTTACTGCTGGAATGCCCACTCTTCTTCACCGCTAGACAACAGACAATAAATAATGTTGTAGATCTATATCAATTTGTAAATAGCAACTCTGTTTAAAAAAAACGTAAATCGACGCAATTATCCTTAGCCGGGATATCGCGTTTTGTGTGTTGAAATAAATAAATGTATTTATACTTTTCATGTTTATTATCTATTATTTTTCTCTATATAATATGCATTATGTTGTTATCATTTATATATGTAATACACATAACACTAAAATCCAGAAGAGGACATCCATATTTATAAGACACCTCAGTTGGCCGGTATTGTGATCAGGGTGCACGGACCGATCTGATCTGTTCTATGGACAAGACACCACCAAATAACACTGTGACTACATACCACTTTGAAGGTTGACGCTAAGAGAAATCAATTTTGGCATCAGCCACGGACGTGAAGACTTGGGATCATCCTCTTTGTAACATATTTAAAAGGTAATTTATTTTATTTGTTTTTATTATATAAACTCGCTCGGGAAACGTGTACAACATAAGGATGGAGAAAATTATAGATGAAGAAACCCTTCCCTATTTATATAGGTGAAACAATATTCAAATTTCATCGTATAGTTCACACTCTATGTATTAACACCATAAAAAGAAAGCCTCACTTCCAACTTAAAACTTTTGATAACGACAAACGAAATTTCCCCGGAACGTTGTGAAAGTAAAGAAATTATTGGGGTGATGTGAAAAATATATATTTCACATATATTCTCCAACCAGAAAAATTGATTTACTCAATAGAGTTCTAGAATGGTTAGGAATGCGATATTTCTTATTTACAATACTTTTATTACTATGATTGCATTCAGGATTAAATATCTTGCGTATATTTTAGTCTCTATCAAATCCATTAAGGGATTAAGTGTGAAGCGACTCTATTATGCTAATTCAATGTTTACATTGAGAATCTCGGCCAGGTGTGCCGAGGAAGATTTCTAGGGCAAAGAACGGTTCTCTTGTGCGTTCCACTGACTGCCTGTGCATAATGGTGCAAGTGATGCGTTCAGCTTCATTCTGTACATTGTTCCCTCAACAGGAAGATCATCTATCTGCCAGAGTTCTGATCCAAGTAACTTCGTGAATCTTCCATCGCACATAGCACCTGTTTGAAGTTTACACGTTAATTTGGTAATTATTCTTATTTTTTAATTCATAGAAGCATTTTTCTGGCAGACATATTGAATTTTTATCATCATCATTTTTTCTTAGTTAGTTATCAAATCATTTGCAATTGTAGTTTCTTTTTTGTTTTGTTGTGTCCTTTTTTAAGCAATAAAATATATAGAATTAAGGTGCAATATTCAATTCAAGCATATGGAACCAACATCGATTCATTTTTAAAACAAAGCAAAATCATAAGCTTATACAACTTTCACTTTTTCATACAGCACCTTTAGTGTCATTAAATTGAATTCCAACGTGGACAGTTCATTTCATTTGAACTCATTCCGTACCTCACTATTATCGATTTAAGAAATTTTTTTTTCCACAATTGTTATTCTTGAAGATCATCTATCTACCAGAGTTCTGACCCAACTAACTTCGTGAATCTTCCATCGCACACCACATCTTTAGTGTCAGTAAATTGAATACCAATGTGGGCAGTTCATTTTATTTGAATTCTTACCGTATCTCACTTTTGCCGCAATTATCGATTTAAGTAATATTCCTTTCCAAATTTGTTTTTCTTGCGATGCTACAAGAGAGCGAGGTAGGGATTAGAGCGAAGATTAACGGAAGGAAAAGAGTTGGGAAAACTTTGAGTTAAATGAATTTGAAAAAAAAAACGGGAGCTCAAAGAAGTTGGAAAAAAAGGCCAAAAGACCTTCCAAGGCTAACTTAAGGGGAAAGGCCAAGGAAAAAAGACAACTTTGAGTGAATTTTACTGAAGGATTATTTCTTTTAAGATTATTTCTTCAATTCAAATTCCAAAAAAAAATAAAAAAATTTCTAACGGTATGTTACAATTTTACCATTTTTAAAATCTAATTCTCACTAACCCCTTATCATTACAAATTTTGGGCTAATTATGTGATATGGCCTAGATATGCGTTCTATTGACTCCATACCAATGCCAAGCTAACGTTTGTAGCATTCATTTATTATGTAAATAAATGTGTATCACATTGGTACATATATATTTTAAAAAGAGTAGGCATACCCTGACCACTAGCACATGTGCTTTTTAGATAGCAGAGCCCCATCTGGTGGAACAGAAATCAAATAAACATTGATTTAACCTGTTCCCTGATATTTGGCCAACCCATTTTCTTGATAAATAAAAAAAAAACATTCACGAACGCGTTTAGGGATGTTGGCCATCGTCAGCGTCGAGCAGGCTGTACCACTGCGACCAAAAATGTTTTGGTCCCAGAGGCTTCCTAAGAAACCAAGAAATGGGTATTATATAAGGCCAAACTTCCACAAATACACTTAAAATGTGAAAAAAAAAACAATAGAAAAAATAAAAAATAAAAAGGTTAGGTGTTGATATTAAAAATAAAAAAGGCATATCCTGAGCACTAACACATGTGCATTTTTAGATAGCAGAGCGCCATCTAGTGGAACAGAAATCAACTAAACGTTGATTTATCTTGTTTCCTGATATTTGGACAAATATCAGGGAATATATATCAAGATTATCTCCACTTTATGTTGTAAATATGTGTGTTCTAATTACTTAGATTCAACGGTATGTGTGACGCTAAAAAGAAATATGCGGAAATATAATATTTTATTAATACTTAATTATCACCAGCTTTCTGACATTTTGTGCCCCTAGAAATACAGAAACCAAAGTTACAACAGAACACGTCTTCAAGACAATAGAGGTTGCCTGGCCAGCGGCATTCATATAGTTCTGGAAATAGCAGACATTTCTGTCAGAAGAGTTTTAATTTTTTCAATGTTTAGAGAGACAAAAATAGCTTGTACTGTTCAGGGGAAAAAATAAAAATAAAACATTATATATATAGATGTGCAATAAAAATTTAAATGTTCTATTTTTAGTTCTTTCCTGATGATTACAAAATAATTTTGTCGAAATGTCTAAAAAAACTCTTCTAGCCAAAGTGTTTTATTTCAAGAACGGGTGATGTAAAAATAATTGCTATACATTTACATAAATCTAATTTTAGAAGATAAAATATTAATAAATTATATATTGAGAAATAATATATGTATATATAGCCCAACACCAGCTTTGGCAAACTGAGAAGCGTCCACCAAGAGACCATGGTTTCGGGCTAATGGCCCTTGTAAGCCTAGGGTGGACTTTATTCCATGAGATCCACAAGGGGATCAAATGGAATCCTCATAATCTTCCTAAGAGTTGTTTAGCTGGCAAAGTGGCTGGGCCAAATCTATGGCCGAAATATAGATGGAAATTTTGCCGGGCGTCTAGTTTTGACGTTTAATTTGACGGGTGAAGACCCCTATGCTTTTTTAGGAATCTTTAATCATTGTTTTAGTATCCCGTGCATTTCCCAAAATACGTGTACACTATTAAGGGCCTTTAATATAAACTTGCACAATAAGTATCTTCTGATTTACATTTAAAAGATTGATTTTCGGGATAAAATCTCTTCCACGGGCCAATTTTCTATAGTAAGAACAAAATTCTTGGTAAAAAAATATATATATTGCGAGTTCATTTTAAAGACTCTTAATAGAGATTTGTCTTGAATGTATAATCCTATATTACGTACATCCACGGTTCTGCCCCATATCTGTAGATTGACACTCGTTGCGAGGCACTGAGTAAACGGCTTTGCTCTTGTTTATGTTGATATCTATGGAGGAACTAATTTTGGTGACATGTCACATAATGAACCGATTACGAAGGAAGCCGGTATCATCAATAAAATTAGGAGTTAGAAATACTGAGGCTTCGGGAATTGAATTAGTTGACGTTCATTCTTTATTTTTCTCAGAATAAGTAATGTCTTGTTGTTCTCAATTTGCAATTTGTTCTTCTATTTATGTAATGGTTTATTCGTTTTTCATTATTAGAACTTTAAGATCTCGTCAGGAGCTCTTAGGATTGGTCTCTCATCCTTCTTCACCCACAGTTGTCATCTAACTTGACCGGTGTAGTAATCTGACGGATATTCTGATGCCAACGGATCTCACTCTGCCGTTGTCGTTTATTTTGAACCTTCGCTAGAACAGATCTCCAGCTATTGCTATCAAATACTTAACCAGTGCCCCGTTGTCAGTCGGCCATTTTCAGGGTTCTCTGTAGGACTTCACGATCATCGTAGCGACCTGGGGCTTATGGTCCCCACTATCCTACTGTAAAATGAATGAGAAGCTATCCGAGAGGCCAAAATTCCAGAGTAAAGTTGGGGAAAGATGGGTGGACTCCAGTTGCGGGGTATGGGCCTTGTGTGAGGAGGACAGACACCAAGAACGGTATTCCAGTGTGGGAGAGGACAGACAGTCTGGTCACATTTGCGGCGAGTGGAAGACTCGGCAAGTTACCTCCTGGCGTGTGGATGATTCTGCAAAACGGTGCCAGGAAAGCCTGACATCGGAGTGACATACAAGGCGGTGAAGCCCATGTTAGACATGTACAGTGTGGAGCGGGACGTTTAACAAGAGTGACATCCACGGTGCCAATAATCCTTCTGACGGGGAAGTTGAATAAGCTCCACTCATTCTGTTCAGTGCGACGTATAATGAAACACTAACTTCTACTGCATCCCTTACGAACTCATGTGTGTTATCATTGTGCCATCCTAATTAGGCAAAGAACACAGACAATGCCTGGGTACGAGGTAACATTTCAGAGCAATCTCTTCCCCTGAAATATCTCTTTCTATATCAGTCAGTCTCAATCCTCTTCCAATCAAATGGGTTAATGCCTCCAAGATATGTTTTCTCCATTCCTTTCTTCTTCTGAGTTGGGTTAGTTGTCTTGAGGATGGGATCTAGGATTATATAAATTTGTGATAATTTACTTGATTCTGTGCGGTCATTCACTTTTACTGCTGTATAATCAGGAATAAGGCGCCAATTTAGGAAGTGTCAAGATTCGCCCATATTCTTCATTTCTCTCTCCATATGACATCTCTCTAACATTATGTACATTATTGTACATGGCCCAACTGGCATATTCACATTAGAATAGGCTAGGAATTCATTTTAATAAGTAATCTTGTGTGTACTGTATCTGTATTCCACAGCATCTTTACAGGCAAAAGGTTTTAGACTTCGAAATTGCAAAGTTCACAAGGTTCATTTTGATTATAATGATTATAAATTATAAAATAATTATCAGAAGCGATTATTAAACTCACCTTGACCTTGGCACTAATTTGTCTATACATCAATATTGTACGCCGAACTTTATGAACGATCGCTCGAACACATAACCAGCTTTATAAAATGATAAAATGGCAATATACAACCTCCAATGAAAGACTACCTCCAGGAGAGTTCAGAAGCATATATGCCTTTATAAGCAGTCTTTCATAAGAAAGAAACGCTTTACAACTTTTATAAACTAAAATTCTAAACTTTTAGCGTTTCTATTAACCCTTTTCTATTGTACCCTGCTATTTTGAAACATTTATTACAATAGGATACACAGATTGATATAAAAATAAAAGACCCGATCAAATTTTAAAATCGTTTAAAGAGTCCATGCCGTGTTTATGGTATAAAGTATCCAAGGAAGAGGTCAATCACACACGTCTACCTGGTCATGTTTAGAATAAGAATGTGCCGCGTCATCCTATACCCGTGGAAGGCCAAGCTGCGGCAAGGTCTACTTTATGGCTACTTCAATAACGTTTATTTTTAAACGATGGTTCTGGTGTTTTTATTGCTTCGTGTGTCCTTCACTTCAAGTAGCGTTTATTCTATAAGTACTCTCTACTTGCAGCAGACGAGAGATTAGTCGGAGAAAAATCCATTATAGCCAATCATATCCTAGCATCCCAAATTTTCCTGTTTTTTTCCTAACAAACTTTTGCTTTAAAATAGTTCTCCAATTTTTCCATAAATTTATACAGTAGAACTTCCATGAGAGGACACTCGCACTAGAGGACACCGCTCTACAAAGGACAGCTTTCATTCGCAAAATTATCATATTTACTCTTTAGAACGGTAAGAGGACACCTCTCCCTAGAGGACACTTTGGCTCTGCAATTAGGTGTCCTTTACAGGGAGGTTCTACTGTATATATCTTTGGATAAATAAATAATTGTTATTTAAGGTGAATCAGTTTTAAGAATGCCTCTTTAATCAGGTTCCTCGAGATGATCAATCCATAGCTGTAGTTTTCAAATAGTGGTCAAAACTTGCCTTTTTTAAATTCCAGTTGTTTTACAAATGTAGTAGATAGTCTTGATCTAGTGTCTTCAATGCGGTTCCCAATCAATATTGCCACGTAAAAAATTAGGGAAGACAAAAACTTCAGGAGGAGACAACAATTTATTTCAGGGAAGGACAAACTAACACTTGTAAACAAAAGATAAGCCACGAGGGAAATTTACAGAGTCGCAAGATATAAGCATAAAAATGACCACTCTGTTAATAAAAAATAATAAAATTAATAAATACTATGTTACATAAATGAAATTAATAAATACTATGTTACAATATTTTAGTAGGCTATCATGTTTTAGTATATACAACAACAACGACAACAAAATTCTTTATTGAGACCTTTTTGTCTTATACAGATTCTCCGAGCAGAAATGTAGAGTACATTTAGTAATACCAGTATTAGTAACATAATTACAATGTTATTTACAGTGTATCAAATAAGGGGTAAATGAATGTTTTAGTATATAAACTATTCAATATTTTGTTCTTTTTCTCGATATTTTATTGAGGCATCTACTTACTCGCGCTAATGCAAACACTTTATAATTTACAAAACTTATATCTTGGTAGATTGCAAACATTATATATCAAATATTTCACTACTTTGCAACAAAGTTTCTTTGTTAGAATATATATACTAAGGTGGAAAGTGTTTTCAAGTATTGAAAACTCTTCTACGGGTCTTGTAATTCGTAAAGGGCGATGCCAGCAATATTTTAAACAAGCGTTTCCAGCACTACATGATCACCAGAGAATATTTGTTTTTTTTTTTTTTTTGGCTTATTCCTAGTACATGTGGTACAGACCATGATAATCATAGTGGGTAGAAAAAGGCGACTCCTTTTACTGTAAGTGCACCACATGTCTACACATGTTCGACTTTGCACTTACAAATATGTCAGAGCCCCGTTCAGTTACTTGCACTCGCTGGTGGGGTTGGACTTTTGCAAGAATCGGGGGGCCATTGGAGAATTTTTTTATAGAAGAAAAAAGTGTCCAATTCGGGAATCAAACATGGGTCGTAGCGGTCTAAAACCAACGGTTTAGGCCATCCTTCCACCGACTCCCAGAGAATATACTATATTCAGGTCTATTAGTATGAAACGCGAAAATGGGCGCCAGAGGCCGCTGTGCAACTTTATTTGAGCCGACGGTGGCGCTGTTGTAGGCGTTTTGTTCTTTGACTCACGTGTCATCAGCATGCGTGCAGTTTTATAAAAATTCAAATCGTGAAAGATTTCTGGAGCCCGTGGAAAATGGCGATTTCCGAGCCAAAAAGTGCCCATTTGCGGGAAGTTTTGTTGTTCGCCTTCAACTGAAAGAAAAGTGCCACTGAAGCCCACCGAATGCTCAAGGAAGTTTACAGCGACCACGCTCTGAGCAAATCGCAGTGTTACAGGTGGTTTAAAAAATTCCAAAGTGGCGTTTTGAACTTGATAATGAACCACATGGAAAACCGCCCCAAAAGTTCGAGGACGCTGAACTGCAAGCTTTGTTGGATGAGGACAATACCCAAATGCAGGAGAAACTCGCAAAACAGCTCCAGGTGTCTCAAGGTGCTGTTTCTCTACGTTTAAACAGCCTCGGAATGATCCAAAAGCTTTCCAGATGGGTCCCCCACGAGTTGAGCGAAAGGCAGCAATAACGGCGTCTGGTAACCTGCGAAGGGCTGCTCGCCAGGCATGAAAAGAAGACATTTTTGCACCGAATCGTAACTTCTGATGAGAAATGGATCCACTTCAGCAATCCTACGCGCCAAAAGTCGTGGGGCCTGCGCGGCCAATTTCCAAAACAGACGCCTAGGCCCAATCGCTTCGGAAAAAAAGGCAATGCTTTGCATATGGTGGGACCAGACCGGCGTAGTATATTTCGAGCTCCTGAAACCTGGCAAAATGGTCAATACTAGTCGCTACGAACAACAAATGCACAGTTTGAGAGAGGCGTTGAATGAAAAAAGACCGGAATGGCGTGAAAAGTACAACAACCTGATACTGCAGCATGACAACGCTCCAGCCCACAACGCTACGGTGGTCAAAAACACCATAAAAGACTTGGGCTGGGAACTCTAACCCCACCCGCCGTACTCACCAGACTTAGCGCCGTCGAACTACCACCTTTTCACATCTTCAGGACACGCCCTAAAAAACCAGGAATTTTCGAACTCAGACATACTCCGAAATGACTTGTTGACTGGTTCGACTCAAAAGGAATAGAAATTTTCAGACGAGGAATTCGAAAATTGCCTGAAAAGTGGTCCGAGTGTATAGCTAATCAGGGCAGTTACTTTGAATAAAAAATCTTTTGTTGTATGGAATTGGTGATCTTTTGAATTCACTGAAAATTTTCGCGTTTCATACTAATAGACCTGGTATGTTAAAACGGGATAGTGTGGCATTAAAAACAGCCACAACAAAAGATTTTTATTGAGACATTTCGTCTTACATAGACTCGTGTTATATTTCAAGAGAGAAAGAAAGTATTGACAAAAATTGTCATTGTCTATAGACAGTCTTTAGAATTAAGAGACATTTTTCAGCTAATAAATGTTTTTATTTTATCGACGTTTCGACAAATTTCTTTTGTCCTCGTCAGGAAAACTAAATTTTAAATCATTTAGCAAGACGTTTCAAATGTATACATATAGACATTTTAACGCCTTGCCAATTGTTTTAATTTTATTTTTTTTACTGACGAGAAAGAGAGAGAGAGATAGGATTAAAGATTTTTGTCGAAACGTCGAAAAATGGAATACATTTACTAGCGAAATGTCTTTTTATTTTCTAAGAACTATGAATGCCAGCCAGGCAACAACATCTATCTTCAAGATAGACAGTCTTGGTGAAGAGAGACATAACAAATTTGCGTTTCTTTTAGTTATCCTCTTTTTACATTCTCTAACGATATTCTCAGTATATCTGTCAAACTGTATAACAGGTAGTATAAGTAGAAAAATCTCTCATCGTTCAACTACTCGAAGAGAAGTTTGTAAATTGTTTACTTGTTTCGAGGATAACCATGTGAAGCTGCTAAATTTTGTCTTTTCCTCTGAAAACGAGACAATGAGGAAATAATGGAGTACCCTATCTTGTATTTCATCACTGCATAACTCACATGGTTTAGTGCAGGGGTCGGCAATCTTTTGAGTCGGAAAAGAGTCAAAAATTACAATTTACAAACTTTCAAAATTTTTAAAGAGCCACAAAAGGTTTTTATTGCCAACAATGAATAGTATGAGAAAATGGGACATTTCCTGATCGTGCAACTAAAAGTTGCTGATGGCTTGCGCCATCTATCGGAATAAATATCAAATAATCGTTGATTTTTAATTATTCCACAATTGGCTAAATACCGTCTCTTGATTAATCAAGAAAAGCTAACCACGTAGGCGTTTCGGACTGTTGGCCCTCGTCAGCGTGGTGCAAGCAGTACCTCAACGACCAAAAAAAAGTTGGTCTTTGGAGCATCTTGAAAAACCATGAAACAAGTATTTTGGCCGGAAGGGCGTGTGAACGTGTTCACAATAAATAGTATATTCTCGCATGAATAATATTTGTATATGGAACTAAAGAGCCACAGCTTCACATCCAAAGAGTCGCATGTGGCATCAAGCCGCAGTTTGCCGACCCCTGTTCTAGTGTGATGTTGAACTGCTTTCACATGTGTGAACACGTGGAGTCTAAGAAGTTCCCGCCCCTAGATCAGATGTAAACAGCAACTAAGTTGTTGTCTATTCGACTTTGTGTGTTGTGGACAACCTTGAGATATGGAATATTGTTTGAGACCTTTTAATTATATTCGATTTTGATACGTACGATTACTTTTTAAATGAAACAATTTTCTACTTCCCTTACATAATTTATAAATTAATGGAAGGGCCTGACTCATCAGTTGTGAACCCTCCCAGCGGTTTCGCCAGTTTAATCTACCATACCGCTGTAATATTGCATTGGGCTGCTTTGATTTTATACTTTTATACATGTTCACATTGATATTTATATAAATGTGAGAATGACTAACAAAGTTTAGCAAGATTCCAGTCTACTTAAAGAAGTTTAGCAAGATTCCAGTCTACTTACAAAGAAAACATACTTAAGTACTAAGAACAATTTATAAGTCTTAAAGTCAAATGGAAGTAATGCCATACTTAAAGTAAGAACTTAATTATAGGCTTAATAGGTCTGGTAACTGACGACATAGAGAGTGTCAACATGGCTGGCTGGACGAAGTTACGTTACGTCAGAGTGTGTCACCAATATATCATTCTTTGTCGTTCATCAAGCACAAACAAACTCATTCTTCTCTTCCATTCCCAGCTTCTCTCCTTTCCTGAATGCAATTTTTACAAACTACATTGGGACAATCAAAAATGTACATACCTGAAATATACTTTTCCAAATGTAATAATAATCGGTATAAACACTCTCCTATTTGTGCTAAATGATATCAATAATATTAGTGGGGATCGGTGGAAAGATGGTCTAAACCGTTGGTTTTTCGACCGCTACGACCCGGGTTCGATTCCCTCATTTTGGGCACTTTTTTTCTGATTTAAAGAAAAATGCTTCAATGGCCCCCGATTCTTTCAAATTCCAACTCCACCAGCGAGTGCAAGTAACAAAACGGGGCTCTGGCACATTTATAAGTGCAAAGTCGAACTGTTTTTCACATGTGTAGACATGTGGTGCACTTACAGTAAAAGCAGTCGTTTAATTCTACCCACCATGACTAAGGATAAGCAAAAAAAATAATAATAATAATATCAGCTAAAAGGATTGATATCAATTTTTATATGATGATATAGAAATGAAGCTATTTAACACGAATTTACCCTTTTAAAATTAAAAAAGAAAACTTTCTACTGATCTTATTGCGATAAAAAAATATATATTGAGCATGGCTCGGTGGTGAACCCTCCCAGCGGGTTTGCCGATTTAATCCACCAGATCGCTTTTTAGAGCTCCAATTCGTGTTTAATAGCTTTATATCTCAAATAAAGATGGCGGGTTATTGCCTTATGAATGATGATAAAAACACAAAGAAGGTAATATATATTTTCTCCCTTTCAATATCATTAATATTTAAAATATGTAAATAATAATTTGTATATAAAAATAATATTTATCATCAATTTATTATCGTGATACTCCTGTTGAAGGACTGACAAGTCCGAAAGCTTGAAAATAAAAATTTTAACAAGAAACTTAACCCTGGAAGCTTTACTTACTTTATAATAAAAACTTTACCTTATTTGTATGATATCTATTTATCAAAACGGAATAAATTTTAGCAGTTACGTTATGTAATTTCTTTTTAAATTTGATACTTATCACTGATATATTCAAGGTTTTTTTTTTTTGTATATTTTAGGGTACATACGTTTTTTAATGTGATTGTTAGTCTATTTCAGAGATAATCTCAAGTTGCTTTTTTTTTTCAGTACATCTTACTTATGAATTGTAGGTTTATTGTGAGTGTATTTATGGGGAATGTATTTTCTCTTATTGCCTCTTTCTTAGGTATGAGGGCTTATAATTGTCTGTGTTTGTGGGTAAGGCAAACTTTTTGATTGTTAGGATATTTCTAGAGTATAGAGGTTTTTTTCAGTGTATTTGAAATTGAGTCTTCAGGCTAACGTGTGTGACATTGGTAGTTTAGATGCTCTTTGATCTGTACGACGGGTTAATGCATGCGCCGCGCGCGAGTTTATAGTTCTTTGCAGCAAAACTCCTCAATAAAAACCCTATCTATGGATACTAAAACTAGCGGGCTTTAATGTGACATCTAATAAATATGTAATTATATTACGGTGGAATCATCAGGCTTCTAGGAACATTTTTTTTAAAGAATTTAATTCAGATCTCTAACTTTCGGGAGTGAAAGCCATTCTACAGGAGAATTACAATGCAATAAATCGTCGATTGGATACAAGTTATAACGAGTCATATTATAACTCGTGTACTATTGACCATTCATTGTGTCGTGTATTCTCCTGAAGAAGTGCTTTCACACCCAAAAGTTAGAGATATGAAATGCAATAGTGCAGAAGCTTCTCCGGAGCATATCTTGTCATGCTCAGAACTGACAATAGAGGACCTATTTTCCAGGCCTATAACTACCATGGCAAAATTGGAGAGGAGTGGAGAATTGGTTTAACCATGGATATAAGCACCACCACCACCACAGTGTATAAATGCTCTATAAGTATGTGCGAACTGATATTCACCAAGTTTACACATCTTTTTACCATTTCTTTGAGGTGAAATGTTGATTAAAATCAAAATTTAAAATGAATACGTCTCATTTCATGTCACCATGTCCTTGTTATAATGATATCAGATGCCCATATGTCTCTCTTCCAATTAGAAAGGGAAAAGGTTAGCAATTAAGATTTTATTTGAGGAAAGCTCTATTTCATTTAAGAAATTTTATAGAAGGAAGAATTTCACATGTCGAAATCCTATTTTATAATTAGGTACGGAATTAAAAACGAGAAATTAAAAATGAAGCGCCCTATTTTTTAGAAAAGTTGTGAGTTATGGAGAATTGATTTTTTTAATCTCGTTAATGTTAATTAATTTATGAATATATTGGTAATGTATGTATATTTTTATATAATGTTTCCTTATAGCATATCTACACTATATATAAGCATATATATATTGACCATTTATTTCTGTAAAACAAGATTCCTTACCTTAATGAGATGAATATAAAGCTCATCTCGCGCTATATAGAGCAAATTATAAAAAGTATTGTAGTTTTAGAGTTCAATTTTACGAGTCTCTCTTCAGTTTCGAGGTCTTTGTCGTTATTTAGGATGTTGTTTCAATGGTTATATGTCCTGAAAATAAGGAAAATTAGGCGTTAATCAAGAATGGTCGTTAAAAAGGTATGGTCGCAAAAAAAATGGACTGAAAATGGAAACATTAAGACGCGAATGTTTCTTTTACACCTTCGAATATCTTTCTCATTCCCCACTTATAATTTCTGTATCTTTCAGAAGAATCTGTTTATAAGATTAAAGATATTTTAATAAGAAAGTATATTGATTGGTGGCTATATGGCAACAGCCATTTGGATAATTAGAGACAAAAGCCAATCTGTATGCCATAGTTTATGGCCTTACAAAATGGAAAGACGCCAATGTTTATTTTCACAAATAAATCAAAATTCTACTGTCCTTACTGCGATGAAAAAATATTAGGAGGGCTTGGCTCATCAGTGGTGAACCCTCCCAGCGTTTTCGCTAATTTAATCTACCAGACCGCTTCTTTAGAGCTCTAATACTGTATTGAATCATTCTGCTTATATATGCTACACTGAAGGTGGAATCTCAGAAATGGTATTTAAGCAAACTATGGACATAAGCTATCCATTTTCAGTATGTAACGTAAGTATAAGAATGTAAAACATGAAAATATTAAAATGACAAAGGTTATCTTCGGCTAACGCTGTTAAACTTCAAAAAGATTACTACACAGGCGAGCAAAAAGTTAAGAAATAAACAACTAAATGATGAATTATTTGAAAATTACAAAAAATATGGCAAAAATATTCTTTTCAGTGGTTTCTTTCTATTTTTTTTTTACATATCTCTCTCATCAAATATTATATATATTAAAAAACAGGAAGAAACACATTATCAAAAAAAATAACTATTACAAATTTAATAGATAGATGATAATTAAAATTTTAAATATACAAAAATATTATTAGAATAAATTTCCATATACACTCATGGACAAAACTAAGGGAAGTTATACCTTTTAGCATATATATCAGGATTCAGACATTAGCTATAAAAGATATTTGATACACAGTGACCTCTATTGAAGACACACGAGATGACCAAGTGTGAACAAAATTGCCTCAATTCGATGATCATTGTAAGTCGATCATGTTTAAACTATCATATATGAATAAAATACACGTTCAAATCGTTAATACGAAAATATATTAACACAAAGCAATATTTGAATGTAATTCTACTGTCTTAAAAGCTTATGTCCATAGTTTTCTTGAAAAACATTTCTGAGATTCCACCCTTCAGTGTTGCGTATATAAGCAGAATTATCCAATACCTTATTAGAGCTTTGAGAAGCGGTCTGGTTGATTAAATTGGCGAAACCGCTGGGAGGGTTCACCACTGATGTGCCATGCCCTCCCAATATATTTTTTCATCCCAGTAAGGACAGTATAAGTTTGTATTATGTATAAAAGAAACATTCGTGCTTTTAAATCCTTTCATTTTATACGAAGATATATATGTGAACAAATTTTTATCTATATTTTTTATTAAAACAAAATCATTTTGTGTTTTGTAACCTTTCACATCAGTATATTACCATCAATCAGCATTAATAATGTCTAAGTGTTGGTTTTTCAATTGAAAAGTGAAAATTGGACCGAACTTTTCCTCAATATACCTATTAAAGAAATATCAATAATGATTACGCTCCAGCTAGATGGTGGCCTCTAATCTCGAGGTGTTGCACAGCCCAACACGTTCCACTTCTTGGTAGATCACTGAAAGTTTATTTTCAGGCCAAGTTCTCGAAATTTTTATTGATATACCTCCTTTTTATAGCAGGTATATTCAGACAATAACTCTGAAATATACTAATCTGATTACGTTAGCTACTTTAAATTTGAAAAAAAAAGGCAATTTATACAAATACATCCTATAAGATATATATATGAAATCAACTAAAATTAATTATCTTTATAATACTTGTAGTTCACAATTGACATACACTCATAGACAAACCTTAAGGAAATTGTACCTTTCAACATGTATATCGTGAATAACACTGAAAGATATTTGATACACACAGTGATTTTATTGAAGACACAAGAGATAACCAATTGTGAACAAAATTGTCTATCTTTAAAAAAAAAACAGGTGACTAAAGACTTTCCACTTCCTAAGTTTTGTCCATGAATGTATGATGAAGAGAAAATGCAAGCCCCCCGTTCGCAAGTCAATATTTTTTAGTAAACCGTTATGTTTCCCTCGTTATATGTATTCATGGTGAGCTGGTCGAAAAGCAAAATTTTCTTATTTGCTCTAATATAAATATTTTTTCAAATTGAAGATACTTTGGCCAGTAAATATTTTTATCAGCTCGACGTTTCGACAAAAATATTTTGTCCTCGTCAGGAGCGAACAAAAATTAAAACATTTGGCAAAGCGTTAAAAATTAAGAGATTAAATATAGAGAATAATTTTTAAAGCCTTGCCAAATGTTTTGTTCGCTCCTGACGAGGACAAATGATTTTTGTCGAAACGTTGAGATAATAAAAAGATTTACTGGCCGAAGTGTCTTTAATTTGAAGAACTATGAATACCGACCAGGCAGCCTCTATCTTTACGATAATTATTATTGGTAAATTCCTTTTATGTTATATATTTAAAAAACAAAAAAAGTTAATTTTAATTGAAAAGACACCACGGGGAGATTATCTTTATTTTTTACGACATTTCGGTAAATAGAATTCATTCTCGTCAGATGTGTAACAAATCAAACATGTAAAAGTCAGAAATCGTTAAAAGTAAAACCGCGTTTAACAGGAGTTTAAATGCAGTTTTAAATGATAATGCTGAATGGAAGGTTGTGTCTTCTTGCACTATGTATATCGCATCTCAACACACCTGGTACCAGGCTATGATAAGTATGGTAGGTAAACAGTTCAACTGCCTGTACTGTAAGTACAAAATAGGTCTACACATGTACTACCAGGCAACGATAACCATAGCGGATAGAAAGTCGCGACTTCTTGTATGCTGGAAGTAAACCATAAATATACATTTATATAGTACCAGGCAAGAATGACCATATTTTGTATGTTTTGTGCCATTTATATATTATTTATTTGTTCCACACCTGACGAAGATGAATGTTAATTACCGAAAATAGGTGTGGCCGAGTTGTCTCTTCAAATATAATATGGACAGGAATATTTGATTTAAAACAACCGAAAATATTTTGAAATGCTAAATTATCTAAAATACGGGTAATATATGGTTAGAGAAAGGTTTTAAGTCTCTCCCGTTTTAAATTCTCCCTATACATTTGGTTCAATTTAGAAGAAAGTTTTCATTTTGAACTTGTGGCTAATGATTAGGTTCATCAATGCACAACTTTATGTTAAGTTGCTAAAATTGATGAAAAAAGGCATCTCCTTATCGTGCAACTGAAAGTTGCTGATGGCTTGCGCCATCTATCGGAATAAATATAAACTATTCTCGTTGATTTTTGATTATTCCAGAATTGACCAAATACCCATTCTTGATTAATCAAAAAAAGCTAACCAACCACTTACGCGTTTAGGGCTGTTGACCCTCATCAGCGTGGTGCAAGCTGTACCTCAACCCTTTTACTAAAATTTGTTGTTTTTAGTTCAAAAATATATACTTTTTAAAGGTGACTCTCTCAATATTTTTCTCCAACTAGGTAAAACTCTTTCTGCTTTCTACCTATGTGTAGATATAGGGCTTACTTACAGTATTGGTAGTCACAACCCTCTACTCACCATGGTCATCCTTGCCTAGTACTATATATGTAGATTTATGGTTTACTTCCAGTACAAGAAGTCTCAACTTTCTATCCGCTATGGTTATCGTTGCCTGATATTACATTGTAGACATGTTGTACTTACAGTACAAGTAGTTGCACTGTTTACCTACCATACTTATCATAGCCTGGTACCACGTGTGTTGAGATGCGGTATACACATTGCAAGAAGACACAACCTTCTATTCAGCCTGATTATTAATGAGATTTTTGAGAAGAGTTTCACATATTTACAAAAGTTTAACGAAACACACGTGTGTAAGTTAGAAAAGGAGCAAATAACTTCATAAAAATCAGAAGGATTAGTTTTAAATAAAACTAGTAAAGTTCTATTAGCTATCTTCAGAAAAAAAAATTGCTTTCTGATCTGTTTTTGTACAAAATTTACATTTCAATCGAAAACGAACATCCTTCGATCAATTTCAACCATGGTCTAACATAGCCAACCATACGACTCACAACGGCCTACCAAATGGAAATTTTGCCAACCATGGCCCACACATTGGGCCTACCAAAGTTAACTATATGACCTACCCTAGGTCCATCTATATGGCTCACCATGGTAACCTGGACTTAGAACAGTGATGTTATAACATGACTGTTATAACAACATAAGTTATATATTCACTAATTGTAATTGTGAAGAGAGAAAGTCATTATTTAGATTTCTTTCACTAACTCTTAAATCGACATCGTTTTATATTATTTTCGTGTAAATAACTAACGTGGACACTTTTTCTCTTCCCTTATTTTTCTATTCTTCTTTTTTCTTCTTTTCTCTCTTATTCTTCTTTTCTCTCTTCTTCTTTTCTCTCTTCTTCTTCTTTTCTCTCTTATTTTCTTCTGCTTTTCTCTTCTTTTTTTCTCTCTTATTCTTCTTTTCTCTCTTCTTCTTTTATTCTTATTTTCTCTCATCTTCTTTTCTTCTTTTCTCTCTTCTTCTTCTTTTTTAAATTTTATTGATGAAAAACCCATGAGAAAGGAAATGTTATTTTTTGACCATGTAAATAAGATTTTGATATTTTACAGTCAAAACCCCTCACCCTTTTCTAGATAGTATTTCCAATTAAAGTTTAGTTTTGACACCAAAAAATACTGAAATTACACATATTTTCATATTATCTATTTCATCTAAAGAATTATGATTATAATAGCATCGACTTTATGGTTTTTAACTTTACTTAAAAAGAGCCAGTCATTCATAAGATTCCGGGAATTGTGACATTCCGGACCTGAAATCTTCCATTCCGCAAACAGAGACTTCTTGGAAGGAGCAAGAAATCGTTAATTGCAGAGTTAGAAGGGTGGGGCAGGATTCTTTCGTACCGAGCGGAAATGTTTTTTGCTTATCCCTAGTACACGTGGTACAGGCCATGATAATCATGGTGAGTAGAGGTAGGCGACTGCTTTTACTGTAAGTGCACCACATGTCTACACATGTGAAAAGCAGTTCGTCTTTGTATTTGCAAATATATCAGAGCCCCCGTTTGGTTACTCGTACTCGCTGATGGGGTTGGAATTTTTCAAGAATTGAGCCATTGGAGCATTTTTTTAATCAGAAAAAAAGTGCCCAATGCGGGAATCGAACCCGGGTCGTAGCGGTCGAAAACCAATGTTTTAGACCATCCTTTCACCGACCCCCGGAAATGGTTCCATGATGAAGCTATTATCTTAGTATTTGAGCCATTTACTCATGTAAAAATTGCTATCTGAGTTTATATATTTTTAATAAAATATTCGGATAAGTCATTAGGTGATAAGTGTAAGTTTAATTTTTAAATAAATAATTTATAAAATATAGAAAGAGCTTTTTTTATTGCTTATCCCTAGTACACGTGGTACAGGCCATAAAAACCATGGTGGGTAGAAGTAGGTGACTGCTTTTACTGTAAGTGCACCACATGTCTACACGTGTGAAAATCAGTTTGACTTTGCATTTACAAATGTGCCAGAGCCCCGTTTGATTACTTGAACTCGCTGGTGGGGTTGGACTTGAAAGAGATATAAAATATCGAAATAACTTTTTAACATGTGATGAACCTTTGCAATATAGGCTCAAAAGTGGCTTCAGTTGTAACTGTTGGGCTATAAGTTGAAACTGGACTAGATGATGTAATAGTATAAGGAAGTAGTCAATTATCCCACTACATCTGCCGATTGAAGTGGATATATAGAAGCACGCGGAGGCAACGTTAACAACAGGAAAGTTATCTTTATTATGTTATCTAAAAGGGGGAGGGGGGATGGACTGCCCGCTGGGCAGCTCGGTGATTGGCTGGCCGTGACGTAGTGGTGACGTAGGTCCTCTCAGGCGGAAGTGGGCATATACAACATGTCTTCATTCCCCCACTTTGGATATGTCGGGTAGTATGCCAGTATCCAGACAATTCATAGCTGCACAAGCATTCTGATGTGCAGTCCTTTTGAGGCCCTTGGTGAAGATGTCGGCCAGGTTGTCGTTGGTAGAGATGTAATTCACATGGATGTCTCCACTGTTGACCTTTTCTCTTATATAATGATACCGTATGTCAATGTGCTTCGACCTATTGTTTTCTATGTTGTTTTTAGAAAACTCGATGGCAGCTTTATTATCACAGAATATTGTTATTGGGTGTGAGGCGTTAGTCAGGCATTTCAAGTTCTCTAATATTTGTGCTATCCACAATATTTCCTTAGTGGTCTGGGCGAGAGCAATGTACTCAGACTCCATTGTAGATAATGACACGCAATTTTGCTTTTTAGATCTCCATGACACTAAACAACCATTAATAGTAACAGCTGACCCGCTAGTTGATCGTCTATCATCTATGTCATTAGCCCAATCTGAGTCGCTAAATGCTAGTATATCATCAGACCCTCTTTTATAGATGAGTGAAACATTCTTAGTAGCTTGAAGATATCTTAGTATATGTTTAGCAGCTTGCCAGTGTCGTTCGCCTGGGTTACTACAGAATTGTGCTAATTTAGTTACGGCAAACGTCATATCAGGTCTCGATGAGTTTGCAAGATATGGCAGAGACCCTATAAGTTCTCTGTAAGGGACGTGTTTTATCTCCTCCTTTTCCTTATCAGTTGTCAGAATGTCCTCGCTTTCCGCGAACAAAGCTAGATCGTCGACATATACGGCGATAACCGCCTTATCTTCAAAATTCAGTTCGCCGTACAGATATGCATTGTCGACGTCGAGGTGTCGATTGTACCAATTTTTATTTATCGTCAATGCAAAGATCATTCTGATGACCGAAAAATTTATTACTGGCGAATATGTCTCAAAAAAGTCAACGTTTCGTTTTTGAGAAAAACCTCTCGCAACTAGTCGCGCTTTAAATCTTTCAACGTCCCCTTTTGAGTTAGTCTTTATTTTAAATACCCATCTACTGCTAATTGGGCGCTTGCCAAGTGGTAGGTCGGACAACGTCCATGTATTTCTATCCTCAAGACTTCTCAATTCATCCTTCATGGCCCTTCTCCAGTACGGTGCCTCTTTGCTGTTTATGGCTTGTTCGAAAGTTGTGGGTTCGATGATATCTAGGAAATGCAGTTCTGCTTTTGGCTTTCCAGCACGTCCATAAGGGTTTCGTACAATTCTTTTAGGCCTAGTTTGAACAATGTCGTCGTTGTTTACCCCCACTAAATCCTGATCACTCGTATTATCATTACATTCTCTTTCTGCTTCAGGTTTTAGATCTATATCTCCTTCAAGCTGGTTATCGGGTTCTATCCAAATATGGTTGTATCTTTCAGGTTCATCCTCAACCTTAGTCCACTTCAGTCCTATCTTGGATTCGTCAAATTTGACATGCTTCGTTTGGATTACGTGTTGAGTTTCTGGACACCAAAGACGATAGCCTTTGGTCTGGGAAGAATAACCAACAAGAATGCACCTATTTGCTCGATTGTCCAGTTTCTTTCGCCTTTCTGAGGGGATATGGCTATATGCTAAGCACCCGAAAGCTTTTAAGTGGCGAACACTCGGTTTTCTTGATGACCAAAGTTCATCGGGTACTTTATCTCCTAGGGCGCTATTGTAGCACTTGTTTCTTATATAAGCTGCAGTGTTTACTGCCTCTGCCCAGAATCTCTGAGGGAGATCGGCGCTATGTAAACAAGATCGGGTTATGTCCAACAACACTCGATTAGCTCTTTCTGCAACGCCGTTCATAGGTGGCGAGTATGTGTTCGTTAGCTCGTGTTTGATGCCAAGTTGCTCTAGCCTAGTCTTAAATTCATGGTTGCAATATTCGAGTCCATTGTCGGATCTTAGCACTTTTAGCTTATGTCCGGTTTCTCTCTCAGCCCTAGCGAGATACGAGTCGAAGTGTTTCAGCACTTCGTTTTTATGTTTAAGGCAAAACAGGGTTATCTTTCTAGAATAATATCATCAATGAATGTTAGAAAATATGCGCTTCCTCCAATAGATCTAACAGGCATTGGACCACAAATATCAGTGTGAACTAATTCTAACGGCCTTTTAGATCTTATATTCCTAATGGGTTTGTGTGGCTCTTTTGTGGACTTTGCTACACAACAATCATCACACAGACTTCGATCCATGGAGGAGATCTCTAACCCCTTAACTAATTCCCCCTTTGCCATTCTCTCAATTGCGTCATTGTTTACATGACAGAATCTCTGATGCCATAGTTCTAATGTTTGTTTTTGTGAACTCTTTTGACTGTTAAACAACTCAGCGTTTGGTAAAATGACTCTACCCTTCATGACATACAATCCATTTTCATTATGTGCTATTGCAACAATTCGGTTCTCCGAATCGAAAACTTGCGCTCTTCTGTTCGCAAAATTAACTATCTTGCCCTTATTTTCCATGCTCGAGACTGACAATAGGTTTCGTCGCACATTAGGGACATACAGCACATTACATAGTTTTAGGTCAACGTGGTGCTTACCCACATAGGCCTTGAACTTGATGTCGCCGCATCCTTCCGCTCGTGTAGTCCCGCTCGCTGTTAGGATCGGATCCGACGTTATTCCTTGGAAGTTGGTGAACCACTCCCTTTTGTTACACACGTGGTGAGTCGCGCCGCTGTCGATCACCCAAGAGTTGTCAGGGATGGCGCAGGATAGGGCTGTTAGCATTTCGCTTCCCGCTATCTCGTGAGTGCTACATCTCGGTGGTTGGAAATTTGGAGCTGGAGTTTTAGCCTTTCCTCTGCATGATCTCGCGATATGTCCTTCCTTGCCGCACTTGTAGCAGGTGAAATTTTTCTTCTTGTTGTCTTCCTTCCTGGTCGTTGTCCCGAACTGTAAAGCTTCATTTGTGTTATTCACACGTCGGGCCATCCGTCTCTCGTATTCTGCTAGCAGCACATGTTTTACCTTGCTAGAGGTGAATTCCTTGTCTTCTACGTTGCTGAAGGTCATGATGATTCCGTCGTATGACTCCGGTAGGCCAGCAAGCATTGAATAGGCGAGGTCTTGATCCTGCATTTCTGCGCCTGCCTCTCTTAAGTGATCCGAACAGATCTTCAGTCTCCCCAAATAGTTCGTCATCGTCTCTTCTTCGAATCTTATGGAGATGAACTGCTTCTTCAGTTGGAGGATTCTTGACCTTGACTTGGGTTCGTATACTTGTTCCAAGGTATCCCATGCTTCTCGTGCAGTGGTACAGTCCATTATATGAATCTGTTGGCTCGGTGAGATCGTCAGTGCTATCATAGCCAACGCCTTTTCTTGCTTCATGTTGAAGATTGTTCTTGAGGCTTCTTCATCGGGTGCTGGCTCCGTAACATACTTCCAGAGTTCTCTTTCTATTAGCATCATCTTCATATTATACTTCCAGCTTCTGTAGTTCTGATCATTGAGTTTCTCGAGGGGCGTGTTGATCAGCGTCGAGGTCATCTTGCACGTGGTGTCTCGAATTAACCACGCTCTGCTACCAGATGTTGGGCTATAAGTTGAAGCTGGACTAGATGATGTAATAGTATAAGGAAGTAGTCAATTATCCCACTACATCTGCCGATTGAAGTGGATATATAGAAGCACGCGGAGGCAACGTTAACAACAGGAAAGTTATCTTTATTATGTTATCTAAAAGGGGGAGGGGGGATGGACTGCCCGCTGGGCAGCTCGGTGATTGGCTGGCCGTGACGTAGTGGTGACGTAGGTCCTCTCAGGCGGAAGTGGGCATATACAACATGTCTTCAGTAACAATATGCAATGCATGCATATGTCATACATTATGCTTCACTCCCGTTGAAGAATGATGTCATTCCAAAGCTAGCGGAATAAACATGTTCTATAGAAGAAGTTCCTTTTGTTCTTTTATATTATCTCAATATGGTAATGGCAAACAAAAGTTGTTCTCTACAATATGTTAATACGTAACATGTGATGTATAAATGATGGTAATATGTAAATTATATATACTTTGTCAATATGTAAAAAAGGTTTAGAGTATAAAACCAGCTACTGAAAAATTTTAAAACTTTTGAATATGTGAATTAGCTTCTATAATGTGTGAAATTAGATGCCCAAACTAAGCATTACCTCTCGGTCATCTCTGGCGACAACTCTACAACAAAATTCTATCGATGTATAAAATAATTTCAAAGTGCTAATAAAAGTTATTTGTAAATAACGGGTAATATTATAATAACCTTTGTAAAGTATAAATACTATGTATGAAAATTCGAAACTATTATAGACGCGTATGCTTCTTTTAAAAATTTAACGATTTCTACTGTCCTTACTGCAAAAGAATCATACGCGTCTATAATAGTTTTGAATTTTCATAACAGATGGCGCGCTAATGCATCATAATATGAATAGTATGTATGTAAACATATTTGTAAAAGGTTAAAAAATTGCAAATGTGAATTACTCCCCTTAATGTGAAAAATAGAATCACTTGTGATTTTTTTACAGATAATATTTGCTAATATTTTCTAGATATGAAAATTAAATGCTATAACAATCATATTAATATGTAATTTCAAATTTCACTTTTTATTATATGTAAGATTTTTACATGTTCAACAAAACCAGTGAGCGAGAATAAATACTAGTGAGAAATACTATGTTCGATAAATATATATCAACATTCACATTACATTAAAACAACGATAATCTCCCTATTAGATATAAACACAGGTTGGGGAGAATAATGAAGAAGCTCTTCTCCCCGACCTGTATTTGTTCTTCTTTTTACATTGCATGATTATCATCTCATATACACTAAGTGGCTTTGAAAAGTGTCTTTAAAATACAAAATATAGGCAGAATCTAGATAATTTAAAAGTCAAGAATAGGTGTATGCACATGTGTGTATGTCTATGAATATGTGGACTAACTAGAGATAAAGGAGAAAAACCAGGTAAATAGTTCAGGAATTTTGAACACATTCATCCTTTTATCTTGAACTATATTGACATTGCTTTTACACCTTCCTCTACACAACCTTTTACCTCTATGGGATTACCCTTTTGCTTATATATTAATAGATTTTTAGAATTCAGATAGAAGACCATGAGAGCGTACTTCTTTATATATGATCAGTATTTGAACGTGTTGATCACTTTATAACTCTCCTTATATTTCCTGATTTAGACTATTTTATGTGATCCTGTCGCATTCCTGGAAATTATTGTTCATACATTGGTCTACTATTGCCGCTGAGATTGTTTTAATTTAGATAGGAGCTGGTCTAGAGAGGGCCAAGAACTCTCGGGAGACGTCGAGTGTAGATATACATTGGTCTACTATTGCCGCTAATATTGTTTGAATTTAGATAGGAGCTGGTCTAGAGAGGGCCAAGAACTCTCGGGAGACGTCGAATGTAGATATACATTGGTCTACTATTGCCGCTGAGATTGTTTGAATTTAGATAGGAGCTGGTCTAGAGAGGGCCAAGAACTCTCGGGAGACGTCGAGTGTAGATATACATTGGTCTACCATTGCCGCTGAGATTGTTTGAATTTAGATAGGAGCTGGTCTAGAGAGGGCCAAGAACTCTCGGGAGACGTCGAGTGTAGATATACATTGGTCTACCATTGCCGCTGAGATTGTTTGAATTTAGATAGGAGCTGGTCTAGAGAGGGCCAAGAACTCTCGGGAGACGTCGAGTGTACTGGGTTATGAAAAAGTAAAGATAAGTCGTTATCTCGCGATAAGAAGATAGAAATGTTAAATCGGGTAACATGTATGGAATCTGATGATAACGTAACGCTTTTCTAGAAACCTGAAGTTAGATTATCTGGCTGAGGTATGGAGATAAATTGATTGAAAGAGGAAGCGATGATGACACAGAGGGTAGTTTTCCATTATCACCCCACGTCTGGAACAAGGCCAGATAATTCTAGAAACGGCCCCTTCTCCCTAACTTCAGGATCTTCGCTCTTGAATTCAGCGCATCATGAACATTTTGTTAGAATTGCCATATAACCAATATTTCAGACCCTATTTTTGAAAAAAAAACTATTTAATTAATAATTAATAATATTAATATATTAATATTTAATTAATAATTATATAAATTTTTTTAAAACGGATATACATAAATGTGTAAGTTGTAACGGTCCCTTCAAATGAATATCTTTCACTCAATCAGAATTTATTTCAAAAGTTAAAATAATCATTTTTATTGTGGATATAGAGTGAGGTTTTCCAATACCAAGAATATATTCTACAGTTCCGTCTTCTCGACTTGAAGAAGGAACGTTCCCCTAGTGACTTCATCTTTCTCCAAATCCAGAATTTCCCCTTACAGTGCAATACCGTGGTGTTTATCCTCTTTTGACACACCATTTGGTGTTTGCCGAATGTTTTCCTTATGTTTCCTCTTCAATATTTTAACACCGGTAAACTTATGCAAGTTTACAAGTAAATATGTAAATATAAATGTGAAGAAATCATTTTGAACGTACTTGAGGGTTTTATAAATATGTATTTTTGTATAGAGAGAGAGAGAGAGACGAACTCGTATAATCAGTCCAAAATTAGATATGAAATATATCAATAAATGTTGAATATATGAAAAAATGTGTGTGTTTGATAAAACGTGATAGTTTTGCTAAATTTGACGAAAAAACAAAGCCAATATATATATCTTAGTCTTCTTGGATTACACTCATGAACAAAACTTAAGGAAGTTGTACCTTTTAGCATGTATATCGGGATATAGACAATAACTCTGAAAGAGTTTGATACACAATGACCTTTATTGACGACACGCGAGATAACCAAGTATAAATAAAATTGCCTTTGCCCCTTCGAAAAAAAAAAAACAGACGACTGGAGATATCAAGGACTTTCCACTTCTTTAATGTTTGTCCATGAGTGTATTAAACTTCATATCGTAAGATCCTGAAAGGAAATATATATTTATAAAGATGTCTCTGATAGGATTTATAATCATTTTTGACTGTACCTTAACGATATATCAATATTGGACAACTCTCTTTTGAGATGGGCGTTATACGACACCTCAATCTTCTCACTCTGCGAGAAAGAATTCTCGTGGCCTACTATTGGCTGGTCTTTCCCACAGTGGCTGATATTATTGATAAAAATTCATATATTATATATGGTGGTGTCTCTTGTCCATGGAACATATAAGATCAGTCCGTGCATCCTGATCACAATGCCGGCCAACCGAGGTGGTGGTGGTGTCTTGTCCATGGAGTAGATCAGATCGGTCCATGCACCCTGATCACAATACCGGCCAACAAAGGTGCCTTGTTCGTATGGATGTCCTCTTCTGGATTGATGTCTGCCATATAGAGGGCTGAAGGATGGCCAGGCAACTGTATATGTGGTCCGGAGGGAGTTCCATTTCATTATATATGGTAGTTTTGATATAAGAATTTTGATTTATAACGCTAAAACACATTAAGAGCAATCTATTGATCGCCTCCACAAACTATCGGACTCATGTAGGTAACAAAGCCACAAAACCAGCTTTGGTAAACCTAGAAGTTCGATCTGAAGATCATGGTTTCTGCCTAATGAACTTGGTCAGTACAGAGCTGGTTTCATGAGATCTACGAAGATATGTGAGATTTTCAGAATTTACCAAAGAGGTAGTTAACTGGCAAAATGCCCAGTCTAATTTTATATGGCCATATATATGAAAATATTACCTTGAAAGGTCAGATTTCCCGTTAAAAAAAAATAATATATTTAAACCAAGCACCATTTATATATATAAATTCATATTTTACTATAAATAGCTAACGTAAGATAGAGCTCGCGTATAAAAATCTGGTATTTTACCTTAATATAGATAGACATGTTGCCATTCGAAATGTGGGTAAATAAAATTTCTTTCTCTCTCTCTCTCGTTTTCGTTTTAAACTTATCATCTTCATTTTTACTGTGAAAAATAAACACTTCGGCCAGTTAGAGTTTTTTTTTCTCATAGTCTTTTCTAGTTGCCTTGCCATTTTTTAATACCTCGGGACCAAAATTGGTCTTGTTTATCCTGAAGATAGATGTTGCTTGGCCGGTATTCATGTTTATGTTAAAAATAGACACTTCGGCCAGTTAGAGTTTTTTATTTAAATAAAAAACTCTAACTGGCCGAAGTGTCTATTTTTCACAGAACTATTAATGCCGGCCAGGCAACCTCTATCCTCATTATTGTTATTTTTTATTTATTGGCATGATTGTTTTTATAATTTTTCCTGTATATAAATATCATATTAACATTAAGAGATACTATCGCTGTTTCTCCTTCATGTATCCTGCATTTCTGCTTGGATAATTTTTGTGTGACTGGGAGGTTTTGATGAAGCTTTTTGTTGTTGTATATAAGTTTAAGCCAAGCCTTTCTTTCTTATTTTCTTCTATATGATACATTATATATAACATAGCTGATTATTTTTACTCTTACTGTTATATTCCTGTATATACCCTGTTCTACTCGGAGATTCTGTATAAGACTAAAATTCCTTAATAAAGATTTTTTGTTGTTGTTAATTTCTCATAAATAGTCCGGACTGTGCATTTTACCTGTATGGACAAGATGTCCATAAAAGTATTTCAATTGTCAATTTGTATCTCTCTAAACAAACCACTCAGGATATATCTTCTCAGGAAATTTTTCCAGCAGCTCGCGAAGTTCTTCTACAGACTGTGTTCACTTTGTAAATACAGCTGAGGTGGAAATGTATGGGAGCCAGCACGCTAATGTATCCAGTTGAGATGGTAAAACTGCTCAGTCGGCTCTCGCCTAAGCAGAAGTTAATTCTAATTATTATATAAGAATTGCAATTGCGAATGCTGAGACCAAGACCCGCTCTCTCTACAAGAGGCTTACCACTTTTAAGGCGGCTTCTAACCGCTGACGTACTCGAGACGTCCCTTCTGAAATTATTCGTCTGATATAAATACTTAAAATTGCTGAGGGGTTTTATAGTTTGGAATTTATTTTATATTTTGATTTGTATCCAGTTTATATGTTGTTGTTGTCGTATCCAATGAAAAGTCTCAGATAGTCCATACATCTCTATCACAGCAGTCGCAATGTCCACTATCTTGGGTGTGTAAAGCTGCTGTTCTGGGTCCTTGTCAATTTTCTGCAAGGCTGCGGCCATTTCTGGACATGGGAATATGTATGGGTAGAGGTAGGTGGTGTTAGTTACACACCAGGATAATTGCTGCATGTCCCAGTTGATATAGATGATTGAATTGGCAAGGATCTTGGCTGTTTATAGATACTCATGGAAAGGTTTTCATAAATCTCTCATTGAAATGAATGATATTTGTTAAATATTAACTTTTGAGATTGTTGGGCAAAGCTCATTGTTGAAAGTGAGGCAAACTTTCTCTCTCTAGAACATGCCTTCTTCAATACGTTATACAGGGTGTACCAGGTAAATTGGGACTAACTTTGACAGTCCATAAAACAAAAGCTACTTTAGATTAAAAACTTGTTTTTTTTTTCATTACGTAGCCATATTCATGTAAAATGCAACAGTACATGTGTGCGCAGTGTAGTGATGAAGAGTAACCGAGAATTTGAAAATCGAGCTGCCATCATCGTTGCTCTGCGCGCCGGAAGGAGCCCCAAAGAGATAGTGGATTTTCTTAAGTTGCCCAAAACCACTATTTATCGTGTCAAGAAGCAGTTTGATGAGGCCGACAGTAACAAAGAGGGGATAGCTACAAGGAAAAAGCACTCGCGTCGATCGGACAGGGTAAGAGGCGAAGAATTTGTCAAAAATATCAAGGAGAAGATTGATGGAAACCCTGGGAAGAGCATGAGGGCCATAGCCAAGGAAATGGACGTTGGCTCTATGACAATTGTCAGATCTATCCATGAGGACCTTGGTCTCAAGTCTTATGCCCTTCGGAAAGGTCAGTTGCTGACTGAGAATATGAAGAATAACAGAAAAGGAAAGGCTGCTGCCCTCCTCAACAACCTGAAACACGACTCTTTTGGCATGCTAAGGTTCTTCTCTGACGAAAAGAACTTTGACGTGGACCAAAAGGTAAATCCCAGGAATGATCGCTGGATCTGTAAAGACCCCTCAGAGATACCTGTCGTGATGCACACGAAATTTCCTGCCTCCGTAATGGTCCTTGGCGTTATCAGCAGTGAAGGTGATGTCATGCCTCCCCATTTCTTTGAGAAGGGCCTTAGGATGAACGCTGACACCTACATCAATGTTCTGGAGACCGTTGTGAAGCCTTGGATGGACATGGTGGCCGCAGGAAGGAAGTATGTCTTCCAACAGGACTCAGCTCCAGCCCATAAGGCAAAAAAAGACACAATCGTGGCTGACACTTAACGTCCCTAGTCACTGGGGTCCTGATATTTGGCCCCCTAATTCTCCAGATTGCAATCCCCTCGACTACTATGTATGGGGCGTTGTTGAGAGAGATGTCAACAAAGCTCCTCATACCACCATCCAGTCTGTCAAGAAAGCAGTTCACACGGTGATGACCCAAATGGACAAGGTCATCGTCGCCAAGGCCTGTGCTTCATTCCGCACTCGCCTCGAGACTGTTGTAGCTAATAATGGAAACTACATTGAATAAATTAAAACTATATCCTTTTATCTACTACTGTGTCAAATTTCATTCGGATATTTTAATTTTTACTTGCAAAAAATTTCAGTTGAAATACCATTGTTGAAATCCCCAATTTACCTGGTACACCCTGTAGAAATATATATCTATAGATCCTGTTGACAAGCTGCAGGCTTGAAAGCTCGCATCCTTTCCGAAAAGAAAAGCCACACTTTGCCTCAACAACCTATTGCTATTATATTAATAAATACTGGGTGATTACACTCATAGAGAGACAAAACTTAACTTTCTCTGTTGTTTATTTCTTGCCACTTTAGGAAAATACCGAGAAACGGGTTGAATAGAAATCCAACATTCCATAACGTTTTTTATATATCTAATATTTTGATTGCAACAGTTTTTATGAGAGATTTCTCTTAACGACTTGAAACAGAAATTTTTATGTGAATTTTGAGAGAATTAATTTGAATTATTCAATTTTATGGATTGCTTTAAATTTTTTATCGATTTGGATGGATTATTTGTACTCGTGGTTACAAATAAATACTTGTAAAATACCAAACGAAAGGACGGATATCGCTCGAGGATTGCCAACGTAAATGTTTGTCCAAGCTACACTTATGGACAAAACTAAAGAAATTTTCATATTTTGATGTCGCCGGTCGTCTGTTTTTTATTTTTATTTTATTTTATTTTTTTTAAGTAGAGGAAGAAGAAGACAGAATCCATTGTATTCACACTTGCTTATCTCGTGTGACTTCAATAAAGGTCACTGTGTATATCACATATCTTTCAGAGTTATTGTCTGAAACCCGATATTAATGCTAAAAGGTACACTTTCCTTAAATGTTGTCCATGAGTGTATATCTTGTTTTTTTACCTAATTATTTTAATGATCATTAACAAGAGAGTGAGATAGCATCATTTTTTCGCATAATAATAAAATAGATTATGTTCCTCTCTTTATGCAAATACGATTTGTATTTCAATACAAGAGCTCAAAGATAGAATGATTTTTTTTATATCTGCTATTCTAATCATCAATAATCAAATTTCTGCAATTACTAAGTTGACGATGTCTTATCCGTTTGTGGAACTTTCCCTACGATTTCGCCAGTTTAATCTAATAGTTTTTGAACTATTTTACTGTTTAATTTAAGATCATTAATAACTCCGCCTTTGCCAGTCCCAAGCCCGGATGAAAAAGGAGGAGGGGGAGCAGTAACAAGCTCACTAAAAAACCTGGGCTCAGCTGGCCCGGCTGATAGTGCCCTGTATTGTACTCCATGTTAGGAGTGGCTGCACATGGCGTCTGTTTCTCATGTCAGAGGCGGCCATTTCTTTTGGAGATAAGTCGACCTGCTACTGAGTAGTGCTCCCAGTATTAATGACAAAGGCAGACACATTCTACTTCACCCAGTATGGAGATAAGAAAGAATAAGAAGATAATTAATTCATCTCTCGAAATTATCGGGAAAAAAATCTTCAATAAGATACCCATACAACAGTTAAGTTTGAAAGTTGGCACTGAAGTCTCCTATATACCAGGTCTATTAGTATGAAACGCGAAAATTTTCAGTGAATTCAAAAGTTCACCAATTCCATACAACAAAAGATTTTTTATTCAAAGTAACTGCCCTGATTAGCTATACACTCGGACCAATTTTCTGGCAATTTTCGAATTCCTTGTCTGAAAATATCTATTCCTTTTGAGTCGAACCAGTCAACAAGTCATTTTCGGAGTATGTCTGAGTTCGAAAATTCCTGGTTTTTTAGGGCGTGTCCTAAAGATGTGAAAAGGTGATAGTTCGACGGCGCTAAGTCTGGTGAGTACGGCGGGTGGGGTAAGAGTTCCCAGCCCAAGTCTTTTTTGGTGTTTTTGACCACCGTAGCGTTGTGGGATGGAGCGTTGTCATGCTGCAGTATCAGGTTGTTGTGCTTTTCACGCCATTCCGGTCTTTTTTCATTCAACGCCTCTCTCAAACTGTGCATTTGTTGTTCGTAGCGACTAGTATTGACAATTTTGCCAGGTTTCAAGAGCTCGAAATATACTTCGCCGGTCCGGTTCCACCATATGCAATGCATTGCCTTTTTTTCGAAGCGATTGGGCCTAGGCGTCTGTTTTGGAAATTGGCCGGGCAGGCCCTACGACTTTTGGCGCTTAGGATTGCTGAAGTGGATCCATTTCTCATCAGAAGTTACGATTCGGTGCAAAAATAACTTCTTTTCATGCCTGGCGAGCAGCCCTTCGCAGGTTACCAGACGCCGTTATTGCTGCCTTTCGCTCAACTCGTGGGGGACCCATCTGGAAAGCTTTTGGGTCATTCCGAGACTGTTTAAACATAAAGAAACAGCACCTTGAGACACCTGGAGCTGTTTTGCGAGTTTCTCCTGCATTTGGGTACTGTCCTCATCCAACAAAGCTTGCAGTTCAGCGTCCTCGAACTTTTGGGGCGGTTTTCCATGTGGTTCATTATCAAGTTCAAAATCACCACTTTGGAATTTTTTAAACCACCTGTAACACTGCGATTTGCTCAGAGCGTGGTCGCTGTAAACTTCCTCGAGCATTCGGTGGGCTTCAGTGGCACTTTTCTTCCAGTTGAAGGCGAACAACAAAACTTCCCGCAAATGGGCACTTTTTGGCTCGGAAATCGCCATTTTCCACAGGCTCCAGAAATTTTTCACGATTTGAATTTTTCGAAAACTGCACGCATGCTGATGCCACGTAAGTCAAAGAACAAAACGCCTACAACAGCGCCACCGTCGGCTCAAATAAAGTTGCACAGCGGCCTCTGGCGCCCATTTTTGCGTTTCATACTAATAGACCTGGTATATTATAGAAAGACCCTCTGTCGATATGTTTTATCTACTTATCTCTCACGGCCTCTTGGCTGAGATCAAAGTGCCACCATGGCGAAACAACCACTCTGGAGGAAATGCCGGCCTGAAGAAAGAAGAGGGGGCTCTTCCTGTTACAATACCCATCTCCTGGATCCTGATGACCTGAAGAACTTGTATATATTCCATTTCACCCATTTTAAAATTAAATGTATGTAGTAATGTAGCTATGTTGTTATCCTGTCGGATGACTGTAGTGTGGCATGTTGGTTGTCACCACATGTATATATTTTATATTTTCTTTCTACCTTCTTTAAAATAAAATCTGATTTATTGAACCTTTGTGTGTATAACGAATCAAAAGTTTTGACGAAGGAGTATCTTTTATTATATTTGTGCAAGCTTTCGAACTTTGCAGTTCTTCCACAGGCCTGGATAGTACAAAAATACTACCAAATTTTTAAAATATTTTGAGCCATAATATATACAAGAATATTTACATAAATTAGATATAATTTTAGTTTAATATATAAGCAAAATTAAGATATTCACTGTATGCAAATAGTATAATATTTTAAAATTTTATTTTTTTTTTTAATTTGTAAAGTTAAAACTAGTATACGATAAAACATTTCAACATAGAAAAGCCAAGCGGGGGTCCCTCCAACCCGACCACCTACCCGGGCATGTGTATTTGTGTATTTTATTAAACATTTAATATAAAATCGTTTTAAATCTTTCTCTTATTGATCGTACTTATTGTGTATTATCGTAAAGATAGAGGCTGCCTGGCCGGCATTCATATTTATATGAAAAATAGACACTTCGGCCAGTTGGAGTTTTTTATTTTCTCAACGTTTCGACAAAAATATTTTTTCTTCGTCAGGAGAAGTAAATAAAATAAAACATTTGGCAAGGCGTTAAAAATAGAACAATTTTTAACGCCTTGCCAAATGTTTTATTTTATTTTTTGTCGAAACGTTGAGGAAATAAAAAAACTCCAACTGACCGAAGTATCTATTTTTCATATAAATAATTATTGTGTATTGTTCTTTTTTAATATAGATTCTGTATTTAATAGATTATTCTTAGTGATATTTTTTTAAATTATAGTGTAAGATATGATTTTTTTCTGTAATTTTAGGAATCTTGTAGGATTAAAGATCGCCTCTTCCGATAAAATAGACGCTGACACTAAGTGCCATCTATTGACTGTCTCCTCAAACTAGCGGATTCAGGTCGGTGACAAAGCAACGACACCAAATGTAGGAATTTTATATAAGAAATTATGATGGAACTCTTAGCTGGTACAGTCGACTTTCGATAATTTGAAACTCGTTAATTTGAATCTTTCGATAATTTGATTTTTTTCCTGGTCCTTTAAAAAATACTCGATAAGTTGAATAAAATCAATATTAATTGGTCCTCTCGGTAATTTGAAGTTGAAGGAATGGTATCTTGCCACAAATGAATATTTGTAAATAACTGTATACAAATGTTTAAAATAATAAATTAGGAATTTTGAGATCAAACTCTTGTTTACTTGATTTTTTCCCTCCCTCTTGGTTGTTTAAACTCTTGTTATTTTGAACCCTTTATTTTATTTAACATATCGGACGCGATATCCCTGCTTGGGATAATTGCGCCTAAATAAATTTTAGCAACTCTTGATAAATTGAAAATGTTCTCTGGTCCCTTGAGTTTCAAATTATCGAGAGTCGACTGTAGTTGACATCCGACATCTTGGTATTGCGTCATAAGATGACAGTATGACTTGTTTGTCAATATCACGGTATCCGGGTAACCTTTGTCACAGCGTCGTCAACATTTAGCTCCGGACAGAGCACGTGCACTTCCTCTTTATGACGTTAGCTTCTTCACACATGTGCGGCCGGGAAATATTGAAGAATTATTTAACAGAAATGTACAAAACTTGCTTGATATACTTATTTAACTTTTATCAAATAATATACAACAACAACAACAAAAAGCTTTATTAAGACAATTTAGTCTTATACGGATTCTCCAAGCACAGGAATGTATGGTACATACAAGAATAACAGTAGTAACAACAACAAAAGTCCCTGTTGTGACCTTTTGGTCTTATACAACTTCTCCACGTAGAAGAGGGTATATACAGGAATAACAGCAATAGTTACAATAATTAGCAATGCTATTTTATCAAATAATATACTTATTCTAATGAAATATAAAGATAAAGGTCATGTCTCCCTCCACACAAAATAGACATCAAAGCTAGACACCATCTATTAACTGTCCCCGCAAACTAGCGGCCTCGAGTCGGTGACAAAGTGACAACACCAGCTTATTCAGTTGATGTCTTAAGAAAATGATTGAATTTGTATAGTTTCTGAAAACAAAATCACATCTATGCTATATGAAATCTAAATAATTAAGCACGAATGTTTCTTTTACAAATTAATCAAAATTCTCTAATGCCTTTACTGCGATGAAAAATAGTGAGAAAACTTGGCTGATCAGTGGTGAACCCTCCCAGCGGTATTGCCAATTTAATTCACCAAGCTGGTTAATAGAGCTCTAATACTGTATTGAACCATTCTATTTTATATGCGAAAAGGAAGCATGGAATCAATTTTTTTCCTCCTCATTGAATATGGGCAAAAAAATATTATTTTAAACTTAATTCTATTGACGTTATGTGGCGTTGAGGTTGTTGTTGACACACATTAAAATATTATAATACCTTGAAAGAAATTGGCGTTAAGCCAACTGAAATATTGGTGAAATAAATTATATTTTGATCCAATATATGACTTTTTAATTTGAATATCTTTATATTTAATATTTTTTCTAACTGATATTATTTTTGTCATTATTCTAATAACCAGAGAAAACCTGATGTTGATTCTAATGTAACTTTTCATACTGATTTCAAAAATGAAATCAGAAGTTTTCCATCGCCTATAGTTCTTTCAGGATAACAATTTTTCCTATAAATTGGTATAAATAGTAATAATGCAGAAAATGTTACGTAAGCATTTTTCAAGTAAACAGTTTAGGTTATTTAATGTGTGTTGAAGGTATGTAATCCTCTAATATTCCGATTGTGTGTGGAAGGGGCGGATTTGGTGTACATAGCAATCGCCCCTCACCCCGTTTTTTACAAAAAAGCCTTCACGCAGGATTACAGTCACA